>JARQOC010000003.1:275356634-275951634 GCA_033576535.1 Allobates femoralis
CGTCGCAGGTCGCCCTGTAGGCCGATTAAAGGCTATTGAAGATTTGTTGGAGTGCTGCTGTCATTTTTCGTATATAATTACAAGGAGTGGCTTGTTGGACAGATTTGCACCCGGTTTTTGGTGCTGCTCAAAAGTTTCTTTTTGATAAGTTCAAAACCATAACCCTGACATACACGGCCATCCACAACCTTTCCCCTTCATACATCTCCGACTTGGTCTCCCGATACCACCCCTCACACAACCTGCGCTCCTCTCAAGAACTCCTTCTCTTCTCCCCCGCATCTGCACCTCCCACAACCGCATACAAGACTTCTCTCGTGTATCCGCCATACTCTGGAACTCTCTTCCACACCACATCAGACACTCCCCTACCCTGGGAACCTTCAAGAAAAACACGAAGACCCACCTCTTCCTTCAAGCCTATAACCCACACTGAGACCAAATCCGCTGCACCATCTCCCCTCTCCCCCTCCTACTGTTTTCCACCCATCCCCTATAGACTGTGAGCCCTTGTGGACAGGATCTCTGCCTAATGTACCTGTATGATTTATTCGTCGTTATTTATTTTCTCGTCCTTGGTCTGCCCTTACACATGTAAAGCGCCATGGAACCAATGGCGTTATATAAATAAATAATAATAAATAATAATAATAAAGTTGCCTAATCAGGTATAACACAAGATGAATGGCGTAGAAATACTAATAAAGCCATTTCTTCAACTGCTGTTGATTTCTTTATTCATTCTCCCAAAGATCGCAGTAAGGCGCAGCTCACATTTATTCTGTGGTCTATACTGGGTGCTTACATCAGGGATTACAATTAAATCTCTGAAAAACATGATTCAGACAAAATTCTCAATGGAAAGTTCACTGTAATGAGGCAGAGGGTGTCACTTTGAACTCCCATCTCACCTGTGGTCCAGCAGTGTCTATATATTTACATATCTTTCTTGGCATGCAAAAAAGTGTAGACAACCATGGTTTTGTGCACCTTTGAAAAGACAGAGTACAATCAGCATGGTCATTGTAAATAAAGTTAAGTTAGAACATAACCTTGTGGCAAGGGGTTTGGTTGTGTGAGTGATGTTACTTCTGCTGCCCCCAAATTGAAGAGCAAATAAGGGCAGCTAGTCAACAAGATTGTGCAAACAATAACATCTACCACTGATTAATTGTGTCTGACTCAAAATGGCAGTAGAAAAGGTGAGCCCCTAGGAAACCAACATGTGTCACTTGGATTTCAGTGTCTGTGTACCATATTCCTGCAGGGCAAACCCATGTGCTACTCTGTGTTATATACCGTGATTCACCTGTTACCATGTGCCGACATTACACAGATTGGTAATGACTCCCCTCCCAAGAGATGCCTGATGAGGAGGAGGTCATCTTCATCACCAACCTAGGGGAAGAGGGTGCCTCAGAACCAGATCCAGAATGGCATCTACCAGTGGACAGCAACATGGACACATATGTAATCTGGAGCACTATCTCGCTACCCACATTGGGCCTCAACTGCAGTGAGGTGTGCATGCAGTGCTGGACTCTGATGCCAGAAGAGGACCTGAGCTCACAGTCTGGAGATGACATTTTCCACATGATGTCTGCAAGCACCACGTATCACACTGCAGAGTACTTTGCATCATGCATATCTGTATTAAACCTGCAGCTAGTGCCACAGCTACCACCAGGACCAGGAGTATGTTGTGGAGTCAAAGGAGAATGCCAAGGAAAAAGGCCGAGGTAGAAGATGAAGAAAATCTAGTTTCCCAGCCATGTGTATCATCCCCAGAGGCCTTCCACTTTGACAATGACATCTGGGAACACCTACCTCCTCCAAGTAACTATCCAACACGGCAAGAACCACCCTGAATCTGAGTCCTGTTTCGTTTATTAATGAGCTTCATGGCCCAAGATTGATTGCATGGGCCTTAGGCTAATGACTTCTACAACCAGTGTAGCCGAGGCAAGGTGGTGGCATTCTTGCAGGATAAAGGGTTTGACATCATAGTGAAAGAAGGTGCAGGGCATCATGGCTACATCAACTGATCCAATCTGTAGCGTGACCATCTTCCCAAAAGTTTGCGCATCATCTTTTGTCACCTTCATGAAGGTGTTGGGCAGCAAGAGGTGGTTTGCGGTTGTCATAATTCAGGTTGCCATTGCCGACCAATTTTAGAAGTGGCAGGAGGAAGCTGACTGAGAAAGAATGTGGAATAGGGTGGAGGCCAGGCCTCTCTTGGTTAGCCAGCCAGCTGAACCAAAATCCACAGGACATGTTGTGCTACAGGTCGCTCATTTCTGGTCTCTAGGGAGTGGTCATTCCCTAGTTCTTCTATCATCTTCTCCAGCGGTGGTCATGATGGACTGTGCTACAGGTCAATTGATGGCAGAGAATGCCTCTGCAGGAGTAGTCCCTGCAACTCCCCCAGACCATTTGGCAGAGGAGAACCATCATCAACGCCGACCATCCTCGCGGGCAATGCTGATAATCCTTGATGAGAGTATTAAGATCAAGTATAGTGCAGTTTCCTAAAAAAGGCATCTTGTTTGGTCTATACCCCATCCCTTAGTTGGCATTTTGGCTAGAGAAGGACTTTTTATAGTTGTTTTTTCAGGTTTTCCTTGACTGTGGCCTTTGTTTTTGTTGAATTTATATTCCCCCTTACACACATGCTTCCCGATACTAGATAAGTGGGTATGCATAAAGCATTTGGGGTCCAACTCAAAGACCTTAATGAACTCTGCCCTTCAGGGACATTCTTTCCACCACTTTAACAGTCTATGTGCTGCTGATCCCTGTGGGACTATATTTATATACTCTGTATATTGTTATATTTCAGTTTGAGAATTAGTCTGTGATTTAGTAAATTTTAATTAGTTCACTCTATATGTGCTGGACTGTTTCTGCAAACAGGTGCTTTGATACTGCCCTAAAGAGACTGTTGAACAAGCCACAAGCCTCTGACTTGACAGTCTGAGGTATGGATATGCAAGACACTAGACACTAGATACACTCTGGTAAAACAGGGTTGGCCAACTGCAGTTCTCAATGGCCTCAAACAGTGCATGTTTTCAGGAATTTCTTAGCATTGCAAAAGGTGCCTGGAATCATCACCTCTGCATGTGAATAAATAAGCACCAGTGCAATGCTAAAGAAATCCTTAAAACTTGCACTGTTTTCAAATTTGAAGACTCTAATGGGCAACCCCTGCCCTAGAAGTCTTTTTGAAAGTAGCTGGGGACAAGAGGAATCCTGGAACCCTTTCTAGAACTGCGGCAGACCCTCTTAGACCCTGTGCTCACGGTGCATTGTTTGATTTTTTTAACACAGATTTTAAGAATCTGCATCAAAATCTGCATATCTATCCTTAGGCAAGCAAAGTCTATGACAATTCAGAAGTGTTGTGTAAACGTTCTATTTTTTTCTTTCAGATGTGGTTCAGATTTCTTTTGTGTGCCCCAAAATCTGCAACAAATCTACTAGGAAAAAACACATTGGAAGAGCACTTCTGAACTCCCCGACTCTGCTTGATTCAGTATAGATATGTAGATTTTGATGCAAATTTTAAAAATCCGCTTCAAAAGAAGCATACTACAACACGGTAAATTACAAGAATATGTTGGGGTCACGTTCACAAAAACATCTTGCATATGCTGTGAGAACAGGCACAAGTGAGTGTGACAAGCAGTAAGATCTCAAACATTACTGTACTTCAGACTCAAGGGTCACATGGGGCTATCACGCAAAGTTAAACTGAGCTGCACTCCCTGATGTCACCATTCCTCACACGCACTGTTTTATGATACCACAGAGATACCGCAGATTTAGGGTACCGTCACACTTGGCGATGCATCAGCGATCCCAACAGTGATCCAACATGTCGGGATCGCTGGTGAGATGTCAAACAGTCAGATCTCATCAGCAACACAGCACCGATCCAGAATGATACGGAGGTCGTTGGGACCCTGTTTCTCAGACCTGTAGTATTGATATCGTAGGTCATTGTCCCTGTCAAACACAGTGATACATGCTGCCCAGCGGGAGCCTGACAACCAAAAAATGGTCCAGAACGGTTTGTAACAAGCAGCGATCTCACAGCAGGGGCCTGATCACTGCTAAGTGTCACACAAAGCGAGATCGCTGTTGAGGTCGCTGTTGCGTCACCAAATTTGTGACTCAGCAGCGATCTCGCTAGCAATCTCATTTAGTGTGACGAGAGCTTTAGAGCTGTCACAAGACAGCTAGTATTACTAGCGCTGACTTCACTAAGGTTATCTCTGGTCACGCAGTGGGTTTCCCTGCAGCATGATGGCCACTGTGTAACCTGAGACAACCTTAGGGAAGTTATGAGGATATCTGACGTTCATGGTGAGTGTAATAGCGGCTCTAAACCTTGCTAAGTAATAGTGTAGAAAGCTAATGTCTGTGCCAAAATAGCATGACTCCACTGCAAAATGGTTTGAGCCTTGCTTGGCAGCTTTTGAGCCCCATATAAGGTGTTTTCTAGGCCCTTTATTTTTGCCTCCCTTTGATTTGAATGGGGTTCAGATGGTTAGCAAATTGTTCGCGGAACTTGTTTGACGAACGGAACATCGCATGTTTGACGAACTGAACCGAATTCAAACTTCCAAAGGTTTGCTTATCTTTACTCATCGCTGAACTTTTTGTCAAACATATGCCTGTGAACCAAACTGAATTCGAATTTCAAAAGGTTCATCTCTAGTGCTAAACACATGCTCAGACAATACCCTTGACGCAAGGGAGGCTAGCACCTACAAGGTGTCAAGGGCAAGCTCAGGTCTTTTCGCATTCTACTGATAGATATTTATTTTTGCAAGAATAAGGCCACAGATTAACCCAACAGCAACTCGTACAGTGTCTTTTTCATGTTTAGCCTACATACCCAGCTGCACAGAGGCTACAGATTAATATTTTTAAGACTAAGGTTACTGACCCTGCTACACAGTGCCTAATTTGTTTTTTGTTTTTTTCAGATTAAGGCCACAGACCCTGCTGCAAAAAGCCTACCCATAAATTTGTTCAAAGATTAAGGCCACAGACCCTGCTGCTCAGTGACAACAGATTAAAATTTCATTACTCTTTTCCTATATTAGATTAAATTCTTTACTATTAAGTAATTAGAATCATTAAACATTTTTTTCTCTGTTTGTTTTTCAAATTCTTTATTACCTTAATTTAATTAATGTTTCTTGAAAATAGACTATCATTGTACATATGTGTTAAGGTTTTAACACATTTTGTAAATGTCTTTACAAAAATGAAAATCATGCACATATCTATATTTTTCAATTTATTGATGGGTAAGACACAGTGACAGGAATAGCATCTGTAGAAGTGTTATTCTCTTTCCTGCGGGAGCAAAAAAACATAAGGATTGCGTGAGGCTGGGGATATTCTTATAAAATGCTGCACTGCAACCATCTGCTCATACCATCGTTAAAGATGTTGAAGTTTTTTGGCATTGAGAAAAATAGTTAAGGTGAAGTATTATGGGATTTACATGATAAACAAGTTATTTCTTTCAAGTGTGCATGTTTGATGATTAATGACAATCATAATCGAACATACTAGCACAAAATATATTTAAGTCATATGTTGATTCCTTGCTCATAAGTATCCCAACAGCATCTAAGCCTGTTTCATATAACTCAAGTACAACCCTATAATCCAGTTAGCACCTGTCTCTAACAGCTAGCTTCAATTGGTGTTGGATGACATTTTCATTCACTGACAGCAGCATTTAAATAGGTGCTTAGTGGCTCAATGCCTGTTTGTTTGCTTATTAACATGCTGCAATACAGCCGGGCATTACCAGAAGAGATGTGTGACCCTTTGAAAGTTCAAATTCAGTTCAGAGCAATTTACATCAAGTTCACAAGTTCATTGAACATCCAAACCTCATTGAAGTCAATGGGAGGCAAAATCAAGGGCCTAGAAAACACCTTAAAATTGGCCCAAAAGCTGCCAAACAAAGCTCAGCCCATTTTACAGGGGAACCACGCTAGTATGGCACAGACATTAGCTTCATACACTATATACAAGCTTCAGTCTAGTGTACTTGGAGAACAAACTCTTTTGCACCATTCTCAGGCTTGCCCAGGCTGAAGGTTGGTGTAGGGTTGGTGTAGGTGATGGTACTTCTTTGCCGGACACTCTAGGGGGGTTGCAAGGGCTACTCTTACCTGGGCATTCTATGTAGCATCTGTCCCCTAGCACACTCCATCATGGCCACTGCTGGAGAACATGATGGAGGAGCTAGGGGATGACCACGCCATAGAGGCCAGAGAGGAGCAACTTGTGGCAAACCAACATGCCCTATAGGTTTGGGTGCAGCTGGCTGACTAACCAAGAGAGGCCTGTCCTCTCCCTGATGCCACATTCTCTCTCAATTGACCTCCTCCTGCCACTTCAAGTGGTCAGCGGTGGCAACCCATCATATGCCAACCACAAACCACCCCTTGCTGCCCCAAACCTTCATAAAGGTGATCTCCCCAACAAATATGGTGCGCAGTCGTTTGGGAGGATGGTCACACAGCAGGTTGGACCTGTTGATGTAGCCCCGATGCCCAGTACCTTTCTCCACTACAAAGCCAAACCCCTTATCCTGCCAGAGTGCCACCACCTTTCTACACTGATTGCAGACATTATAGGCCTTAGACCCATGCAACCAGTCCCTAAGCCATGTTATCCACAAAATGAATCTTATAAATGAGGGAGACAGGAGTCGGACAGGGTGGATCATGCCAGCTCGGATAGTTGCTTGGAGGGGGTAGGTGTCCCCACATGACAATGGCCCAGTGGTATTGGTGATACAGGAGCAGTTTTAATAGGTTTAATACAGCCAGGCATGCTGCAAGGTCCTTTGCTGTGGAACATGTGGTGCTCCTGGATGGCTTGAGGAAAGGGTCACTTCCATACTGTGATCTCAGGTCCTCCTCTAGCATCAGAGTTCAGCACTGTATGGGCACCTCGCTATACTGTAGATAATGCCCAATGTGAGTAGCCCGATGAAGCTCCAGGTCACATATGTGTCCATGTTGTTGTCCTCTGGTACATGTTGCTCTCAGTCTTGTTCTTCTGAGTCACCCTCTGCTCCTGGTGGTGGTGGAGATGAAGATGACCATTTCCTCCATATCAGGCATCTCTTGCAGGTGTTCCATCACCATATGTGTAATGCTGGCAAACAGTAGCAGGTGAATTGCTGTGTAGCACAGAGTACCTTGTTTGGCCTGCAGGAATATGATGCTGAAGCCCTGAACTTTGCATAAGTGACACCTTTTTTGTTTTCATTGGGGTTTGCCTCTAAAAGGCCTGTCACACGTGTCAATGTCGCCCGCGATATCGCTCATGCATCTCAAATTATTAATCGCCTGAGCGATGTGGAATTATCGCAGGTAAGATGTCACACGCGTCAATATGACCCAGCGATGCGGTGATGTCGCCATCTTGCGAGCGATTTTATGTAGTTGCTTGTTCGTTGTCAAAATAGAAAATACGTCGCTGAGTTTAGTGTCACACGCAGCGATGCACAAGGTCTACTGAGCGATGAGCGACAGGTTTTACATCTGGCAGTGAAACCTGCGATCGGCGATCAGCGACATGTCGCTGGTTGCATCGCTTGGTCACACGCTTCAATGTCGCTCCTGCGTCACTTTTACGTCGCTCGAGCGACTGAAAATCCGTGACGTACAAGCGACATTGACAGCGATATCGACGCGTGTGACATGCACTGCCAGGACAGAGACACAAGAAATCTCTGAAAGCTATTACTGTTTGCTCAACCTTGCTGCCTAGCTGCCCTCATTAACCCTTCAGGTCATCAATTCACCAATTCCTCTGGAATGCTGATGAAAAAAAGCTAGTTGCAGACAGTGCAATGCAGTAATGCAAAGTTAAATAAGAATTATACATATAGTAACCCAGTTGTGCCAAAAATCTGTATAGTGAACGTATAAAATGAAATGTAATAGTAATTGCACATTTTCAGTAAGCAATATACAATGTGTTTCTTGAGTGTGTACATGAATAGAACTATAGGAACATGTTTGTGAAGCATAGCATGGCCATAGGCTATTTTCATATGAATTGTTATCATATAAGTGTAGAAGAGATGGCCTCACATGCTGCTGACCGTCTGCAATAATACAATAATAAAGGTTTGCTCCCCCCAAAAAAATAAAAAAATATATAAAATAAATAAATAAATATTCAAAAAAATCCCTAAAAAATATTATTTTCTCTTAAACAGATGTTAAAAGGACATTTTAAGCTTCCTGGACTTGCCAGCTGGTAACACATATGGCACTGTTTCCAAAATTCACACCCTGCAGGTGTCAAAACACTTGCAAACTCAAGGAAGATTAAAAAATCCTATTAAAGCTCAAAAAAATTCCACAGCTTGATAAAAGCCCATAGACTGATGGCTGGTGGACACTCGTAATCGTAAGATTAGTTGTTGTCCCCAGCCAGTGGGTCTTTCGACGAGCCTTTTGGCCCCAAACAAACAGGGAAAGTTTTAGGGCTATTTTAGTTTTCAAACTTATTTTCCAACACAGAGTAAATCAAACGAAGAAAGTAAGAACAACAGCATTCACCTATGGTAAAATCTACAGCTTTAATTGAATGTACAATATTCATAACACAGGTAGGGGGTCAGATGGCCATAAATAAGTGGAGGGAAGGGATGGCAAGTCACCATGAGGATGATGATCGTTTCCTACTATGCACTTCAATGGGTCCAGTGAGGGAAGTGACACCAAACAGGTGATTATATACTGAGTGTTTACAAACAGGTGTGACATGAAAGCATGTAAAGGAACAGTAGATATAAAATACAGAAATATTGAGAAGTCATTCTTGTCATGTAAAGGGAACCTGTCACCCCAAATAAGCTTTCTAAACCATTGATACTTGTCCCTGCAACCTTAGAACACAGTCTTTAAATTATTTAGAGAGGTCTGGCTCTAAACCCTTTAAGTAAGGTGCCCATGAAAAATACAGTATCAGTAGTATATAATAACCCTGGCACACTAGTATATAGAAAAATGATGATTAGGAGACGTCAACTCAGACTATCAAAGTTTTATTCAAAATAAATGTAACAATGTCCTTGCCGGTTCGACCACACAGGTCTTCACAGAGGATACAGGAGCTGTGGCAGTGTGTACAAAATAAAACAAAAAAACAACAGTCAGTTCTTGACAAATAATACAAGGAAACAAAAAAACAATCCTTACAAGAAATGGTTAAGGAAAGTACAACTTATACGATAAAAGAGACATTCAGCTGCAGTTGCAGTTGTTGTATATCAAACAGTCGGGTATCTGTACCCGTATGGTTAAACCCGTTACCATGATTTATTTATAGTGGTTGGTGAATGATATACAGAGATATAGTGTTACCTCAGAGTGATTAACGAGAAAGAAAGATCTTTGTCATTCAAGTCTATATGCTAAAAAGTGCCAGAGTGGGGTAAAAAACAACCATTAGCCAGACCCAACACGTGTTAAGAGGTATATGGCTACACGGTATAGGGTTACTACCTGTGATCAAGAGAGGTATGGGATTAAGTGCAACCTCCTGTATAATAGGAGCATACAGCACCTATCAACATTAAATGGTAGGTTATAATATAAAAAAAAACACTAATATGGGGTTAAAGAGTACATGTGAAAGGCAAGAAAATGCTACCCATGTCGGTGGTGTGGGATAAGTATCCAATTGTGGCCACTCACATCAGCCCAAATCTGGCCAGTGATTAGTGCTGTTAACAGAAAGAGGAAAATCAATCAATACTGGTGGTTTAAGGGGACTTGTATCTCAATATACAGGTAGTACCTTAATGGCTGAGTAGTAAGAAAAAGAAAATGGTTTCTGAAAGTATAATAGAGGTGGTTACTGGCAAGATTAGGTATCAAACAAAGGGTTAACAATGTGCAAAGTAATACTACTATACCTCCGTGCAGCTGGGCGGCTGGTTCATGAGTGGCAGTGAGCACTGTGAAATCGCGTCCTTATGACGCGGATAGGCGGGACTAAGTCGGCCTGCTTCCGGTAATTGGAATGCAGGTGAAGCGCAAGCTGCGCGTGAGCCATGAGGCATACAAATCGCGCGTGCGCAGTGCAGTCTACAAGCCGCGCATGCGTGCTGCGGCGGTCTCGCCGCGCATGCGCAGTGATTCAAGTGGTAGAACGCTGCAGCAGCAGCATGAAGGTGCATCTATTGAAGGATACAGTGCTAGATCATGCACTAAGCCTGGTGCAGAAAGAGATATAAAGGTGCTTCATAGTGATGTCTGTCATGACATAGGAAATTGAGGAATCTGTGGGAAAGAAGGAAAAGAATTAGCACATGAATGTAAGAATCTGGAGATGGGAGACAATAGATTAGATATGCAACTAAATACTCATACACAAAGGATATTAAATAGTTTGCTATAGTTATCAATACTAGGTGTCATAATTTGCAATATTACAATGCAGGAGGAGGTGGGTGGGAGCCCCAGAATGGGAATAGGTGGGCAGTATGCTTAGTCCCTGAGTAGGAGAATGGACTATGGTACCATCTCATACTCTCGGTTTAGTCCATTTGGTACAAGAGTCCGTATTGTGTATATCCAATACATTTCTCTTTCTCTGAGAAGTCTCATCCTATCTCCCCCTCATCTATTAATTGGTACATAATCTATCACCTGAAATCTTAATTGCGCTATGGTGTGCTGCCTGGAAATGAAATATGCTGGCACTGGAAGTAAAGTATGGCCGCATCTTATGGTGGATTTATGTTTGCTTATGCGGTCCCGGATATGCTGTACAGTCTGACCAACATATCCGAGGCCGCACGGGCATTTCAACAGATAGATCACAAATGTCAATTTGCATGTGAAAAAGCCTTTTATGTCAAATCTCTTTCCAGTCATGGGGTGAGTAAAGAAGCAACCCCTGGTCATATTAGAACATTGCCTACAACCCAAGCATGGAAAATTGCCCATGCATGGTGTGGCTAGTGTCCTTTGTTGAATTGACGATTTCAGGCTACCAATTTCAGCTCTGATGAGTTTGTTCTTGAGATTGCTTGGTCTTTTGTGGCACACTGGTACAGGATTTTGAAATTCGGGAATGGTCGGATAGGCCCTCCCAAGTAATGGCCAGTGTTCCCTAATCACATTGTGTATGAGAGTTTGATACGGATGAAATGTGTTGACGAAGGCAACCCTGTCCGTACTTAGGCATCTTTTGTCAGTGGATCGTGAGATCTGTGTGGCTATAGTGGTGGGGTATCCCCTCTCAATGAATTTGGTGCTTATCTCATTATGTCTCAGTTCTTTCAAAGCAGGGTCAGAAACTATGCGGTCAATCCTCATATGCTGAGATAAGGGTAATGACTGCTTGACGTGTCGGGGTTGACAACTGGAAAAGTGTAAAAGTGAGTTCTGGTCTGTCAGTTTGACGTAAAGATCAGTACTGATATGTCCTGAGTCCAACTTAACCAAGGTGTCTAGAAAATTAATCTGACAGTGGTCATAATTAATGGTGAACTTAATGTTAGGTGAACATGAATTGAGATCAGAGTGAAATTGGATTAAGGATCCTACGTCGCCCTCTCAGACCATAAAAATGCCGTCTATGTACCGTCACCAGGATAGAATATGTTCCTGGGATAGAGAATGTGTGTAGACGAATCGTTCCTCAAATAATGACATATATATGTTAGCGTAGGGGGGTGCCACGTTGGAACCCATGGCAGTCCCCCTCCACTGCACATAAAATTGATTGCCAAAGAGAAAGACATTTTCTTTTAGTATGATCGTCAACAAGTCAATGCAGAATTCTTTTTGCAAATCAGATAGTGTACTATACTTATCGAGGAACCAGCTAACAGCTTCAATTCCCTGTTCGTGGTCAATGCTGGTGTATAGACTCTCCACATCCAGAGTTACTAAGTGGCAACCAGGAGGTATGTCACCCAGACTTCGGAGGTGGTCGAGAAAATCACCAGTGTCCTTCGCGTAGGATGTGATCAGGGGTATCAGTGGAGTCAAGATGCGTTCAACCATTTTTGCCAATGGTGAAAGTAACGAATCAGTTGATGCTACAATTGGGCGTCCAAGGGGATTGTAAAGATTTTTATGGATTTTAGGTAGTGTATAGAATACAGGTGTCACCGGATTTAAATGAATCAGATAGTCAGCCAATTTGGCATCAATAGTGCCCTGTTGTAAATAATGATCAACCCTTTCTTTAATCCGTTCCCGTATACGAAAAGTAGGATTACTGGGAATTGGTGTGTATGTCCCTGTGACTTCCAATTGTGATACAATCTCTTTGATGTATTTATCACGGTCCATCACCACCACTGCCCCACATTTGTCAGCTGGTTTAATAACCAGTTATTTGTTGTTCTGTAACGAGTTAATCGCCTGTGTTTCTATCGGAGTCAAATTCATTTTGATCAGGAAGTTACCCCTACCTATGTCCCTGAGTAAGGTGTCAGTGTCCCTAGAAACCAAGTTGCTGTATGTCTCAATAGGGTGATAAACCTTGGGCGGTTGATAGCTACTAGAAACCTTCAGACCTAATTGCCTCAAGGAAAAATGAGTGGAGTCCGTGTCAACAATCCCAGTGGGTCCTACGTCATCAGTATTCATGTAGTGGGCCTTGAGGCGAAGATTCCTAAAGAATCTTCTGAGCTCCTGGTCAAGTGTGAATGAGCTAAATAATGGTGTCGGACAGAATGAGAGTCCTTTTTGTAAAACTTGTGACTCAGTCATGTGACGCCGGGTTCATGTGTCACTTCCGGTCGTGCACAGGCAGACTTCAGCATGCTATCTGCGCATGCGCAAAGTCTGCCTGTGAACCCTGCGACCGGAAGTGACATGTCCCGGCGTCACATGACCGCGTCGCAGCGGTGACGTGGCGGGCACGATATTGAAATCGTGCCCGCGCTCTGCTTTTCTATAATGACGCCCATTAGGGCGTATTACAGCAACGAGGCAGGGGTAGCGCGGCACAAGGGGACCCGCCTACCGGTCAAAATGCTTTTAGGAACACCCCTGTGACAAGCATTTTGTAAGTTTGTAAAGTACATTATAGTACTTGTAGTTTACTACAAAAGATGAGGCAGGGATGTGTTAGACTGTATTCTAAGGTTGCAGGGACAGGTATTAATGGTTTAGAAAGCTTATTTGGGGTGACAGGTTCCCTTTAAACCTATAAGCCTTTTGCATTTGTGTTCATAATACACAAAGTATTTTTTTGTAGTAACCATCTATGTCTGCTGCTCCCAGTTTTTAATGGTTTAAACTTTTCAAGAGAAAAGAAGTTTAGGCATTTAATATTTCCTTTATGGATAATTCTAATACTATTTAAGAGTCTCAGGTACCCGTTCATAGTATTATTAAATGGAAATGTTCTCTAACTCACACAAACAAATGGCGTATGTTATTTCCGATATAGAAAAAGCCACATGGGCATACAATAGCATATACCAAAAACTTGGTACAACATATAATAAAATGTTTCACGAAATGAGAGATATGACCCACTTGGACTGGATTACATGTAGAATGCTTATTGCAAAAATTGCAATGGTTACGTTTAAAGTTTCCTTTAGGAACACTATTTTTTAACCAATTGCTCTCATTCTGCTCAAACCGTGTTTTTACCAAGAGGTCCTTTAAATTAGTGCCACATCTGTATGGGATCAAAGGACCTCTTTCTGAAATTTTGTGGAGATCATTATCTGCTTGAAGGATATATCAATATTTCCTAATTCATCTTCTCATATTACCAAACATAGCAATAAATTTAAAGTTAAACATGAATTGTTTATCTTTTTTCTTACTAGACAACTATCATGTGTTTTTGATAGAATATCAGATTCACTGATTAAACTCACATTATCTTGTGCCTCATTCAAGAGCCTAGTTGGTTAACGTCTCTTTTTAAACTGAGTTTGGCTGGCTTCACATTTGCGTATGGGAAGGCAGCGTTTTGCTGCGTTCCCATACGCAGTTAAACGCATGCGCACTGCGTTCCTATGTTTAACATAGGAACGCATGGTGCCTGCGTTTGCTGCGTTCGGGTGCGGATGCGGACGATATCTGCTGCTTCCGGTGTCCAGCATCCGCACCCGGGACGCAGCATGTTGGGTTTTTTTGTGCGTTTGGGGAGCTTGGACAATCAGCAAGCGTCCCCAAGCGTACAAAAAAAGCATTGTCTTCAATGGGTCCGCAGTGTCCTCTGCATGACACAGCAGGAGAACGCTGCGGACCCATTGAAAAATCTCCCGGTGGCCGCCGGTGATGTCACAGGAGCTCACCGACGGCCACCGGGAGATCAGCTGACCCTCTGCTGTCCTCCTTCTCCCCGCCGCCTGTAATCTCATAGCGATGTCGGCGGGGAGAACAGCTGATCTGAAAGCTGTTTGAATCTTCCCGCGCCGACATCTCCTCACAGTGTCGGCGCGGGAAGATTCAAACAGCTCTCAGATCAGCTGTTCTCCCCGCCGACATGTCCCGGAGCTTACCGGCGGCCGGGGGGGGCGGAGATCTCCGGCGCTGATCTCCGCCTCCGGCCCGCCCCCGGACAGCGCCGATTGGCTGCCGGGCTCCCTAGTGATGTGTCCGCAGGCGGACATTATCCGCTGCGGACACATCAAAGTGTCCCTGCTTCTGACAGCGTTTGTGTCTGCATGCCATCAGCATGCAGACACAAACGCTAATGTGAAGCCAGCCTTAGTTAGGCTGGCTTCAGACTTGCAGATGCATCTGCAGCGTTTTGCAGATGCATCTGCAAGCATCTGCATGCAGACCGCGGCCCCTATGTTTATAATGGAGCGCACGGCGGTCTGCAGATGCTTGCGGACCGCCGTGCGCTCTCATTGCCCGCCATTAGTGATCTGTGCGCACGCGGATGCCTGCGCACAAATCACACACTCCCGCCCGCACCATGGACGGGAGTGTGTGATTTGTGCGCAGGCATCCGCGTGCGCACAGATCACTAATGGCGGGTAATGAGAGCGCACGGCGGTCCGCAAGCATCTGCAGACCGCCGTGCGCTCCATTATAAACATAGGGGCCGCGGTCTGCATGCAGATGCTTGCAGATGCATCTGCAAAACGCTGCAGATGCATCTGCAAGTCTGAAGGCAGCCTTATTCATTTGTTTGTATTTTGAAATGTTTTCATCACTTGATTTTTTTTAACCTTAAGAACTGGCTATAAGGCAATGACTTCTTGTGAAATTTGGGTGTGCACTTTCGTAATGTAACAAGGAGTTGGTCTTTTTTTCTTTACGTTTTTGTTACCACTGTGTGGTTAACTAATGTCACACTAACATTCAAAAAATTCAGTTTTGTGCCCCCGCACTTGGAGGTGAATGTCATAATCATATTGTTTACAGAATTCAAATAAAGAACAAAAGACTCAAATTCTTCCTTTGTCCCCACCCACACAATACAGATGTCATCTATATATCTTAAAAAACATCTGATATTCTTAACATACGAATTAACAGATTAATAGATATAATAATTTTCAAGAACAGAGCGGTTCAACTTTGCTAGGGTACAGGCTACGAGCATACCCATTGCTGCATGGGTTTGTTGTAAAAAACAGTCACCTCTAAACTTAAAGGCATTGTGCATAGGTACAAATTTTAAAGCATCTTCCACAAAACTATATATTGGTCCTTTTTATTGGCTTTTTTTAAGATTTTATTCATGATCTTTGCACTTTGTTTCTGAGGGATTTTTGTGTATAAGCTTTCAATATCTATGGATGTAAGGACTCAATCCTGCCATGAATTCTCTTTAAGAGCTTTAAGTCTCCCATATTTTTGAGGTAAGAGGGGATTTTTTTTAAGAAGAGGTCTAAGTAGCCTATCCACATATTGTGATAGTGGTTCAGTAAGAGAACCGATCCCACTGACAATGAGATAGTCCGGGGTTGATGTTAAATATGTACCGTTTATACTCGCATAAAAGCCGAGTTTTTCAGCCCAAAAATTGGGCTGAAAAGTACCCTCCTCGGCTTATAAAAGGAGTCAATACGGCAGCCCCGGCAGCCCCAGCAGCCCCAGTAATCCAGGGCCCCCCCCAGCCTTGCTTCGGTAACCTGTAAAGTAAAATATACTTATCACTGTCCCGCTGCCGTCCCTGCTCGCCGCTGCCGTCCGCGATCCTCCATCTTCATGCGTCTTCTTCCGGTTTCCTCTGTTCATTGCAGGCAATGACGTCATTGCCGGCGCCAAACACAGGAGCAAAGTTAAAGCAGAGACTGTAAGAAAGCAATGTGACTGCTCTTGGAAAGAGGTAAAATGAATGTGTTTTCATCAGTATTTCCTAGATGATGGCTATCATTGGCACATGTTAACAACTGTGAGAAAGCTAAATAGTGAATTTAGTTAAACTGACTACACAAATGTTGAAAAATCTGTAACATATAGTGATTATAGATGTAATGTAACTGCAAAAACACTTTCAAAGGTGGAATCAGAACATAAGTTCCAGTCACATCGGCTGCTCCTCCGCAGATCTGTGAGGCAGTGACCACATTCACATACATCCCCCGCAGATCTGTGAGGCAGTGACCACATTCACATACATCCCCCGCAGATCTGTGAGGCAGTGACCACATTCACATACATCCCCCGCAGATCTGTGAGTCAGTGACCACATTCACATACATCCCCCGCAGAATCCAAGAATAACACACGCCCTTAATGTGTCTTCCTGCTGCTACAGGAGACTCAAGCCTGACACTCAGTGCACTAGTGAAGTCACAACTGTACTGCTTAATAAAATGCAGCTAGTTTTGGGTAGATGGCAAACGACATTTTCTAGGAAATAAATAATAACTAATTGGTTTAGAACCTTTGATAATAAATTGTTAAAATGTACAGACACTTGGAAATAGATAAGTAGTAAATGACTGCCTTCCATTCATTTAGCCTGTAAATGTACAACATGGCAGAAACCAATCATTACTATGTTATGATGATTATTATAATCTAAGAAACTACAAATAAAACATTAGTGTAAATTGTGTATTAAACAACCAAATTTAGAAGAAAAATATATATAAAATAATAATTAATCTAAGTCTGGGGGGATTTGAACCCAAGGTGCAGGAGGTCTCACTTGCACCAGAGGCAGGAGCCTTAACCATTAGGCCACTCAGTTAGATGAGTAACTTCACTGGTTTTGTTTGCTGAAGAGACCAAACGTGCAGACTAGGTGCAAAAAATCTGCTGATCTTGATGTGTATTTTACTGAGATATCATTGTGTCGTGTGAAAATCATACATTAAGGTCACAGAACAGTTTATGTCTGCATTGAAAGGCATATAAGCAATGAAAAGATGTCTCTGCCTCTATTAAGTGCCTATAGTTTAGTGGTGGATGGGGAATGGGCTTTGTGTTGGAGACTTTGGGGTTAAAATGTGCAGTTCAGGACATGTAATTTGCTTATCATTAAGTTATTGTTGTTATTTGAAAACAAATCATGGTATAAAAATTGTTGAAATGTGGGTTTTAAATAAAGCAAGGTCCATTGTGTCCGGCCTCACAGAAAAAAGGGGTTAAAGCTTTTGTGTATGGAAATAATATTTTCATTTTTTTGTGTGAGAAGTGAAGTGTCATCTGTGAAAGTGATTTATCATACTCGGGTATGAGAATGAAACACAAAGTGAACACTTTGTTTTTGTACATTTTTTTTGTTGGAAAGTATAATAATACTAATAATAATAATAATAATAATAAAAACAATAATACCTTTAAAAAAAAAATAATAATAATTAGAAACTCCTGCTACTGCTTGGGGATGTGAACCTTCTTTACACTGGCAAGCCTCTGTGACACATTGAGGTCATGTGATGTTCATAAGTGATTCTGACTTTGACCATGAGAAATGACTTCTCAAACATCATTATCAGACTAAGGTTGCAAACAGGCTGCCTAGATGTTCATTTTCTTAGGCGAACAAAATCTCTGCTTTGTAACAGTTGGTTTGGTGGTCTGGTGGAAAAGCATTTTGCCTTTGGAATCCAGCGTTGCTGGTTCAAATCCCTGCTGGACCTCCTATAGATTATTTGTTTTTAATAAATTATGGTAGTCAATAGACATAAAATATAGTGATAAATTAAAATGTTTGCAGGTCTGCATCTTTGGTGTTCAAATCGATTATTAATTATTTAATAATAATAATAATAATAATAATAATAATAATAATTTTTATTATTATATTTTCTTAAACAGTTTCCTAAAAAGTTATACAAATGTACAGTCAGTGGTAAACATATTATAATTATTATATTATGTTAAATTATTTCGTAAACAATTATAGAAATTTACAGACAATGGTAAAAACAGTAATTACTGTTTCAAAGGAAACATTTTTTTTTACATTATTTTTGTTTCAGATGATAATATTAATATTATTAACTATAATAACTTAAGAAAAACAAACTAGGAAACATTGGCACTGCTTGGGGATTTGTAGTTTGATTATGCTGCTAACTTCCATGAGAAATGAAAGTGAGGTCTGACTTTGAGTGTGACCACGATAACTCAGAAGCTCTCAGACATCATTGTCAAAAAATGTCTGCACACAGGCTGTGTGCAGGTTATTTATCTTAGTCTAAAAAGATCAGACTGTTATAGTAGCTGGCTTCATGGGCTAGTGGATAAGCTTTTAGCCTTTGGAAGCGAGTGTTGATGGTTCTAATCCATAATGGACCCACTGTAGCATTTTTTTTTTAATACATTATGTTAGTGAATAGACACATGATATAGTGATAAATCATAATTTGATGTTTGAGAAGTGAAGTATCATTTGTCAAAGTAATTTATCAAATTTTTTCAAAGTCAAAGTCATTTCTCAAAGTCAGAGTCATTTATCAAAGTCAAAGTCATTTATCAAAGTCATTAATCAAAGTCATAGTCAAAGTCATTTATCAAAGTCATAGTCAAAGTCATTTATCAAAGTCATAGTCATTTATCAAAGTCATAGTCATTTATCAAAGTCAGAGTCATTTATCAAAGTCATAGTCAAAGTCATTTATCAAAGTCAGAGTCATTTATCAAAGTCAGAGTCATTTATCAAAGTCAAAGTCATTTATCAAAGTCAGAGTCAAAGTCATTTATCAAAGTCAAAGTCATTTATCAAAGTCAGAGTCAAAGTCATTTATCAAAGTCAAAGTCATTTATCAAAGTCATAGTCAAAGGCATAGTCATTTATCAAAGTCATAGTCAGTCATCTATCAAAGTCAGAGTCATTTATCAAAGTCAGAGTCATAGTCAAAGTCATTTATCAAAGTCAGAGTCAAAATCATTTATCGAAGTCAAAGTCATTTATCAAAGTCAAAGTCATTTATCAAAGTCAGAGTCATTTATCAAAGTCAGAGTCATAGTCAAAGTCATTTATCAAAGTCAGAGTCAAAGTCATTTATCAAAGTCAAAGTCATTTATCAAAGTCAAAGTCATTTATCAAAGTCAAAGTCATTTATCAAAGTCAGAGTCATTTATCAAAGTCTGAGTCATTTATCAAAGTCAGAGTCATTTATCAAAGTCAAAGTCATTTAGTAAGGTCATTTGTCCAAGTCAAAGTCATAATCAACCATCAGGAACAGCTTTTTTTGACTTTGACTTCGATAAATGACCATGTCCTAAAATGAACACCGTAGAAGTGGCGTAGATCTGTTGTGCTTCTCTGACTAACAGTTTTTATGCATTGGTGGATCAGGTAGGGTCTGGTTCCTTAGCTCCATCCTATGGAGAGGTGCCACTCCCTTCATATAGCTTTGGACCTTTCTTGCAAGCTGTAATATTCTTGGTTCCTTATACTAGCTAGTGTTTTTATTCTATTATATTGGTTTGACATTTGCCTGTTTTTGAACTCTGCTAACACCTGACAAATTTGTACCTCATTGTCCTCTCGGTTTTGACTCAGCTTCCTGACTTTGCTGTAATCTGTTTTATACCCTTACCTTTCCCCAGGTTTTTCCCTCCTTGGCGACCTCCCTGCCTCTTGGCTGCTATTCATCCATATAAAACAAAAAGAGGGACAGAGAGGCTCCTATTAGAGGAAACTGTTGCTGTTTTCCAGAAAGTAATATATAATTGAACTCCTCACCTTTTTGGGTTGTGCTGTCCCAGCACAACCCCGATGACAGGTATAATTAGTCAGCCGCTGCTGGGAGCAGTGATTGCGGGAGATCAGGCTGCGTTCCTCTGCCCGTCCTCCGGTCACGTGATCGTCCTCAGCTGACTCTATCCTGACGTCAGGCCAGGTCCTTGTGAGTGAAAGCGCAGGTCCTATGTAGTGCAGCTCCACACGATCTTCCCAAGGGAGATAAGTAGATATGTGTTTGTAGAAGAAATTTGTGTTAGGGAGCACTTAGAAAAGGACCAGGGGGATTTTAAACAATACTCAACTTTAATCCACAATGCATTTCAATGGCGGCATGCCATCTTCATCAGGTGGGGGTTACTCAAAACAAAGGGAAGTTTCATTATATAGACATTTACATGTTAACATCCAATCACAACCAGTTGGTTTCAATTGTTTTTAAACCTCGCTTCACTTTATCAAATGGTGTGGTTCCAAGGCTATAAGTATTTAATACAGGCAAAGCATGGATATAATTAATATACACCACAGATTAAAACCTAATGAATAAAATACTATAAAATCACTGTAAACACTATAAAAGTATTACTCACTAATATCTGCTAATTATCTTTCTTAATAAATATAAAAGTAAAATGACTCAAATTTAAAATCGTATAAACAAATTTTTCTAATTGATAAAATATCAAAATATTTTATATTAAAATAAATTCTTCCCATAGTAGCTAATGTTGACACCTAGAATTATGAAAGTTTCTTTCAAAAAATGTTTTTAAAAATTATTTTACTTACTTACAGGATGGCTCTCTAATGGTAATATGTAAAAAATAGAAAAAGGCAAGTTAATACTCCCATTTGATTACATAACAAGAAACATATATCATATATCATATGTCAATCCTTCTATTCCAGAAACAAGTGACTATCCTTTCTTTAAAAAAATCTGAATTTATTTTACCGCATTTTCAATGGATAGCTTTAGACCCTCAGGATATAGCGTACCCAACTTGTATATCCAGTAGCTCTCTTTTTTAATGAGAGCATTATACCGGTCTTGTATGGTATTAGGGATTCAATCAATCTTATATATAAAACCCGAAGGCCACTTCCGGCCAATCCGGCCAACTTCCGTGATGGCCTCCGGACCTGTGTAAAAGACCGGAACCCGAAGTACCAGACCCACGGAACCGGAAGTACCAGACCCACCGCGAGCCGCTGTCAAAACGGCACAGCGGCTCACGGTGGGCGCTAAAGCGCCCCGTGTGCGCCCATCCACATCCGGGAACCGGCCCGCCCCAGGCCCACACTCCGGTGTGCGGCCTCCGCCGGCACCGCCCACAGCCCTGCGGCTCACCGCCCACTCTCCTCCTCCATCAGGGACCGCCATCCCGCCACCGGCCCCGCACACAGCCCGGTGTGAGCCCACCCACATCCGGGATCCGGCCCAGCCCACACTCCGGTGTGCGGCCTCCGTCGGCACCGCTCCCAGTCCTGCCGCTCACCGCACACACCCGGTGACTCTCCTCCATCAGGGAACCGCCGCCACCACTGCCGCTGACCGCCGACAGCCCAGTGAGTATTCAGCCCTCCAACCTCCGCTCTCCTCTGCCCCCCAGCCTCCGCTCTCCTCTGCCCCCAGCCTCCGCTCTCCTCTGCCCCCCAGCCTCCCCTCTCCTCAGCCCCCCAGCCTCCGCTCTCCTCTGCCCTCCAGCCTCCGCTCTCCTCTGCCCCCCAGCCTCCGCTCTCCTCTGCCCCCCAGCCTCCACTCTCCTCTGCCCCCCAGCCTCCGCTCTCCTCTGCCCTCCAGCCTCCCCTCTCCTCTGCCCTCCAGCCTCCCCTCTCCTCTGCCCTCCAGCCTCCGCTCTCCTCTGCCCTCCAGCCTCCCCTCTCCTCTGCCCTCCAGCCTCCGCTCTCCCCTGCCTCCGCTCTCCCCTGCCTCCCCTCTCCTCTGCCTCCCCTCTGCCTCCCCTCTTCTCTGCCCTCCAGCCTCCTCTGCTCTCCAGCCTCCCCTCTCCTCTGCCCTCCAGCCTCCCCTCTCCTCTGCCCTCCAGCCTCCACTCTCCTCTGCCCTCCAGCCTCCGCTCTCATCTGCCCTCCAGCCTCCCCTCTCCTCTGCCCTCCAGCCTCCGCTCTCCCCTGCCTCCACTCTCCCCTGCCTCCCCTCTCCTCTGCCTCCCTTCTGCCTCCCCTCTTCTCTGCCCTCCAGCCTCCTCTGCCCTCCAGCCTCCCCTCTCCTCTGCCCTCCAGCCTCCCTTCTCCTCTGCCCTCCAGCCTCCCCTCTCCTCTGCCTCCAGCCTCCACTCTCCTCTGCCTTTGCTCTCCTCTGCTCTCCTCTGCCTCTGCTCTCCTCTGCCTCTGCTCTCCTCTGCCTCTGCTCTCCTCTACCTCCGCTCTCCTCTGCCTCCGCTCTCCTCTGCCTTTGCTCTCCTCTGCCTCCGCTCTCCTCTGCCTCCGCTCTCCTCTGCCCTCCAGCCTCCTCTGCCTCCGCTCTCCTCTGCCCTCCAGCCTCCTCTGCCTCCGCTCTCCTCTGCCTCCGCTCTCCTCTGCCTCCGCTCTCCTCTGCCCTCCAGCCTCCTCTGCCTCCGCCCTCCTCTGCCCTCCAGCCTCCTCTGCCTCCGCTCTCCTCTGCCCTCCAGCCTCCTCTGCCTCCGCTCTCCTCTGCTCTCCAGCCTCCTCTGCCTCCGCTCTCCTCTGCCCTCCAGCCTCCTCTGCCTCACCTGTCCTCTGCCTTCCCTCTCCTCTGCCCTCCAGCCTCCTCTGCCTCCTCTCTCCTCTGCCCTCCAGCCTCCACTCTCCTCATATATATATGTTTGTATATAATATACATGTGTGTTTGTGTATATGCATGTGTATGTGTATATATAAATGTGTGTATATACCTCTACATCTATATACATTTGTGTTTGTGTGTGTGTGTGTGTATGTGCCTTTGTCTATATGCAATGTACAGTATGTGTATATACCTCTACATCTATATAGATTTGTGTGTGTATGTGTGTATGTGTATAGCGGAGTGTGTGTATGTGTGTGCTGACCACTCTGCCCACGCCGGTGCGCTGACCACTTTTACCGCACTCACTGCTAACCACTGGGCCACCGCGCAGTGCTAACCACTGAGCCACCGCGCAGTGCTAGCCACTGAGCCACCGCGCAGTGCTAGCCACTGAGCCACCGCGCAGTGCTAGCCACTGAGCCACCATGCAGTGCTAGCCACTGAGCCACCGCGCAGTGCTAGCCACTGAGCCACCGCGCAGTGCTAGCCACAGAGCCACCGCCCAGTGCTAACCACTGACCCACCACGCAGTGCTAACCACTGAGCCACCGCGCTGTGCTACCCACAGAGCCACTGTATACTGTGCTACCCACAGAGCCGCTGTATACTGTGCTACCCACAGAGCCGCTGTATACTGTGCTACCCACAGAGCCGCTGTATACTGTGCTACCCACAGAGCCGCCGTATACTGTGATACCCACAGAGCCGCCTGTATACACACAATTCATTTCACCGCACTCCCGTAACTATTAGTAAATAAACTATATATGGATTCTAGACTACCCGATTCTTTGGAATCGGGCTGCCATCTAGTTATATATAGTTTCAAACTTCTTGGGTCCTTTTGATGATGTAAGCAGTAGTGTTTAGAAACACTGTGTTGCATAAATCCATTTTTTATATTCTGGCGGTGTTTGTTCATTCTGACATGAACACATTGGATTGTACGGCCCACATATTGCAAATCGCAGGGGCAGGAAAGTGTATAGACCACGTAGGATGATTGACAATCTAGATAATATCTTATTTTAAAATTCTCATCGGTGGTATGAGAACGGAATTCTGTGGTGCCTGACACAATCATTTTGGCTGAAATTAATTATTGAGGCAATAGGAGGATGTGTTAAAGTTACACAATCATCCTTGAATAATCAATGTAATGAGATTGGCTTTTTAGATGATGGATTTATTTTTGGAGCATGAGAACAAAAGCAAATCTGAGATTACTAATCAGTTGGATGCACTATTCCTCAAGTAATACCTTAACACTGATTTAATCCCTAGGGGTCTGCGGCTGTCACATAAATCCCCCTTTCCACAGGACCCACTTTTCAGCACAGAATGGGAGCAACTTTTAACTAGCTGTTCAGTGGGTATGATAATGTTACTTATAAAAAAGAGGTCAAAATTGGCAAATAGGGCCTTGGAAGAAATGGGGGCCTTGCGAGCCAGTTTAGAGCATTATTATTTGTCTAGGGATTTTGATGAGTTTGATACACCTCTCAAAAAACGCTTAAAAAAATTTGAGGAGGAGCAAATTAAAAGAAAAGCGCAAAAATTTGCACGGGATAAAGAGGAGAAGACTTTGCCTCAGAACCCATGGATACCTATGATCAAAATGTTTTAATTAATATAATACCTGTTGAGAAAAGGGGACTCACTGAGTAATGGGAACATTAAAAAAATCCCTTGAAAGTCTCAAAACAGACAAGCAAAAAGAATATTATGAAAAACATAGAAAATCTTTGCAAACATACCCTAAAGGGAAAAAGAGAGGTAACACTGGGAAAAGTAAAATTACAAATATCCCAATATCAACATTAGAATCAGAGATAACAGTGTTAACAGACAATTTTTCACCATTGCTGATCACATCACAAGAGTTCACCTCCAATCTTTCAGAAGCTGGTTAATTTAGTCAAATGTCCAATCATTTTAGTTGTGCATGCATATATTTTGAGTTTCATTCAATATCTTGTCATACCATGCCTGATGAAGAGACCTGAGTCGTCTCGAAAGCTCGCCTTATAACATAATTTATTATTGTATCTTGTTTCTCACACTGAGAGCAATCAACATTTTCTCAACTGGCTAACACGGTACCAAACCTTTTTCTTCTAATGAAATGGAAAATACCAGAATGTACCGCACATCTATGGAATTAAAAGATCGTCTGAACAAACTAGCACAACTGGACAGCAACATTTTCTTTTTAACCAGATGCAAGAAAGAACATTTAATCCCCAAAGGACTAAGCTTAAAGAATCCTCTTCAGAATACCCACAATACTCATTATTCACGACACCTTTGCTACAGGACTTCGGAGAGACTACGGAATCACCTTATTCATGTTTCCTACAGCAACAAGAAAAAGATTCAGAGGGAAATACAAACTTTAAGGAGGACACTTACCGATAACATACAGCAGAGGATGCAGCATTTCTATACTTCACTGCAATCATACCTTATATACAACAAGAAGAAGAAGCTTAACAGACTCCGACTGAAGGCAGGATTATACTCAAACACCAGCCACGTTCCTCATAACCACAACAGCATGGAGCAGAACTGCCGAAAGGACACAGGTACTGTCAGCTGTGTTATTAATTTGTCATCTCACAAAACCACTAATCTAGAACTCAGTGTACTTTCTAGAGGTCTCACATTTTGTCCCACAAAGTCCCTAGACAAAACTGAACTGTGTAGTGACATGGAAGAATATTTCAGGAGGTTGAGACTGAAGGAGTTCTTTGATGATAAAGAGAACTTGAGGCCTCTAAGCAGCCAAACACAAATGCAACAAAGAAAAAAGAAAACCTCTGACTGGACACCTGACCCTGGCCGCAACACCAGTTTGGACCAATATATTGAGTCATTCAGACATTTGGTACAATCCACAATATTAGATAAAAAAAACAACAGAAATATCTAATATTTACAGCCTGAAGAACAACAGGTAGATCACTATTAAGGCTGCAGACAAAGGTGGGGCTATTGTTCTCCTGGATACAAAGGACTACGTCAAGGAAGCACACAGACAGCTGATGGATTTACAATACTACACCAAACTGGACGAGGACCCAACTCCAAAATATATGAGGGAGTTGAGAAAACTCATCAAATGTTTAGGTACAGATTCCACAAACCTTCTGGACTTAATTCCTGAGGATCCAAGGATGGGAGTTTTCTATATGCATCCCAAGATTCATAAGCCAGGTAACCCAGGGAGACCCATCATCTCAGGGGTGGGAACACTCACTGAAAGAATCTCTGGGTGGGTGGAAAATGTCCTTAAACCGCTGGTAAGGAGGACAGACAGCTACATACAGGACACAACGGACCTTCTCAATAAGCTCTCTGCAATAGGTCCCCTCCCCGAGAGTACCATCTTAGCCACCATGGATGTGGAGTCCTTATATTCTAACATCCCACACAAAGATGGACTTACTGCCTGCCGACTGTTTCTTGAAGCCAATGGGATCCCTTCAGAATCAGTTTTAAAGCTCACCAGATTTATCCTCACCCACAACATTTTCTCTTTTGGTGAAGAACTGTATTTACAACGCACCGGAACTGCCATGGGAAGCAAAATGGCCCCCCAGTATGCCAACCTCTTCATGGCTAAACTGGAAAATGACTTTTTAGCCTCCTGCCCCATCAAACCCTTGGCGTACTTCCGTTTCATTGATGACATCTTAATAATCTGGACTGGAACTGAACATGAACTTCTAAAATTCCATGACAAGTTCAACCAATTTCATCCCACCATAAACCTGACATTGGACCACTCAAAAACAGAAATCAACTTTCTGGATACCACCTTAAAAATTCTAAATGGTTCATTCCAGACATCAGTATATTGGAAACCGATTGACCATCCCACATACCTCAGATGGGACAGTTTCCACCCGAAACACATAAAAAAATCCATTGTCTACAGCCAGGCCCTCAGATATAACCGTATTTGCTCCAATCCAATGGAAAGGGATGAACACTTAAACCAGCTAAAAAATACATTTTTAAACCAGGGCTACCACCCCACCTCCATTGAGGATCAGATCATTAAAGCCACAAGGATCCCTAGAAGTCAAGCGCTCCAATACAGAGAAAAAGAAGAGAACAATCGTAATCCTCTGGTGGTGACGTACAACCCACAGCTTGAGGTACTAAGGAAAACTGCCAGGAAACTTCATCACATTTTACACAAGGATGACCGACTAAAAATAATATTCAAAAACCCTCCCTTACAGTGCTACAGGCAGCCTCCCAATTTAAGAAACATCATGGTCCGAAGTTTGATGCCCTCGGATACACCAAAAGGAACTTATCCATGCAATGTGAAGAGCTGCAAGACCTGTGCTCACATAGAGACCAGAGACAGGATACAGATCCCCAATACACAGCAGGATTATAAGATTTCTTGGACTTTCACATGCTCCTCTTCCAATGTGGTATAATTAATTATGTGCACCATTTGCCCAGTAGGTTCTTTCTATGTTGGGGAGACTGGGCAGCGTCTAAGAGCAAGGATGAGGTCTCATCGTCACACAATTACACACGAAAAAAATCAATTTTCCAGTAGCAGAGCATTTTTCTGGCCAAGGACATAACATTGATAATATGAAGGTTTTAATTTTGAGAGGTAATTTCAAATCCCAAAAACATCGAAGAGTCTGTGAATCCAAGCTAATTAGAAGCTTCAATCGTATACAGAATGGACTGAACATTGCTGATGGCTTTATGGCTCATTACCACGTCTAAACAATGTTGTTCAAAGACATGGAAATCTTGGACACCAGGTTTTCTTATAATTTAGTGTCCTAAAGACTTTATTACCACTGAGCCTGCCTGTTTGAAGATCCTCTCCAAGACAGCTTTGTTTGTTTTGCCAAATGTCCAATCTTTGTAATGTTAATTTAGTCAAATGTCCAATCATTTTAGTTGTGCATGCATATATTTTGAGTTTCATTCAATATCTTGTCATATCATGCCTGATGAAGAGACCTGAGTCGTCTCGAAAGCTCGCCTTATAACATCATTTATTTTATTTTTGTTAGCCATTAAAAGGTATCACAATTACAAGATTTGTATCTTGTTTCTCACACTGAGAGCAATCAACATTTTCTCAACTGGCTAACACGGTACCAAACCTTTTTCTTCTAAAGAAGTTGACAATAAATTGGAGGTAAAACCCCCATAATTTGATTTTTGCCTAAATAAGGAAGAAATAACAGTATTAAACCTATCCTTTTTAACTCTTCACACAGAACCCCTAACGGGGGGCAGTTCGGCTACCTCCCAAGAAATCACTAATCCTGTAATACCTTTTCAGCCTATACCAGTTAGGACACCTAATGAACCAGTTCCCTTGGAATTAAACGACCCCATAGTAAATGATCCTCTTATACAGCCAATAATTATAAAAGATTTGACACTCGTGATGGTGGAGAATGTAACAGCCCTACATCAAATAAATAACATAACCCACCCCGAGGTTCCAGTTACACCTTTAAATATGTCAAATCTGGTAAAGATCGCTATTCCTGATCCTGGTATTGAGCAAGCCAATATAGAAGAATGTGACAACTCAACTCAAATAGGATCGGATACAACAAATTCTGCAATGGAGTTGGCTGTTTCGCAAACACCATCGTTGGAACAGAGCCCCATCATTGAGGTATCGGGTTCCCACCCTCCATCGCCAACCAGTCCATGTTCCTCCTTAGAATTAGTTCCAATTTTATTGAAACAAGTAAAGAATAAGGATATGCTTGCAAATGTAAACTTAGAGAGATCGGCAAACGATATAGGATCGGTCATATTAAAGGACTCAAAGATAACATATTTTTTTCAGATAGTCCTGGGACGACACCCAAAAAGAAAAGGTAAATGTGGGTGCAGTGGGGGAGAAGGAAAACAATCTAAACAAAGAAAAGGGAGGGTTACAGAAGCTGAAAAAACAAAGGCAACCCATTAGTAGAGTTAATCCTGGATAGTTCTGTCCCTTAAAAAAGAGGAATATTTAATGTTTCAAAGCATGTACTCGCTGCAGGAGAAACATCCCTACTGGATAAAGGACTAACATTTTGCCCAAATGCAAAACTAGATACATTTGAACTATATATACTGTAGATCTCAATGAGTTCATTATAAAAATAACTATCAAGAGTCATTGCATACTTCAAAATAGAGGCAAATCGGTTATAACTGAAGAGAATGTAACGGATAACTCCCAGGAGACCACCACAACTCCCCCTATCAACATGTATCAGTAAAAGGAGGGAATAAAAACTTTTACCCTTTACATCATAAGGGCCCCCACATTGAGACCTTTCAGCAGGTAGTGTTGAAGGAATTATGTTCTTTCACACATTATAGAAAAACGGATAATCTGACGTTTGAAGAGAGAAAGGCCATTGCTTCCCTCAAAGATAATACCAATATTGTGATAACAAAAATGCTGATAAAGGGGGGGGTCGTACTAATGGATAGGAATTGGTACTTAGGAGAAGGTTTGAGGATCTTGGGAGACCGTGAATATTATTGTAAACTGGAGTCTGACCCTTCAGTATCAATATTCTTGAAATACAATGTGTTGATTAAAAGGGTTTGGAAAATGGGAATCCTAAATAAGGTGAAAAAAGATTCCTTGATATCCCTAGGTATAACGTCCCTTTTTTCTATTTTTTGCCAAAATTGCATAAGGATCCAAGGAATCCCCCTAGACGCCCTATCATTTCAGGGATTCAATCAATAACAGCTAACCTGAGCCATTATATAGATTTATTTTTGCAAAAATTTGTCATTGAATTAGATTCTTACTTAAAAGATTCATCCGAGTTCCTCAGACTTCTTAGAACCCTACCTCCACTTGATAATTGCCTTCTGATCACGATGGATGTCACATCCTTATATAACAATATCCCTCATGGTTTGGGGATACAAGCTATTGAAAAATGTTTGAAATCTGACGAATCATTACCAGAGGAACAACGTTCCTTTATTCTAGCGGCAATTGAGTTAATTTTGGAGAACAACATTTTTACATTTGAAGGCGCACATTACAGGCAGACTAGGGGCTATGCGATGGGGACGCGATTCACACCCAGCTATGCCAACCTTTATATGGGTTAGTTTGAGTCCGTCCTCATCGCACAGCTCCGATTTGCTATAGGTCAGATAACGTTTTACTGTCGCTATATCAACGATTTGCTTCTGATTTGGAACGGCTCAAAAATTGAGGCCCTGGCCTTTATAAAGGAACTTAATGCTAACCCCTGGGGTCTTCAATTAACAGCAACCATATTGGCCACCTCTACACACTTTAAGCCTGTTGATGTTAATAGTTATCTCAGGTTTGATAGTGGATACCTCCCCAGTTGGATCACAAATATACTGTATGGGCAATACTGGAAGATTAGAAAGAACTCCTCAAGTGATTTTAAGTTTATTAAAGAGCCAAGAGTCCTGAGACAGAGATTTAAACAGAAGGGTTACCCTCAAAGCATCCTCACTGATGCTTACTTGAAAACAAAGTCCCTTTCCCAGGACTTATGTCTGGAAAAAATTGTAATGAAACAGACCACTGACAAGGAGAAATCAGGTGTTGTGAGATTAATTTTGGATGGGACAGTTTTCATCCAAAACACATAAAAAACTCTATTGTGTATAGGCAGGCCATCAGATACAATCGGATATGTTCCAACCCTACAGATAAAGACAATGACCTTAAGGACCTCAGAAAGACCTTTTTGAACCAGGCAACCATCCTAGAGCAATCGAAAACCAGATTGCAAGAGCCACCAGAATATCAAGGAATCATCTCCTACATTACAAAACTAGAGAAGAAAACAACAGAGTTCCTCTCGTAGTCACCTACAATCCAATCTTTTGCTTATGCATATATGTATCTGTCTTCAGAATTTGTGTCATTATTAGCCTGATGAATGGGCAATAGTGTCTCGAAAGCTTGCTATGTTTACCATATTTTTAGTTAGCCATTAAAAGGTATCAACCACTGAGGATTCTCAGATTCCAATATTTTTCTGTCTACTGGCTAACATGGTAGAAATATTTTTTATTATACAGTCCTATAGTGTTTCTAAAATCCAAAACAGTACTACTACCATGAAATGTTGTTTGGCAGAAACCACGCACTATTCAATGTTCCCCCTGTCAGTTTCGGGGGTCACATTTTTCTACATACCAAAAGTATATATGATATACATCCACTGTCCAATGCTAAATGTTTGTAGTGTATGTGCAACTACAAGTTGTGTGCAGGTGGCATCAGGGCCTGTTTCCTGGCCACATATTGGAAGCAGGTAACACAAGGGAATAGCCAGTGGTTTTGCAGTCATTCACAGTTTTGTTGTACGTGTTCCAGCAAGTGCGTGGGGTGCTGCATATGTCAGCAGTATTTTGAGAATGCTAACAGAGCTATTTTGTTGAATCACACTTTTTTTGTGGGTGAATTAATGTCACTTTGGTGCAATATGGCCATGCTTTTTTTCAAATAGAGAGCCATTTCTTGTGGTGTGTGTGTTTTGCGATTTTAGCTAGGCTCTCTGAGCACCATGCCTACTCCTATTACTCATCTATGTATTCTTGATTAACGTTCAAGCTCTGGTTTAGCGACACCAGTATCGTGACAATATTGATTTGGATGTGGTTGAGTATTTCATTGACCTTTTTGCTGATACAGTGGGCGAACATATACATGTTTAGCAAAACAAACACAAACTTGACAAGGTTTGGTCATCTGTAGTTCACATAATTTCTAAAAGTTACTGTTTTGAGGATTTTAAGTTGTGTTGCTGTCATTTGGAGGTATTCGATTACAAAATAGGTATAAATCTAGTTCCTCCTTAATTTAATCAGAATAAGTCTGCATGAATTTTCTGTGGAGTCATGTGCGCCTATCAGTGATGATTGATTGTCGCACCGTAACAAAAATCATGCTCTGACATGACACTAGCAGCAGGTCAGGCCACCGCCTCTAAGGTGAATAAGGATAGGTCAGGCCAAGTGTTTGGCTTGGACACACAATAACTAAAGAAAAGTGAATCACCATGAATGATGCAAGTATGGTCAATTAAATATCAATATAGCATCTTATTCAATTTCTATCTCCTTGGTATTTTTATAGGCACAGATAGTCCTCGCTAATATGCTAGTTTATTGAAAATGGCACAGTCTGTGCACATCCCCCCACCACTTCTGTTGTGGGAGGTGTGCGTGTTTCTCCCCATTAATCCTTCCTATTGAAAATGGCCGGTACCTCTGCCGCCAGCATTGTCAGAAGGTGATGTTTTCAGGAAGTAATGTGCAATGCTACCTTTTGAAGGATTCTATTGTGCAATCCTTTTGTAACTCAAATAGGAGAGAAGTAATATTGTCCTTTTAGCATCGATTGAGAAAGGTGGCTAACCAGTATAGGTTGTTTTCAAAAATGCCTATCATGCAAGGGTCTTTAAACAGACACTTACACAGGAACTGTGCCATATGGGCCAGCCTTCAAACAAGCAAGATTCTGTGTCACCAACACGAGGAACAATACCCATCCTCTCCTCATGCTGCCTCACCTTCACCTCTTCCTCTACAGCCCATCCAAGCTGCAATTGTGAGTCCCCTCTGTAGCAATGGAAGTCCACTTGATGAGGGCCCTCCTAACTGTATAAAGGAGGCCTCTCATAAATGTATACAGGAAGGCCCTCCAAAATGTATAGAAGGCCCTCCCAAATTAATACAAAGGGCCCTTCCAAAAGAATAGAGGAAGATTCTCCTTAATGTATAAAGGAAGGCCCTCTCAAATGAATAGAATAATAAAGGAGGGCCCTTCCCAAAGTATAGAGGAGGACCCTCCCAAACATATGTTACAGGGCCACCTCTGGGCCCTCACCAATCTCAGGTTTGCAGGCCCTGTGAATAATTGATTTGAAGGCTGCAGAATAAGATGGAGGATGATGATGAGAGACAGTAACTAGCATACAAGTAGATAAAAACCTTGATGGAAGTTGGGCCAACTACTCTTGGCATGTGTAGGATGTATGAATTGATGTCCTATGCTGTCACTTCGTCCCACCCTTCACCAAGTTCACCCAGTGTGCCGTCACAGATATGTTTCATCCCTCAATGTCCAGAACAATCTCTTCATGTGTCTGTTGTTATGTTGACCTTCCTAGTTACAGCATTGTTGACAGCACAGTTGATATTGTTTCACACATGCTTATTTTAGTCATGGACAGCACACCATCTAAATTAGTGGTGGCTATAAACCAAGTTTCATGAGGCAGCCACAGGAAAGAGATCACGTAAGTATTCTGTTCCCTTACGCAATGTGAGATTTTAGTATTTGTGCCTATGAGTACGTGCAGACATCTTGACGCTTTGCTTGGAGTAGATGAGGTTGATGTTTGCTTGTTTTCTCTTTGCAAATGCACCTTGTGAGCAGGAATTTGAGTACCTGCTTGATAGACAGAAGATTGTCAAGGGTAAAGCACAGGCAACATGGCATTGGTTTGAGCCACAGACACATATTTGGTACTCTGGTGTACTGCCCACCTAATGGGGTGCTTGGCTGGCATGTGGTTACATAAACTCGTGGTGCTCAGTTTGCCTTTACCCTGACCTCTGCAAAGCTTGGTATGGCAGATGCTATAGATTACAATGTTTTTTTTTTCAGATGGACTTTCAGTAAAAAAAATTCCAGACAGCAGCTGAATTCCCCCATCCCTGACTTGGGCATAGTTGACCAAGTTCTCAGTCTAGTCAAACCAGTACCCTCTTGGCACCTGTGTTAGGGTAACGTATCAATTTTCCTCTGTGTTGCTGTGCTGGCTATGCATGCCAACAGCCCAGGTCGGATGAGTGGACTCATCATTGACCAACTCATCTTCCATGTTATCCTACTTAACAATTGAGATTGTAGGCTGATCTGATGGCAATTATGTCTCATAATCATCATTCTAAACATCTGGAAAAAGTAAATCAGGTTCCTCAAAGTGACTTTCCTCTGGTGGTGGGCCCTCAAATACTTTTGCATCAATGCTCCCAAACCTCCAAAATGTATAGAGGGCCCTCCCAAATGAATAGTGGAGGGCCCTTCCCCTAGTATAGATGCGGGACAGCCCAAATATCTAAGTAAGAGCGATCCTTGCAAAACGTACATTACAGGACCATCTCTGGGCCCTCTGTAATCTCAGATTTTCTGCCTACTACAGGCCCTCTGAACATTTACATTTAGGGCCACAAATGTCATGGAGGTGGAGGAGGAGGAGGGTTTTGCCCAATGCTAAAATGGGCACATTGTAAACTGCTAAGGAATATGTATTCCACTATCTGAGTCTCAATTGAAGATGGACCGCCCAAATTTCTAAGAGCAGTCCCTCCAAACTGTATATTACAGGGCCATCTCTGGGCCCTCAGCAATCTCAGATATCCTGCATACTGCAGGCCCTCTGAATATTTGAAATTAGAGCTGCAAAATGTAATTGAGGTGGAGGAGAAGGAGAAGGAGGGTTTTGCCCAACACTACAATGGGCGCATTGTAAACTGCTATGGAATATGTATTCCACTATCTGAGTCTCAATGGAAGAGGGACTGCCTAAATGTCAAAGTAAGATAGGTGCCTTCAAAACGTACATTACAGGGCCATCTCTGGGCTCCATTTCTCTGGTTTATTTAGCCTTGTATACAAGTGATTATATGCTTAAAAAAACTGTTAGTGAACCTTTTTGTCCTGTTAAATCCGATTTAGCTTAGGTTTGGTAGTTGTTTTTGTGTATCTGTAACAGTGATGTAATCCTGCGGCACAGCTATTACCACAAACTACATGTGAGTCAGAAATGCATGCAGGCATATTCTTCAGGCTCTTCACATTCTGTTTCATCACTTTCCCACCCATTTCAGCCTTTCCTTCAAGCCCCAGACCCCTTTTTTAGGGTCCAGCAGAAAATTACTCACGTTTCCCCTTGACTTACATTACGCGATTATTAGAATGTACTCATAACGTGTATAGCAATTACGAATATTACAGAACTTGCTCATGACTAAATATCATATGAGGATAAAAACTTTAATAGGACTGCTTCTTTAAGAAACATTGGTGGATATAAATCTTTCAATTTTTTTAAAATTAGTAAGATATTTTTTTATCTATATCTAGTCCTTATCATGAAATAACATTAGAAATTAGTCAGCACAAAAAGGTTTGAAAGTAATTACAATGTAAATGTAAGAAATGTTTGTAAAAAATATATTTAAAGCGAACCTGTCACCCCCCCCGGCATCAAAAGCTCTAATAGCCACCTTCTGCAGCACTAAGGCTGCATTCTGAGAAGGTGCCTATAGGCTTTTGATGCCCTTTATAGTATGAAATATTAAGTTAGGTAAATGCTCACTCTTCTGAAGACCGAAGACCGGGAGGCGGGGTTTCACGCTCCTCCGGCCCGCCCCCTCTTGTCAATCATTGTGCGCGCCTGCTGCTGTCTCCCTCAGTGTGGAAAATGAACGCGCGTGTCCGTTCTCATGCACGGAGCCGCGCATGCGCTGTGCGCCCGGTGTCGACTTCCTGGACACCGGGCGCACAGCGCATGCGCGGCTCCATACAGGAGAATGGAGACGCGCGTTCATTTTCCACACTGAGGGGAGACAGCAGCAGGCGCGCACAATGACTGACAAGAGGGGGCGGGCCGGAGGAGCGTGAAACCCCGCCTCCCGGTCTTCGATCTTCAGAAGAGTGAGCATTTACCTAACTTAATATTTCATACTATAAAGGGCATCAAAAGCCTATAGGCACCTTCTCAGAATGCAGCCTTAGTGCTGCAGAAGGTGGCTATTAGAGCTTTTGATGCCCGGGGGGGTGACAGGTTCGCTTTAATTAGGACATTTCTTCTACAAATCTTCCTTTAGGTTCCTCAGTCCAGCAATGTTTTGAATTTTTCATGCTGAGGCTCAGCAATTGTAATTTTAGAAAAACTTTAGTAGCAGGTTTAGAACATATTAATATATGCGCATATAGACACAGTTCTGTGCTATGTGACATGGCAAATCAATCACATATCTAGTTTGCTTTATTGTGTTATGATCTTCTAAACTTGTTGCAACTATAGGTGCTAATTATTATCAGTGGATAATATGACAACGCAAAGTATATCATGCTGATTACTCACTGCAGGCAAATCATATGGAGAACATATATTAAGTAGCACAGTTATGTTTTGCACTGTTTCATGTTAATGTGTCTTTTATGTGATCATTATTTAATACTATATGTGAGTATGGAAAGTATTCAGACCCCTTTACATTTTTCTCTCTTTGTTTCATTGCAGTTATCTGGTAAATTCAAAATAGTTCATTTTTTTCTCATTAATGTACACTCTGTACCCCATTTTGGCTGAAAAAAAAACTAAAAGGCAGAAATGTTTGCAAATTTATTAAAACAAAAAAAACTGAAATATCACATGTTCATAAGTATTCAGACCCTTTGATTAGACACTCATATTTAAGTCACGTGCTGGCCATTTCCTTGTGATCCTTGTTGAGATGGTTCTACTACTTCATTTGAGTTCAGCTGTGTTTAATTAAACTGATAGGGCTAGATTTGGAAAGGCACAAATATGTCTATATAAGACCTCATTGCTCACAGTGCATGTCAGACCAAATGAGAATCATGAGGTCAAAGGAACTATCCAAGGAGCTCTGAGACAGCATTGTGGCAAGGCACTGATCTGTCCAAGGTTGCAAAAGAATTTCTGCAGTACTCAAGATTCCTAAGAGCACTGTGGCCTCCTCCATATTCCTTAAATGGAAGAAGTTTGGGACCACCAAAAGTCTTCCTAGACCTGGCCATCCAGCCAAACTAAGCAATTGAGGGAGAAGAACCTTGATGAGAGAGGTAAAGAAGAACCCTAAGATCACTATGGCTGATGTCCAGAGAAGCAGCAAGGAGAAGAGAGAAAGTTCCACAAGGTCAACTATCACTGCAGCCCTCCACCAGTTGGGCCTTTATGGCAGAGTGGCCTGACAGACGCCTCTTCTGATTGCAAGACATATGAAGCCTGTATAGAGTTTGCAAAAAAAACACATGAAGGACTCCCAGACTATGAGAAATAAGAATACACGTGAAGGAAATGGGGAGAAGGCAAGCCGCTCACCTCTATCACATACACCCTTGGATTCCCGGGCTCCTGATGGTGGTTGGCTTCCACCACGAAAAATCAAGAAAGGAGAATTCAGGGCCACTCGTCCATTGAAGTTAGGCGTCCTTTATTTAAACAAACATATTAAAGGATCCTCACTGGACGCATTTCGGACATAGGTCCTTACTCATCGGCATAGTACATATAATAAAACCATGACTTATAAAGATACATCCTATCCTAAGTTAATTACAAATTAATTACAAGTGTTCAGTTAACCAATTCATATAATTGCAAATAACAAATAGCAATTCCATTATACACCACATTACTGTGTTAGTAAGCACAGCACAGGTTTATCATCAATTTTATTCCTTTTTACAAAAATGTGTACACCCGTGTATATATGATTTTAACCCCTTCAGGATCCAGCCTATTTTGACCCTAAAGACCTTGGCATTTTTGTCAATTCTGACCAGTGTCACTTTATGAGGTAATAACTCTGGAACGCTTCAGCGGATCCTAGCGATTCTTAGATTCTTTTTTTGTGACATATTCATGTTAGTGGTAAATTTAAGTCGATCATTTTTGCGTTTATTTGTGAAAAAATAAAAAAATTGACAAAAATGTTGAAAATTTCGCAATTTTAAAATTTTGAATTTTTATTCTGCTAAACCAGAGAGTTATGTGACACAAAATAGTTAATAAATAACATTTCCCACATGTCTACTTTACATCAGCACAATTTTGGAAAAAAAAATTCTTTTTGGTAGGACGTTTAAAGGTTTAAACTTCATCAGCAATTTCTCATTTTTCCAGCTAAATTTACAAAACTATTTTTTTTAGTGCTCACATCATATTTGATGTCCCTTTGAGGGGTGTACATGACAGAACACACCCAAAATTTACACCAATCCAAAAACTGCACCCCTCAAGATACTCAAAATTACATTCAAGAAGATTATTAACCCTTCAGGTGCTTCACAGGAACTAAAAGCAACGTGGAAGTAAAAAATGGACATTTTAATTTTTCTAAAAAAAATGTTTTTTAGCCTCAATTTTTTCATTTTTACATGGGTAACAGGATAAAATGGATCCTAAAATTTGTTGGGCAATTTCTCCTGAGTACACCGATACCTCATATGTGATCATAAACCACTGTTTGGGCGCATGGCAGGGCCCTGAAGGGATGGAGTACAATTTGACTTTTGGAGGTAATTTTTCCATTCAAAAAGTGAAATTGCGCTGCTTTCCTTCTCCAACTCAGGAGAAATTGCCCAACACGTTTTAGGTAGAGATGAGCCACCACCCTGATGTTTGTGTTCGATTCGATTTGCCGAATCGACGGGGTGTTCGACGAATGTTCGTCGAATGCTCGACGAACAACGTCGAACATCCAGGAACACGAAAAACACAGGATTGTGGGGCTGTTTCACTTCCACAATGTATATACATACATTGTGGAAGTGAAATAAAGTCAAATAAAGTGTTAAAAATAAAAAAATAATGTATGCTCACCTGTCCGCGGTCCACCGAAGCCTCCGGTATGGTCCTGTCACTGTGGCTTACAGGACCTGTGGTGACGTCAGTTCTCGCGGGAACTCCGGTCACATGACCGGAGTTCCGCGAGAACATGACGTCACCACAGGTCCTATAAGCACAGGACCTTGCCGGAATGCTTAAAATAGACATTTTTATGTTTTAGACACTTTCTTTAAGTAAAAGAAAGTGTCCGAAACATAAAAATGTGTATTTTAAGCTTTCCGGCAAGGTCCTGTCCTGTGGTGACGTCAGTTCTCGCGGGAACTCCGGTCACGTGACCGGAGTTCCCGCGAGAACATGACATCACCACAGGTCCTATTAGCACATTATTTTTTTATTTTTAACACTTTATTTGAGTTCGTAAATGTTTATTTTGGCTGAAAATGCGGCAGATGCGGTTTTCTGACCGGATCTGCCGTATTTTCGAACCAAAATCGAACATGTTCTAGATTCACCGAATTTGAACCAAATTGTTCGAATTCGGCGAATGACTCGAATAGCGCCAAAATCAACTCGAATTTGAGATTGGCGAACTATTCGAGTCGAACATCGCTCATCTCTAGTTTTAGGATGCATTTTATCCTGTTGCCAATGTGAAAATGAAAAAAATTAGGCTAAAAGAAAGTTTTGTGAAAAAAAAAGTAGTTTTTCATTTTTACGGAACAATTTGGGAAACATCTGAGGGTTCAAAGTGCTCACCACCCATCTAGATAAGTTCCCTGGGGGGGTCTAGTTTCCAAAATGGGGTCACTTGTAGGGGAGCTCCAATGTTTAGGCACACAGGGGCTCTCCAAACGCGACATGGTGTCCGCTAACAATTTGAGCTGATTTTCCATTCAAATTGTTAGCGGACACCATGTCTCATTTGGAGAGCCCCTGTGTGCCTAAACATTGGAGATCCCCCACAAGTTACCCTATTTTGGAAACTAGTCTACCCAGGGAACTTATCTAGATGGGTGGTGAGCATTTTGAACCCTCAGATGTTTCCCAAATTGTTCCGTAAAAATGAAAAAGTACTTTTTTTTCACAAAAATTTTCTTTTAGCCTAATTTTTTCATTTTCACATTGGCAACAGGATAAAATGAATCCTAAAATGTGTTGGGCAATTTTGAACCCCCAAGTGCTTCAGAAACTAATCCGTAAAAATGAAAAAAGAAAATGTTTGTGGAAAAAAAAGTACTTTTTCATTTTTATGGATCAATTTGTGAAGCACCTGGGGGTTGAAAGTGCTCACTATGCATCTAGATAAGTTCCTTGGGGGGGGTCTAGTGACCGGAAAATCAGCTCAAATTGTTAGCGGACACCATGTCACGTTTGGAGAGCTCCTGTGTGCCTAAACATTGGAGCTCCTCCACAAGTGGCCCCATTTTGGAAACTAGACCCCCCCAGGGAACTTATCTAGATGGGTGGTAAGCATTTTGAACCCCCAAGTGCTTTACAAATTAATCCGTAAAAATGAAAAAAGAAAATGTTTGTGGAGAAAAAAGTACTTTTCATTATGGATCAATTTGTTAAGCACCTGGGGGTTCAAAGTGCTCACTATGCATCTAGATATGTTCCTTGGGGGGTCTGACTTCCAAAATGGGGTCACTTGTGGGGGAGCTCCAATGTTTAGGCACACATGGGCTCTCCATATGCGACATGGTGTCTGCTAATAAATCCAATTGTTAACAGACAACATGTTGCACATGGAGAGCCCCTGTGTGCCTAAATATTGGAGCTCCCCACAAGTGACCCTATTTTAGAAACTAGACCCCTCAAGGAGGATATCTAGATGCATAGTGAGCATTTTGAACCACCAGGTGCTTCACAAATTGATCCATAATAAGGAAAAGGTACTTTTTTTCACACAAATTTTCTTTTTTCCTTTTTACGGATCAATTTGTGAAGCATCTGGGAGTTTAAAGTACTCACTATGCATCTAGATACGTTCCTTGGGGGGTCTAGTTTCCAAAATGGGGTCACTTGTGGTGGAGCTCAAATGTTTAGGTACACGGGGGCTCTCCATACGTGACATGGTGTTTGCTAACAATTGGAGCTAATTTTCCATTCAACTTGTTAGCGGGCACCACGTCGAGTATAGAGAGCCCCTGTGTGCCCCAGCAAAAGGGCAACTGGAAGAGTTGGGGTACAGCACCAGAAAATCATGCCTCTAATGAATGCGCTATTTTGTGGGGTGGCTGTGGGTTGTAATTTGCAGTGTGGGGGGCCCACAACGTTTGGGTCTCTCCACGCTGAGGATTCCAGCCCCCCAGCTGCCAAGTTGTACCTGGCTGGCTACCAAAAATACAGCGAAGATCTTTTTTTTATATTTCTAGAACTGATTTTAGAAAAAAAAATGACGTGGGGCTCCGCCATGTTTTTGGTCCAGCCAGGTACAACTTGGCAGCTGGGGGCTGGAATCCTCAGCATGGAGAGGCCCAAGCGTTCTGGCTCCCCCCCCCCCATGCTGTGTATTGCAGCCCGCAGCAGTTCCAGAAAATGGCGCATTCTCAAGATTCCTAAGAGCACTGTGGCCTCCATAATCCTTAAATGGAAGACGTTTGGGACCACCAGAAGTCTTCCTAGACCTGGCCATCCAGCCAAACTAAGCAATTAAACTATGTCTGATGTCCAGAGAAGCAGCAGGGATAAGAAAGAAAGTTCCACAAGGTCAACAATTATTGCAGCCCTCCACCAGTTGGGCCTTTATGGTAGTGTGGCCTGATGGAAGCCTCTCCTAATTGCAAGACATTTGAAGCCCGCATAGAATTTGCAAAACAACACATGAAGGACTCCCAGACTATGAGAAATAAGATTCTCTAGTCTGATAAGATGAGGAGCAAAGAGCATTTTCCCGTCCCCTCCAAAATAATGCGAGATTACAATCTCCGGCACATTAGTGCCCGCGTTATCATGCACTGGGGAGTCCATCTCCCACATTATTCAATGGTAGCGTTAACATAGCGTTGGACAGCATTAAAACTGTCTATGGTAGATATGTCCTGCAAAAACCCAATGCTAATGTGGTCCTAGCCTTAGGCCTGGGTAAAGTCAACCAAAGAGAAACACGTCAGTAAACTCAGATTCAGGGCAGGTTCCAATGAAAGTATAAACACTCATCCAAGTTGCAGAAAAATTGGTTTACTCTTACTCTAATTTGTCATCCATATGTAATGCCTATGAAATTCACATGCAATGCATGTGCACTCCATTTTAATACAGCAACAATTATTAAAAACTTGAAAGGCTAAATAACATTTCCTATTTTAAAATATTGCAGTGTACCCGATACATTCGACCAATATGTGGTGGCACTACTTGATTTTTGTTGTGCACTCATAGACTTCAATGGACGAATCTCTTCTGGCATAGTTTATGGTGTGATTTTTTTTTAATTTGCAAAATCAGTCAGAGAAAAAAAAAGCAAATCTGCATTGCATCATTGTATAACATTGCAGTGCTGACCTGTTTTTTTCATAGACAACATTTGGATCAAAAATATGGTCATGTGAACTTGGCCTCAGAAAGATTGAAGCATGAGAAATACTTGTGTGACAGCCAACTGGAAACAGAGAGATTAAGAGAGTGAGATAGATCCTGGAACCCCTCAAAGAGATCATACAAAGAGAGAACTTCTGAGGCTGGAACATCTTAGAAAATGTTCCAAAGGAGCCAATGGTTTTGTATTGTACAGAAGCATCATTAAAGGGAACTGAATAGCTAATTCATGCTTCTCAAACCATGTGAAGTACAAATCTGTGTCCAACTGAATCATTTGAAACTGGGTTATATTTTACTGTCAAGTGCTGCAATATTACAAAAAAAAAATACTTTTAAATGACAGGAAACTTGCAGCTTGAGTAAGTAGTCCAAGAGGTCAGTACATCTTCTCTCCAAACCTCTCCCCTTGAGTGACATGTATCTTATTATATGTGTGGCCAGCTACTGTATTAAATTTATATTTTATTCTGAAATCTTAAAAGGTTCAAAATACTTGTCTGACAAGACCAAGACACTATCTGTGGCTACTATCACGTCTGTTGAAAAGATACACATTTTACATGGTCCATTTTGGATCTCAGTATGGTAAGCCGGAGTGTTCATGTCTGTCATCCACGTGTCATCCGAGTGTCATCCATGTGACATCCATGTGACACCCATATGACAAATACCAGAGAAAATGCATGTTCATGATATTAATAGGTTTTTTATGTGTTAAAAGATGTGCAAAGACAGATAATCAATAATGAAAAATAAAGAAGTTTTTTTTTTGTTAAAAAAGTTCAAAATATTCAATAAATTTTGCTCCATTTCACAATTCTGTCCCACTTGTTGTTGATTCTTCACAAAAAAAATTTGAATTTATATATTTATATGTGAAGCCTGAAATGTGGCAAAAGGTTGAAAAGTTCAAGGGGGCCGAGTACTTTCACAAGGCGCTGTATGTAGATAGATAGAAGACAAATGCCTATAACATGTCCCACCCCCTTTATAATGTACGCTTGCACACCTTAGTGCTTTTAATGTGGCACCAAAGAGTGTTTAGCCTTATATTTAAGGAAAAAATAAATAGTTATTAAAAAATGACATGGGGTCACCCCTATTTTTGATTGCCAGCTGTGGCCTGCAGACCTTGCCTTGGCTGCTAATTCAAAACATAGGTCACCCCACACTATTTTTGCAAATTATTTATTTATAAATAATTTGACATAGCATTGTAGGGATCCCCCGTTGTGGATAACCAGTCAAGGTTAAGCCAGCAGCAGGGGTCTGGTATTCTCAGGATGGAAAGAGTCATGGTTATTAGCCCTCCACAGCCTAAAAACAGCAGGCTGCAGCTGTCCCAGAGCTGGTGCCTCCATAATATACACCAATCCTGGCACTTTGCCACGGCTATTGCCACTGCTCTGGTGTATTGGCAAATGTGATAATAGAGGTGGTTAATGACAGATGAGAATTGACAGCTATCATCAAAGTCTGGATTGGTAATGGTGTCCCTCTTAACCATATTCACAGTTCAACCAAAAAAATAAAAAGGAAACAGTCGTATTCCATTAGTCGTAGCTGAAAAAATTTAGTCTCGGTTGCCTGCTTTGAACACTAATGTTTTCGTCTGTTACCTGTGAGAGTCAATTCTGCAAAAAGGTAATGTTGTGGCTTAACTTTAAAATTTCTGTTCTGTGCTTAAACTATCATAATCTCTGTTTTAATGGTCAACTGTGAAACAAAGCTCTGTAATGGGTCTTTAATAAAATTTTTGATACATGGGGAAACTGTGAGGGGTAACTTAAAATGTTTAGTTTATTATTTAATTTGCTATGTTAGCCAGATTGCTATGGTAACAAAACCCTTTAAGAAAGTTCCCTGTCCACATTTGCTTGCAGGGTAATTTTCCTGCTCTTATCTCCATTTTGCTTCCTTTTTTAGCCCCTCCAGCCCTTACTCAGACCATTTTTCAGCCATTTTTCAGTTCTAAAATTTGGGTCCCATTTGACTTTTATGGGATTCGTTTTCCAGGGTCAAGTTCAGATCAAGTCCAGTTCACAAACCAAACTTTTTTTATTGAAGTCCAGCTAAACCAGCAAACTCGAACATCCATGGGTCCTCTCTAGTGATGAGCGAGCATCGTAATACTCACATTCGCTATACTTGAGCCGAGTAGTTTTTACTACTCGAGTACTCGTCTGAGTAGCGAGTACAATGTAAGTCAATGAGTGATAGGCTCTGGCCACACACATCGGGCTATAAAATGAGTCTTTCCTGGACAGGGCGGGAGGGTGGGCTTTTTCAATTATTCACAGCATCAAACACCTTGCAGTGTTCCCCAGAGAGGCTAACATTGAATCTGCTCTCCCTGAGATGCCTGCTCCCATTGTTTATGGAAGGGAGCTTTCAATTTATGTCAGATCAATAATGATCGACAAATCACTCACGAGCACTAGCAGTACTCGTCGAGTAACATAATGCTCGTGCGATTAGTGAGTAGTAACGAATATACTCGCTCATCACTAATCTTCTCATCTCTAATCTTAAATTTTCAGACCACACAGACTCATTCTGATCGTCACAAGAATGGAAGGCTATCATCAAGTCCAAGCAGTTGCATGTATGGCTTTTAAAATGCATAGATCACAGGCCTAAACTGAAGAATTTGGAGTTTATCCCCATGCAGAAAATTTCTAATGCTTTCATGTATCTATAGGCAATAACTGAATGGTGCACGTAATCATAAAGATCAATAGGGATCAGTTTTCGAAGTGTCTTCTTTTTAAGAATAAGAAGTCTTACTTTAAAGTGTGTTATTAAATGAGCTGTTAGTTTCTACTGATTGTCAACCATTCACCCATGCCCATATACTGTACAATGCTTTGTAAACTCACTTCTCTATTACTACATTTGCATTAAAGTGGTCAAAAACAGTAATAGGACAATTCAGAGGATTATATATTTGTTTTCCAGGCAATTACAGGATTTACAAATAATTTGCTGCTAATCAAAATTTTTTGGAGACTCAAATGGTTCGATCATCTTTAATTAAAGGTCTGTGACCCCACAAATAGACTATTGAACATCTACACAGTAAATTAGTGTAATGCTCCTTATGCTATCAATTTTGTGACTTTTTGAGAATTACATTTCTGGCTTAGACAACTCCTTTAATAAATCAACGACAAGGCAGATTTTTATTTTTATGCTTGAGTTTTTACCTCACATTATTCCAACGGCTATATCTATTTTATTGTTTCCTTGACAAAGATTCATATGGCTTAGATTTTAGGAAGGGAATCTGTATTTTTCAAGCGTGCACTTCCCCTATTGGACAAACCATTAGAAGATTTGGTTTACAGTACTATCTCTATGCTGACGATACCCAATACACCTCTTCTACTGACATCACCCCTACATTACTACAAAATACCAGTGATTGTCTGTCTGCTGTCTCTAACATCATGTCTTCTCTCTACCTTAAATTGAATCTGTCAAAAATTTAACTCATGTTTCATCCCTCTCCTAATATTCTGAAATATAATAACACCATTTCTGTATGCGGTTCTACCATTACTCCTCAGGAGCATGCCCGCTGTTTTGTGATTATATTTGACTCAGATCTCTCCTTTACTCCCTACATCCGATCACTCACTCGCTTGTGTCACCTACACCTCAAAAACATCTCTAGAATTTGACCTTTTCTTACTGTTGACTCTGTAAAATCTCTAACCGTTGCCCTTATTCATTCTTGCCTGGTTTACTGCAATTCTCTACTAATTCATCTTCCTCTCACTAAAAACTCTCCTCTCCAATCCATACTGAATGCAGCAACCAGGATCATATTCCTCTCCAACTGCCTCACTGATGCCTTTATCCTGTGCCAGTCATTGCACTGGTTGCCAATCCACTATAGAGTACAATTTATAATTATTACTCTCACCCACAAAGCCCTCCACAGTTCTGCTCCACCCTACATCTCCTTCCTCATCTGTCTATTGCCTCACACGTGCCCTCCGTTCCGCAAGGGATCTAAGACTGACATCATCTGCAATCCGAACATCCCACTCCTGTCTCCAAGACTTCTCACAAGCTGCACCCATTCTTTGGAACAGATTACCAAAAACAATTAAATTAATTCTCAATACCCATAATTTTAGGCGAGCCTTAAAAACACATCTCTTTAGATTGGCCTATCACCTCACATCCCTTGTCTAACTATTCCTATCTTCACTTTTCCAAATCTGGCCTCTTGTATCATCTGTCTGCACCCCCCATGCACAATATAGCACTCTATCTGTACTTGTAAAGATCCTGGCCGGTGACCGATTCATGCAGCATTAGGTCGATCCAGTAATAATTATATTGATGGCTGGACCATATATGATGGCACTTTTTACCATTTACCTTTTGTACCTCCTCTATTTCCTCATAGATTGTAAGCTTGCGAGCAGGGACCTCACTCCTCATGGTTTTTTAATTTTTTGTTGCTCTGTATTGTCTCATGTTGTCTGTAAATGTGGCGCCCTTGCGACCAGGGTGGCCACAGGTAGGAACTGCAGCCAGGAGATAGTGACAGTTTGTATATCAAACATCTGCAAAACACACATCCACTGATATAGGACCCAACCCGAAGCCTGGGACTCTAGGCAGGCAAGGGGTAGTAGGGCCAGTTATAAGTGGGTGGGGTGTAGTCAAGGTAACGGACCAGTATAAAAAGGAGAAACAGGAAGTAGTTAGCCAGTAGGCCAGTGGATGCCGAGCAGAACAGTAAAGATCCAGATTAGTAGGCAAGTGCCGAGCAGCAAAGTCCAGTAAAGACAGGCTGAGCAGTAAAGAGGAAAAGACCGTGAGAGGAGTAGGCGAATGCTGACAAATTACTGACAGGAAAGACTCTCCTGACGTACCCGGGAAGTTACACGGGTAGGAAAGAGCCCGGTTAACCCTTGCAAGACAGGGACATCCAAGGCTAGGCTGTGACCAGAGTGTTGGCTCTAAGGGGGACTGAAGTTTCACATCGGCTCCCCAGACAAACTGACGGGGAACACAGATTCCAGATCCGTGTTCCCACTACAGGTTTGGGGGCAAAGCAGCAACTAGGAGGACCCGGCGTACAGCCCATACACTTATGGGGATGCCACATTGAGGGACCAAGCTGCCGCTCCGCAATCCACCCAGAGGAAGAGAGAGAGAATAAGCCTGAAAGGACATATAGAAAGAGTGAGGGGTTTCAGAGTGACAGAGTGGCTGCAGAGGGTTCAAGTGTTACCGGAGTCAATTGTGTACAACTGTTAAGAACTGAACTGTACCGTGCACTGTGTGACTTGGAAGAATTGGAGAGTAAACCCGGTGAACCCTGCTTCAGTGTCAGTGTCTCATTCCAGGTATACAAAACTGCTATTGCACCATTTTACCCTGTCAGGAGCTGCCCCGACCCGCGGCGGGCTCATCCACCTGGCTGCAGCATCCATCCATCCTCCTGACAGAAGTACACTGCAGCGGTGGTCCCCTCATTGACCACAACCCGTGGGTGGCATCACGACAAACTCCCCTGTAAATATTCCCCCATTTATTGCCGAACCCGGGACACGGTCCAAACCAAGACCGCCGTGACATCCCCAGCAGTACCCTGGTCCGGTACCAAGTACCCCGTCCCAGTGGGCTCCACAACTTGGCTTCACAAACAGGATTCAAACCTGTGCGGGGAAACCCCATTTGATTTTGAATCCTGTTTGTGACGCCAAGTTGTGATGCCAAGTCCGGACCAAGACCGCTGTGACATTCCCAGCAGTACCCCGGTCCGGTGCCGAGTACCCCATCCCAGTGGGCTCCACAACTATGTCAACTTTAAATTGTAAAATGCTGCGCAATATGTCGGTTCTTTATAAATACAATTATTAGTATTATTAGTATTAGCATTAGTATAAAGGGTGCATTTCATCATATAATTTACTGAAAAAAAATTAAAGTTTGATGCACTTGGGCAAAAAATGCAATTCTGGTATTGTTTATTTGTTTTACTGCATTCACTGTGCTGTAAAATGACCTGGAAATACATTTGTGTAGATTAGTGCAATTGTGACAATGCCAAACAAGCAAAAGATTTATTTTTCTATTTAAGTGATTTAAAAAAATCATAATTTATAAAATTATTTGTTCTGTTTTTTGTTCCCACATTCTAAGGCGGCCGTCACACGCACAGATATCTTTAGCGATATTGTAAGCGATCACGTGCACGCGCAATCGCTTACAATATCGCTCACATCGCTGGTGAGATGTCACACAGACAGACTCACCAGCGATGCGGAGCCGCGATCTCGCTCGTTACTATGGTACACATCGGGTTACTAGGGACGCGCGTCGCTTAGTTACCCGACGTGTACCATAGTTACCATCTCCCAGCATAGGCTCTGCCGCTGGGAGATGGATCATCGTGGTGTCATACACCACGATGAAGGAGATCGTGAAATCGTTCATCGCTAGATCTGAGAACCGGACCTCAGATCAGCGATGTCACGATCAAGCGATTTAACATCGTAAATCGCTTGATTACATGCATCGATTTTAAGCCCGATATCGCTTAAGCGATCAAAAAGGAGATCGCTTAAACGATATCGGGCAAGATATCTGTGCGTGTGACGGCCGCCTAAGACCCATATCATTTTTATCTTTCCTTTCATGTAGCTGCATGAATACCAGTATTTTTGCATGGTGAAACAATATTTTTACTGATACCAATTTGGGGTACATGAGACTTTTAATTCAGCTTTTGCTGTTTTTTTTTTTTTTTTTTTTTTATACAGTTGTGGCCAAAAGTATTGACACCCCTGCAATTCTGTCAGATAATACTCAGTTTTTTCCTGAAAATTATTGCAATCACAAATTCTTTGGTATTATTATCTTCATTTAATTTGTCTTCAATGAAAAAACACAAAAGAGAATGAAGCAAAAAGCAAAACATTGATCATTTGACACAAAACTGCAAAAATGGGCCAGACATAAGTATTGGCACCCTCAGCCTAATACTTGGTTGCCCAACCTTTAGACAAAATAACTGCGATCAACCGCTTCCGATAACCATCAATGAGTTTCTTACAATGCTCTGCTGGAATTTTAGACCATTCTTCTTTGGCAAACTGCTCCAGGTCCCTGATATTTGAAGGATGCCTTCTCCAAACTGCGATTTTTATATCTCTCCACAGGTGTTCTATGGGATTCAGGTCTGGACTCATTGGTGGCCACCTTAGAAGTCTCCAGTGCTTTCTCTCAAACCATTTTCTAGTGCTTTTTGAAGTGTGTTTTGGGTCATTGTCCTGCTGGAAGACCCATGACCTCTGAGGGAGACCCAGCTTTCTGACACTGGGCCCTACATTATGCTGCAAAATTATTTGGTAGTCTTCAGACTTCATAATGCCATGCACACGTTCAAGCAGTCCAGTGCCAGAGGCAACAAAGCAACCCCAAAACATCAGTGAACCTCTGCCATGTTTGACGGTAGGGACCGTGTTCTTTTCTGTGAATGACTCTTTTTTTCTCCTGTAATCTCTATGTTGATGCCTTTGCCCAAAAAGCTCTACTTTTGTCTCATCTGACCAAAGAACATTCTTCCATAAAGTTTTAGGCTTTCTCAGGTAAGTTTTGGCAAAGTCCAGCCTGGCTTTTTTATGTCTCGAAGTAAGAAGTGGGGTCTTCCTGGGTATCCTATCATACAGTCCCTTTTCATTCAGACGCCGACGGATAGTACGCGTTGACACTGTTGTACCCTAGGACTGCAGGGCAGCTTGAACTTGTTTGGATGTTAGTCGAGGTTCTTTATCCACCATTTGCACAATCTTGCATTGAAATCTCTTGTCAATTTTTCTTTTCCGTCCACATCTAGGGAGGTTAGCCACAGTGCCATGGGCTTTAAACTTCTTGATGACACTGCGAACGGTAGACACAGGAACATTCAGGTCTTTGGAGATTGACTTGTAGCCTTGAGATTGCTCATGCTTCCTCACAATTTAATTTCTCAAGTCCTCAGACAGTTCTTTGGTCTTCTTTTTTTTCTCCATGCTCAATGTGGTACACACAAGGACACAGGACAGAGGTTGAGTCAACTTTAATCCATGTCAACTGGCTGCAAGTGTGATTTAGTTATTACCAACACCTGTTAGGTGCCACAGGTAAGTTACAGGTGCTGTTAATTACATATATTAGAGAAGCATCACGTGATTTTTCTAACAGTGCCAATACTTTTGTCCACCCCCTTTTTTATGTTTGGTATGGAATTATATCCAATTTGGCTTTAGGACAATTCATTTTGTGTTTTTTCATTGAAGACAAATTAAATGAAGATAATAATATCAAAGAATTTGTGATTGCAATCATTTTCAGGAAGAAACTGAGTATTATCTGACAGAATTGCAGGGGTGTCAATACTTTTGGCCACAACTGTAGATCTAAGTAGTGTGGTCCATAGCAGTACCATATTGTTTTTTTCTTTGGTAAGACTCATTATTTCAAACTTAAAAAAAGGAATCCATCACCCCATTTGACATATCTAACCTATTAAATTGGGCATACGGGAAAGGGAGTGCTGTAAATTATCATACCTGTGTGCCTCATATGAGATGCCTTGTTGTGGAAAAATTATCCTCTATATAAATACATATATTATTCTGTTTGGTGGGAGCTGTCCAGAAAATAGCGATGCTTCTGTAGCGCCCTGCTAGTCAGCGCGCTACAAAAGGGTATTGCACCCCTAACAGAAGGTGCAGTATGCTTTGTCCTGGTAGGGGGTAGTAGAAGTCTGAAGCTCCATCACCACACACATACACCTTGTGATAGGGGGCCAATCAGACAAGACTAGGTTATAAAGTGAGTGGGGAAAGAGCGGGAAAGAGAGAGAACAGAAGTGAGAAGTAGAAACAGTAGATGGAGGAGAAGGAGAAGTACTGGGTAGGGCACCTCAACCTGGTGGCCCAGACAGAGAGGGGCAGATAGAGGGTAACCGAATACCCTGGCCCAGTCTGACATGGGGCACAGACTCGGGCACCGACCACCTGTGACGTCCCTGCACCCGACCGCTTGAGATCTGAGTACCCCAGACCCTTGTGGGCCTGACAGCTTTGGTGTTACGAACAAGATCAAACCCACCCGTGAACTACGGATATTGTGCGCCTTATAGACTTTACCACTCGGCCTAAAAGAACTGTTTCCCACCATTTTCTACTGGGCCCAAGTTCAGCAATGTAAAGGACAATGTGTTGGCCCAGGGGCATGCCTCGGCCCCTCGTCATGGGAGGGCCATGCCAAAGGCACGAAACTCTTTGCCCGCCCCGATTGCCACCAAACAACCAAGGGGGCAGGCCAGAGACCTTAACCCGCCCATGGACTCAAAAAGGTAATTAACTGGGTGTGGCAGATCTTTACCAGACTTCGACGGGTGCAGGTCCTGGAGACATGGCGGCAATCCGGCTGAGAGACATTATGCGGGAGGTGGAGGAAGAGGCCCACGCCACAGTTGGGAACCCAGAAGTGGTCTCCTTCCACTCCAACGATGGGGACCCAGCCTTTTGGGAGACTGTGCTCTAAGACCTAAAAGTCCAGCTACTAGAAACGGTGGAGTCGCTATAGTGCCGGTGGGCCCACCAGCTATGCCATAAGTCCATGATGCCATGAGGCCACGTGGAGGCAGTCCGGCCGTCCAGAACTGGAACTGGGGGTGAGCAACCAGCAACCAGAGGTTCACTCGGTTAAAGGAGAGGACCTGGTGCCACCAGCCATCGACACAGAGGAAGCAGGCAGCTTAGAAGCCCTGCTGGAGGATGACGGCGAGACTACAGCTGATGCAGCTGACCCAGATGACCGCACTTAACCCGAACTGGAGGATGTGCAACCACCTACCAAGGAGCATGACCTGGTGATAGAGGCCGTTGAGGAGGAGGATCCCGACCAGCTTCATGATGAGAGTGAGGAACTAGATCAGCAGAGCTCCGAGGAGGAGGAGGATCTGGAGGAGAACCTAAGGTGGCTAAGTCACCTGAGGCCCAGGGAGCCTAGTGGGGCGTCATCCAGCCCATCCACGGTGGCGACATAAGGGCTGCCATGGAAAGCTACCGGCAAAACCACGATACCAACCGTGCATCTAATTCCCCAGACTATGCAAACCCCATGTACTTGTCCCACCAGGCGGTGCGGCAGCGACGCATAAAGTAATGGTGGGCCCGTGAGATGGAGAATTTGCAGATCAGAGCCCAGGCCCGTCGCCAGCCACCCGTCCCCCTTGAGCACCGGAAACAAGGTACAGTTACAACTTTTAATCTGGAGAATGGTTAGGGTTTTGCAAGGGAAGAAGGAATATATGATGAGATTTTCATTGCTCGGAGAGATGTTGAGCAATGTTTACCAAAAGGTCACCCCGACGGAGACTTGTACAGGTATGACATAGTAAGTTATGAAAGACACGCAGAACCCTGTGGCTGGTATGCCTTGAGCATGTGAAAGTGTGAATTAGCAAAGTAAATTTCTGTTGTTTCCTAGTGTAAATAATGCCATTATGTAGATAATGATTGATAGTGTGCAGCAGCCCAGTGGTAACCTGGACATTGGAAAAGACAGTGATAGTAACAACAGGGTACACAAAAGTTAACTAGGTTCTGTTACAAGAACAGTACCTCCCGGATAGAAAAATCAAGAATACCTGTTGTTATTAAAAGTGTTTATTGTTTATGCATGCATATATAAAAACATTTGCTCTGCACCGGGTGGGGTGGAATAGGACACTTGGGGACAAGTGTATTCAACCAAGGGGGAGTGTAGTGCCCTGCTAGTCAGCTCACTTCAAAAGGGTACTTCACCCCTAACAGAAGGTGCAGTATGCTTTGTCCTGGTAGGGGGTAATAGAAGCCTGAAGCTCCACAACCACACACATACACCTAGTGATAGGGGACCAATCAGACAACCCGTTACTGGGTAACCGGTCCCGGTGGGAGGAGAGCTAGGTTATATAGTGAGTAGGGAAAGAGTGGGAAAGAGAGAGAACAGAAGTGAGAAGTAGAAACAGTAGAAGGTGGAGAAGTAACGGGAGGGCACCTCAACCAGGTGGCCCAGACGGAGAGGGGCAGATAGAGGGTAACCGAATACCCTGGCCCAGTCCGAAATGGGGTACTGCCTCCGAAGCAGTGCAGAGGACAATCCCTGAGCCGCAAATTACCGGCGTGGTTGAAAGCTTCATAGGAGTATGATCTAGCCTGACCTACGCACGGTCCCCACAAGAAGCACCAAACTGGGTTGAGCACCCCTTAGAGAGAAAAGGGATCCTCATATCAGCCGACACTCGTGCAGGGCAGCGTGAGGAAGAAAGAGAGCGCAGAGGTAGGACAGAGAAAGAGATAAAGAAGGAACATCACTGGAGTTTCAGAGGGACATTGCCTACTGCCAGGACCATCCGGTCCTACTCCACCCTCATACTTTTACAGCCCCGGGGACTCCGCTCTACCTGTAGAGAGCCTCAACACCTTGCTGCTGCCCATCATCCCGGAGGTCCCAGCAGTGCTGGTGCCATCACCGAACCTATAGGTGACGTCACGACATTCATCCCTTAACTTTTATTCCTGTAAATAGCCCTTTTTATCGTCACCCCAAGGGCACAGACTCGGGCAACCACCACCTGTGACATCCCTGCACCCGACTGTCCGAGATCTGAGTACCCCAGACCCTTGTGGGCTCGACACTTCCTTGATTCATTATTGTAGCTGTCACCTTCCATCAGCGTTGCAGTATCCCTGACTCGTATAGTTGTGGTTCTAAAATGCCATGCCTGTGCATTGCAATTGCCGACACTCCACTTGAGTGTTCCGCTTTTCTATGAGTATTGGCTTAATTTTCCTTCTGCACATGCAGCGATCCCTGGAGCAAAAGCAGCAGTGACTCTCTGGGGCCTGCGCAGAATAAATATTAAACCAATGCCTATAGAAGGGTGGAACACTCAAGTGGAATGTCGGAACTTGTAGTGCGCAGGATTTCAGGACCATAACTATACTTCACATCACCGGAATACTAAGATGCTGATGGGAAGTGACAGCTATGTTAATGAAGCAAGGGGGCAATGTTTTACTCCATGCAGCATCCATGCCTTAGCCTGGAAGACCTCATTTATACAGAGGTATAAAAAATGATTTTTCCACAAGAAGGCACTTAACATGAGGCATACAGGTATGATTAATTTCAGTACTCCATCACCTCTATGACCATATTAATAGGTTAGATATGTCAAATGGAGTGACATATTCCCTTTCAAGTCACTTTTTTTTCTTATGATATTCACTGTGTTTGCACCAAATGGCATGTACGGTTGATGATTTTCATCCAAAATTAAAATTCTCTAGTTTTTTTGTCTTTCCTTTAAACAGTTTATAGCATTAAAGGTCTCTGTCTTTTAAAAAGCTGAACATTTGTTTCCAAAAAGGTGCTAAATTTAAAATTTAGACACTTCCCCAAAATTTCTGCTTTTTTAAAGATTCTTAAATATATAGATAAATTAAAACAATTTAAATAGGATTTTAAAATTGTCCAGATTACTCGAGAAAACTGCTGAAACAGTAATTATGAATTTGTGCCATTGGTTTGACATGGACAGCATTAAATAGGACCTGTGACCCCCCCTGCTGTATGGCAAACTAAATGCAGCACTGAATGCAGCGTCTGTGCTGCATTCAGGGAAGGGGTCCCCCATGTCTCTAGTCCACTGTAAGCTTTAAAAAAGACATTAGAAAACTTACAGATAAGAAGTCTAATGGGTGGGACCTTATTAAGAGGTCTTCACTGCTGGCACAGTTCCCCAGCCATCTCCTTGTGTATTCCACCTTCTTCTATATATCTGTGCCGCCTCCTGTTCTGCTGGCTCTGCCCTCCTTCTCTCCTGCTCTCTGTCACTCAACCTGCCGCACAGAGCTCCTTCAGAGCGGCTGCAAAGCATTTGGCCTGACGTCAGCGCCAGATTCCCACCCTGTTTAAGCTTTATTCAGAGAGCAGGAGAGGAGGGAAGAGCCAGCAGAAAATAGAAGTGGGTGGAATACACAAGGAGGATGCTGGAGGATTGTGCCAGCAATGAAGACCTCTTAATAAGATCCAACCCATTAGACTTCTTATCTGTAAGCTTTCTAATGTTTTTTTAATGCTTACAGGGGGCTAGAGACATGGGGGAGCCCTTCCCCGAATGGCAGCAGACATGCTGCATTCAGTGATGCATTTAGTTTGCCATACAGCAGGGGGGTCACAGGTCCTATTTAGTGCTGTCCATGTCAAACCAATGGCACAAATTCATAATTTCTAAGGTCTTTTGTAAAGCTTAAAGGGGGACTAGAGACAATGGGGGACCCCTTCCCTGAATGAAGCAGGCATGCTGTATTCAGTGCTGCATTTAGTTTGCCATGCAGCAGGGGGTTGACCGGTCCTCTTTAAACAATTGTTTTGCTCTCTCTTTTATCATTTGATATTACATGTCAGGGGAAAGAAATTATGGACATGTTTTAATATTTCTGGTTTGTTTCTGTGTGAGATAGGAAATGTTAAAGCTGTTTGGCTGTGGATTATTCCACTCCACTTTGGAATTAAGCATGCATGCTTTTCTGAGTCATAGTCATGGCGAGGTCAAGGAAAATAGCTGACAGCTAAACGAATGTCAACTACCTTATTGTATGCATTCGCCAGCTTTATAGTTATAATGTATGAAATAATTGCACATAATGGACTTGCATAATGTTTTGCTCTTGTGACCTGCTGATCTTTTAATATTTACTGAATACTACTTATATAAATAATTTGGCACTAAAACAAATATTTAAAGAACTCACATAGTGGTACATGTTAATATACATATTCTGTAGCATTTATTTAAAAAAATGCAAAATGTTTTGCCAAGTATCTGCCTGCATCTTGTAGGTGCTCGGACATGTTCGTTAATCAATTAATGGTGGTGCTTGACTGCTGTGCTCAGTTCCTCACCCTCATTCCTAAAGTTTTGCAGGGTTTTTGGCCACTAAACGTGTAATTTTCTGCCAATTACAGTAATGCCATAGCCATGTTATCTACTGGCATTACTGTGTTTGGCCAGCCTCAATGAATGTTATACGAGACCTGGGGGTGTGATGATTAGCACACTGCAAGTTCAGGGAGAATTGGTGTTGAGGGACAGCTTAGATTAGAGCAGGCATATAGGTATGGTTTTACACTTGCACCCTTTGGTGTCCTTCATATGACACTAAAGAGTGTTTTTAGCCTGGTTTAATTTAAAAAATAAATAAATAATTCCAAAAAATGGCACTGGGTCCCCTCAATTTTTGACAAGCAACCAAGGTAAAACAGACAGTTGCGGGTTGGTATTATCAGGCTGGGAAGGCCCATGTTTATTTGGCCCTCCCAGCCTAAGAAAAGCAGCCCACAGCCACCCCCAGAATTGGTGCATCTATTAATTGCAACAACTGTAGCGCAATCAGCATAATATTTTTCGGGCTTCATATAAGCTGTGAATCACACAGCCATGAGTAGCACTCCAAAAACAGCTGCATACATGCAGTGTAATCTCTTAGGGCTCAGTCACATGGGCGTTGAAATCAGATAAGTGCAATGCGAAAAAAACTCACATTGCACTCTGACCAATGTTAATAAATGAGTGAAAGCAGATGGTCGTACAGATACAAGAGGGGAGAAGATGATGTGACAGCTGTTTGAATCTTCCCGCGCCGACATCTCCTCTCGGTGTCGGCGCGGGAGATTCAAACAGCTGTCAGATCAGCTATTTCTCCCCGCCGACATGTCCCGGAGCTTACCGGTGCTGATCTCCGCCTCCGGACCACCCCCGGACACCTCCGATTGGCTGGCCGGGCTGCACAGTGATGTGTCCGCAGGGGGACATTCTCCGCTGCGGACACATCAAAATGACACCGCTTTTGACTGCGTTTGTGTCTGCATGCCATCAGCATGCAGACACAAACGCTAATGTGATGGCACCCTTAAAGAGTTGTTACCTCATAACCTGACACGGGTCAGAATTGCAAAAAATGATTTGGTAATTAGGGTCAAAACAGGCTGGGGGGTTCAAGGGGTAAGAGAAAAAAATTAAGTGGTATATACTGAGCACCAGGTATTGCAGGCTTAATCTGGCAGGCTCACACATTGTTATATACCTCTCAGAGACATTTGTATATAAGCTAATTTAACCACTTTCCGACCAATGACATTGTGGGATGTCATAGAAGTTGGATACCTTCCTGACCAGTGACGTCCCAAAACGTCATGGCGGTTACCACGGCCCATTGCTGCGGCAACCACCATCGAGCCCTGATGTTCTGTGATTTGTATGTGTGATGTGAGGGGGGTGGATTCCCCACGCCACACTCCGATCGCCATGATTGGCTCTGGAACAGTCAATCACGGAGATGCTCCTATCTAGCTATGGAAGGGGCTGTTATAGCCCTTTCCATAGACTGGGGCACTGGAGGGGGGGTATTGCCCCCTCCACGCTGATTGGGAATGATCTGATGATCACTCTCATCATTAGCAGCATCAGAATGGCGGCACAGAGCACATGTACCACCGCCTCCTGCTTTTCCTGCTGCCTGCCCGCTGCTTCCCGATCTCCATGCAGGGGGATCAGGCTGCAAAGAAGCCATCTGACAGCCCAGGCATGGTGATCTGCTATGTGATCACTGTGCCCGGGCTGTTCGATTGCTTTTCTGCAGTCCGATCTCTCTGCTTGGGAATCAGGATGCAGAGAAGCAATCTGACAGCCCGGGCACAATGATCACATAGCAGATTACCGTGCACAGACTGACAGATCCTTTTCTGCTGCCCAATCCCTCTGCATTGGGATCGGGCTGCAGAGAAGTGATCTGACAGCCCTGGCATGGTGATCTGCTATGTGATCACTGTGCCTGGGTTGTCAGATCGCTTCTCTGCAGCCCAATCCCCATTCAGAGGGGATCACAGCACTTGAGATCACAGCACTTAAGGATTCCAATTCTGGAAAAATGGAGCACACTGTAACCTACCTTTCCCCGGCAGTGATCGGCTAATCGTAATGCAATTACAATGAGCCGATCCCCATGATAACCCATAATTGCCATGGCAACGTTGGGTCACTTGACCCAAGCCTCTAACATCATGTGATCTTTGAGATTTGGGTTTACACAGTGATGCTGCGCTGTATGGCAATGATCTGCTATACAGTGCATCATCACTATGACACCAGAGACTGCAACAAGAGAATACTTGATCCCATGCATCTCTGGATGTAGCAGAGGAGATTGAACGTCATAGGACCATCATTTTGGACTACGTGGGATGCTAATAAAGATGGAGTTTGAATTTTGTTTGCATATTTTTCTAATAAAAAAGTTTTACTTTGTGTGGTGTATATTGTTACTATTTACTACAGATTCCTAATGGCTGGGTCTAACATTGGCCTGACATTATGAATTCTGGGCTTAATGCCAGCTGTCAATAAAAAAACTGGCAGTAACCCCTTTATTACCCAGTTTGCCACCGGCACCAGGGCAACTGGAAGAGTCTGGGTACAGCGCCAGAAAATGGCGCTTCAATGAATGTGCCATTTTCTGGGTCAGCTGCGGGTTGCAATTTGCAGCATGGGGGGCCAAGAACGCTTGGGCCTCTCCATGCTGAGGATTCCAGCCCCCAGATGCCTAGTTGTACCTGGCTGGACAAAAAATGTGGCGAAGCTCCACGTGGTTTTTTTCCCCCCAAATTCTAAAAAAAAAAAAGATTTCAGGCTTCCCTGTATTTTTGGTTGACAGCCAAGTACAACTAAGCAGCCGGGGGTGAGTGACAGTCCGTAGCTGCCAAATTGTATTTGGCTGGCAACCAAAACTACGGCGAAGCCCACATCTTTTTTTTTTTCATTATTTCTACAACTAAAAAAAATGTAGAGCTTTGCAATATTTTTTGTTGCAAGCCAGGGACAACCTGGCAGCAGAATCCTCAGCGTAGACAGCCCCAAACATTATGGGCCTCCCCCCATGCTACGAATTGCAGCCCACAGCCACCCCAGAAAATGGTGCACTCATTAGGGGCACCATTTTCTGGTGCTGTACCCAGACTCTTCTAGTTGCCCTGGTGCCAGTGACAAACTGGGTGTACAGGGGGTTAATTCCAGCTTTTTTTTTTGGCAGCTGACACTAAAAGCCCAAGTTACATAATGTCGGGCTAATGTTAGACCCGACCATTAGGAATTTATAGTAAATAGTAAATAATACACAACACTCACAGAAAAATTATTTTATTAGATCAAACAGCACATCTCAACTCCATCATTATTACTCCCACATAACCCTCCACGATCCTTCATCCAGAGTCTGCAGGGAGAGGAAAAGCGTCCTCTCGCTGCAAAGTCTGCAATCACACTGACCGCAGGGACCCACAGGGGAGTGGTGACATCACTTGCTAAGTCACCAGGGCTCCCCGTGCAGTGAACTTAAAATGTTGTCACTTTTGGGGGGTTTCCACTGTTTAGGCACATCAGGGGCTATTCAAGCAAAACATGACACCCACAGACCATGCCATTAAAATCTGTGTTCCAAAATGTCACTCCCTTCTTTCAGAGCCGAGCCGTGTGCACAAACAGTTTTTCTGAAAGATCCACGGTCTGTAATGGGCGCTCAGGTAAAAGCAAAGGATTCCCAGGTGAATTAAAAAGGCTTTATTCCTCGAGCCTCCATAGCCACAACATGTTTCGAGGGCTTGTGACCGGGTTTTCACCTGATGAAGACGGTCACAAGCTGTCGAAACATGTTGTGGCTATGGAGGCACGAGGAATAAAGCCTTTTTAATTCACCTGGGAATCCTTTGCTTTTACCTGAGCGCCCATTACAGACCGTGGATCTTTCAGAAAAACTGCATTGTCTCATTGAGCTACACGGCAGGAGCAGCTCGGTTCCAGCGCTGTGAGGACCAGGGGTTACACAAGGTAATGAGGGAGAGAAAAACCAACGCTCACACCAGTGTTGTGCATGGTCTACACAACATTATCAGGTTAGTGCACATATATATAACCCTTTTGAGGGATTAATTATACAGATGGTATTGCACCATTGCGCCTCCTCTCTTCTTCTTGTTTATTGCGTGTGCCCAAACAGTGCTTTTCTGCCACATATGAGGTATATGTGTACTCAAGAGAAATTGCCCAATAAATTGTAGGATCCATTTTATTCTGTTGTGAAAATTAATAAAAAAAAGGCTAAAATGGACATTTTTGTGAAAAGGACTTTTTCATTTTTACAGATCAATGTGTGAAACACCTGGGGGTTCAAAGCACTCACTATGCATCTAGATAAGTTCCTTGGCTGGTCTAGTTTCCAAAATGGGGTCACTTGTGAGGAAGTTCCAATGTTTAGGCACACAGAGGCTCTCCTTATGTGACATGGTGTCTGCTAACAATTGCAGGTAATTTTCCACTCAAAAAGTCAAATGGTGCTCCTTCCCTTCTGAGCCCTACTGTACGCCCAAACAGTGGTTTATGACCACACATGAGGCATCGGTGTACGCAAGAGAAATTGCTCAATACATTTTTGGATCCATTTTATCCTGTTGCTCATGTGAAAAATAATAAATTGAGGCTAAAGACTTTTTTTGTGAAGAACAATACTTTTTCATTTTTACAGATACATTTGTGAAGTCTATGGGGGTTCAAAGTGCTCACTACACATCTAGATAAGTTCCTTAGGGGGTCTAGTTTCCAAAATAGGGTCACTTGTGCAGGAACTCCAATGTTTAGGCACACAGGGGCTCTCCATATGCAATATGGTGTCCGCTAACAATTGCAGCTAATTTTCCATTCAAAAAGTCAAATGGCATTCCTTCCCTTACAAGCCGTGACGTGCACCCAAACAGTGGTTTAATACCACATATAAGGTATCTGTGTACACAGGAGAAATTGCCCAACAAATTTTAGGATTTATTTTATCCTGTTGCCCATGAGAAAATGAAAAAAGTGAGACTAAAAGAACATTTTTGCTGGAAAAATTCAAATATCCATTGTTTCCTTCAATGTTACTTTAGTTCCTGTGAAGCACCTGAAGGGTTAATAAACTTTTTGAATGTACTTTTTAGTACCTTGAGGGGAACTGTTTTTGGAATGGTGTCACTTTTGGGTGTTTTCTGTCATGTACACCCTCTAAATGGACTTCAACTATGATATGTTCGCTAATAAAATGGTTTTGTAAATTTTGCTGGAAAAATGAGAAATTGCAGATGAACTTTGAACCCTTATAACTTCCTAACAAAAACATTATTTTTTTTAAATTGTGCTGATGTAAAGTAGACATGTGGGAAATGTTATTTATGAACTATTTTGTGTCACATAACTATCTGGTTTAACAGAATAAAACTTCAAAAATTGAAATTGAAAATTGCCAAATTTCCGATTTTTTCACAAATAATCACAAAAATGATCGACCTAAACTTAGCACTAACATGAAACCCAATATGTCACAAAAAATAATCTCAGAATCGCTAGGATCTATTGAAGCATTTCGGATTATTACCTCATAAAGGGACACTGGTCAGAATTGTAAAAAATGGCCAGGTCATTAGGGTCAAAATAGGCTGGGTCATGAAGGGGTTATTAATCTGAATTGCCTTAGGGTGTGTGCCCACAGGACGTTTTCTAAGCAGTCCTGAACACAGCAAAACACAGCAAAACCTGAGGATCCTAGAGTCCTTGACAGGAGATTAGCTATGATCTTGTCTGCGCTTTCTGCACATTTTCTGCGCATTTTCAGCACGTTTTTTGCGCGTTTTTACTGCGTTTTTTGATGCTGCGTTTTTCATGTGTTTTCTCCATTGACTTTAGCAAAAAGATGGGTTGCCATTGGGTGGGCAGTCTCTCTGGGTCCGCACTCCCCCACCTCGCTCATGCAATCATGCTCTGGTGAGCGTAATCATTCACTCAGGAGGGTGCTGCTGATTTAAAATTCCAGCCTCTTTTCTCCAGGTATGACACTTTTTGGCTGTGGCTTGTCATTTCTGGTCCAGCACAGTGTGGGGGGTGTACATGTGGAGCCCCAGGCCCTGGGGTACTCGGGTATCAGGCTCAGTGGGTGCTTTCGCGGGGATGTCATGGGTGGCAGCGCCTGAGCCGTGGCCTGGGTGACTCCTCTCCTCCACAGACTAGCCGCTCTTTGTTCCGCTTAGAGGTGAATATATCTCCCTCCCGGGTAACCTCCCACCACTATACTAATGTGGGAGTGCAGGAATGGGGCACACTTCATGGTTTTCTTTATATATTTTAGTCAATTTAGTCACCTGAAACCTGCAGCAAATTTACACTAAATTTACACTACCACCTCTGTTGCTCATTTTTTATTTTTGTGTTTAGCATATATTTTGTACACAAGGATAACATTGAATTTGTTTCCAAACTTTATTGACAAACTGTACTAAATTTCAGAAAATTAACCAAAAATGCTAGGAGCTGGCAGAGTTCATGTGAGGGACAAAAAAGATAGTTCAATAAATAACTGTTTTAATATTAGTATGATGTGCATCTGTATCCAAAGTGACCATTTAAAGAGATATGTAAAAATAATTTTAACCTTAATGACCAAGCCAAATTTTACAAACCTGATCAATGTAACTTTGAGATAATTACTCTGGAATGCTTCAATTGATGGCAGTAATTCTGAGATTTGTTTTTTCGAGATACATCGTCATTCATGTTTGTGGTAAATTTTGGATGCTAATTTTTGAGTTTATTTTTTTTTTAAAATTGGAAATTTGATTATGTATAAAAACAAAGGCACTCTGAAATTTTAATTCGGGAGGGCATGGCATAACTGCGGGATCATACCAGGTAATACCTTGCTTGCTATTCCCTCTGTACATGTATTATTGTAACTGTTTGAGTACTTCCATGTAACTCCATAGGCATGTGTGTGCAGGGCCTGCATCTGTACCAGTACACTTGGGCAAGTGCCAGGGCCCTGGAAAAGTGAGATGGCCAACTTGCTGTTTGTGAGTGGAAGCAAAGAGGAGTCCTGCACACAGACCGCTACCCTCTCTCCTTCTCCTGCTGTGCACTGATCTATGTGATCTGTACAGAGCAGAAGAATACGTTTACCAGGAGCTGAACGGAGGCTGAAGGAGCTTCCAGTTATGTGACTGATCACATTACTAAAATAAAGGTCCTGGAAGATCCTGCAGCTGCTCATGTTTTTCACCTTCCATGTAGCTCCCGTGGCTCCTCTTTCCTGCTATACACTGATCAAGAACAAGATGTGGTAATGTATAGTGTTTGTGTCTGTGTGTATGTAAATGTGTCTGTTGCAGAACTGTATGTGCATGTAGTGTCCATGTGACAGAGCTGTGTGTGTATATATGTGCCTGTAGCAGAGCTGTGTGTATCTGTATGTGCATATACTGTGCATGTAGCAGACCCGTGTGTGTATCTGTGTGTGCATGTAGCGTGCATGCAGCATAGCTGTATGTGTCCATATGTGTATGTAGCAGAGCTGTTTTGTCTATGTGTGGGTTGTATGCATGTAGTAGAGCTGTATGTGGTGTGCATGTAGCAGAACTGTTTGTGTCTATGTGTGTGAAGTAAACGTGTAGCAGAGCTGTGTGTGTCTATGTTCATCTAGCAGAGTTGTGTTTGTGTCTAAATGTGCATGTAGTGTTCATGTAACAAACTGTAGGGCCCTTTTTACATCTATGCGCCCCCATTTCGCGTTTCTGGGTGCGTCTGATTAAGCGCATTCGCGATAACGTCAGGCACTTCTCACTTGCGCTTCCAGGATGTCGGCTCTTGCGCTCAGCTGCGCTCGGCCATAGAAGGTAATGGGGGAACCGTGCACAACCGAGCGCAGGAGCAGTGCATCAGTGCGACTCTGCGCTTGCCTGCAGGTGCCTCAAACTGCACCTGCGCTTGCATTTGTGCTAGTGCAGACCAGGGAGGCCAGGTAAGCGCAGGGGGTGCATAGATGTGAACTAGGCCTATATGTCTATATGTGCATGTAGGACAGCTGTATGTGTTTTCATGTGCATGTCAGAGTCATGTATGTCTATGGACATATCCAGAGCTGTGTGTGTCTAATATTAAATAATTATAATTAGTTAATTTTAATTATAAAATTATATAATTTGCAGAATGACACTAACAATACATTCACTGCTTCCATATGCTAACCTAGTGCTAATGAGTCTTCCCTTTTACACCGCCAGGGAAGACTTAACTAATAGGAGGAACGTTTTTCATATTTTCTTCGGTCCAAACCTGGGGTGTGGCTTAAGGTGCAGATGTGCAGCAGCGGGGAGGGGCAGGGGCAGAATGTTAAAGGGGCCCACTGAGACTCTTTCGCCCAGGGTCCACAAAAACCTGGAGTCGGTCCTGTCTGAGTGTTTTGAAAGTTTTCTTCTCAGCACTTTTCGTGAGTCCTTTTTAGTGCAATATATTTATTTTTTATTTATTTGTCATGACATTTTATGTTTGTATTTTTTGGATATTATACAACTTTGGAGTGTAACTTTTTGTTATCATAATTAATTCATACCCGAGCTATATAGTATATATAATTTATAAATAATTTTTAGACCTGTTTCGATATACACATACATACAGTGGGGGAAATAATTATTTGATCTCATGTTGATTTTGTAAGTTTGCCCACTGACAAAGACATGAACAATATATAATTTTAAGGGTAGGTTAATTTTAACAGTTAGAGATAGAATATCAATAATAACAGCCAGAAAATCACATTGTCTAAATTCTATAAAGTTATTTTCATTTTGCAGAGAATTAAGCATTTGATCTCTCTGGAAAACCAGACTTAATACTTGGTGGCAAAACTCTTGTTGGAAAGCACAGCAGTCAGATGTTACTTGTAGTTGATAATGAGTCATTCACACATGTCAGGATGAATTTTGGTCCACTCCTCTTTGCAGATCATCTCTAAATCATTCAGCTGCCTCCATAGGTTTTCTATGGAATTAAGGTCTGGAGACTGGCTAGGCCACTCCATGACCTTAATGTGCTTCTTTTTGAGCCACTCCTTTGTTGTCTGTATGTTTTGTGTCATTAGATGATAGGGAAGAAAATGGTGTGTCACAGTCCGCGCTGCCACGATCATCTACTCCAAAGAAAAACACGTGAAGATGGAACTTCCAGCGAAATATTTTATTTCCTCCTGCCTCCTACGCGTTTCGGTGCCCTCCTGGCACCTTCCTCAGGGATCTTATCTTAATTGTTTTGTGTCATTGTCATGCTTGAAGATCCAGACACAACACATTTTTAATGTCCTGGTGGAGGAAAGAAGGTTGTCACTCAGGATTTTATGGTATGTAGATCCATTCATTGCCCCATTGATGCAGTAAAGTAGTCCTATGCCGTTCGCAGAATAACACCCCCAAAACAAAAAGATGGAGTTCCTAATGTGTTTTGTTTTTTTCTAATACATTTTTTTTCTCTGTGTTGTGCTTTTTTTAACTCTTTACTTGAAATTCATGGTGGTAATGTCTAATATTGGCATGGGTGACCAGAAAAATGCCCACAGGAAAAATGCCCACAGGAAAATTGCCCACATGAAAAATGCCCACAGGAAAATTGCCCACAGGAAAAATGCCCACATGGAAAAATGCCCACATGGAAAATTGCCCACATGGAAAATTGCCCACACGGAAAATTGCCCACATAGAAAATTGCCCACACGGAAAATTGCACACATGGAAAATTGCCCACATGGAAAATTGCCCACACGGAAAATTGCCCACATGGAAAATTGCCCACAGGAAAATTGCCCACACAGAAAATTGCTAATTGCAGTATCACAAAGTTTCGGATCTCTGATATTTGAGGTGCAAGGTGAGGATGTTCACCTGATATGTGAAAAATGCCCACAGACATGAATGCCAACAGAAAAACAGGACTGGAGAATAATATAGAATTTTATAGGTTATATGCTCTGCAAGACGAGGAATGGTATAGAGGTGTAAGTGAGATGCTTTGCAGGACTGTGGATGGTATAGAGGTGTAGGTGAGATGCTCTGCAAGATGGGGATGGTATAGCGGTGTAGGTGAGATGCTCTGCAAGACAGGGGATGGTATAGAGGTGTAGGTGAGATGCTCTGCAAGATAGGGATGGCATAGATGTGTAGGTGAGATGCTCTGCAAGATGGGGATGGTATAGATGTGTAGGTGAGATGCTCTGCAAGATGGGGATGGTATAGAGGTATAGGTGAGATGCTCTGCAGAACTGTGGGATAGTATAGAGGTGTAGGTGAGATGCTCTGCAAGATGGGGGATGGTATAGAGGTGTAGGTGAGATGCTCTGCAGAACTGGGGGATAGTATAGAGAAGTAGGTGAGATGCTCTGCAGAAAAGGGAACAGTATAGGTGTAGGTGACATGCTCTGCAGGGTAGGATAATAAAGAATTATAGGTGAGATGCTCTGCAGGGCAGGGGGATAGTATAGAGGTGTAGGAGAGATGCTCTGCAGAACAGGGAACAGTATAGGTGTAGGTGAGATGCTCTGCAGGGCAGGGGGATAGTATAGAGGTATAGGTCACATGGATGTCACACTGATGGTAGCTGATAAAAAAATGCATAATTGCATCACACTCTACCACAGTCGCATGACCATACGGAAAGCACTCACGCGACTGTCAATCATCAAAATCCCTCTGATAATGCATACCTTAAGGCGGCGTTACACACAGCGATATTGCTAACGATATCTCTGCAATGCCACAGGTTTTGTGACGTTGCAGCGACCTCACTAGCGAAGTCGCTGCGAGTGACATGCCGCAGCAATCAACGATGAGCTCACTGATTGCTAGTCGCTGCGGATTGGCCGGGACCATTTTCCCATCGTTGGTCTCTCGCTGTCCAGCATCCATCGGCATGTGTGACAGGGGCAACGACTAGCGATCCTCATTCTGCGCCCGAGACGTTGAGCGATCCCAGTGAGCGTCAGGGGACGCAGCATCGGTATGTGGATCACCCAGTGTGACTGCAGACCAGCGATCACATAGCGATGTTACAGCGATCCCGGTCAGGTGGGATTGCTGGTGGGATCGTTGAAACATCTCTATGTGTAACGGGGCCTTTAGTGTGCCTGTACCCTATAGGTGAGATGTTCTGCAGGCAGAAGAATGGTATAGAATTATAGGTGAGATGCTGTGCAGCAAAGAAGAATGTCAGCGGAAATTGCCCACTAGGATGATAATGTATTAGACCTGCAGTCCCATGTAACTCCACAGATAATCCAGTGACACTCCTGTGAGTACAAATAGCAGTGATGGCTTCTCTGAATCTGCTGCTGGTTCGGTTCTGCTGTTTTTGGGCTGGTGTGAGGGAGGGGGGAGTAAGGCAGAATCACTGAGAGATGACAGCAGACTGGATCTATCTATTGCAGATAATGACTGACTGCTACAAACCACAGATCTTCAGCATTTCTGCACTAGGTCAGCTGTAATTCACAAGATGATCACAGATCATGGGAATCCTCATCTTGCACCTCAGAGATCTGAAACTTTGTGATGCTGCAAATGGCAGTTTTCTGTGTGGGCAATTTTCCATGTGGGCAATTTTCTTGTGGGCAATTTTCCATGTGGGCAATTTTCCGTGTGGGCAATTTTCCATGTGGGCAATTTTCCGTGTGGGCAATTTTCCATGTGGGCAATTTTCCGTGTGGGCAATTTTCCATGTGGGCAATTTTCCGTGTGGGCATTTTTCCATGTGGGCAATTTTCCGTGTGGGCAATTTTCTTGTGGGCATTTTTCCTGTGGGCAATTTTCCTGTGGGCAATTTTCCTGTGGGCAATTTTCCTGTGGGCATTTTTCAGGGAACCATTGGCATGACATCATGAATTTCGGGTTTAGGGCAAGCTGATAATACAAAGCTGGCCCTAACCCCATTATTACACACCGAACCACCCGACACAAGGGCCACTGGAAGAGTTGGAAACGGCGCCAGAAGATGGCGCTTATATGTCATTTTTTTTAATTGTTTCATGAAATTCATGAAATAATTAAAAAAAAGGCTTCCCAATATTTTTGGTTCACAGCCGGTTACAACCAGGCAGCTAGACCTGGCTGGCACACAAAAATATGGAAAAGCCCACATCAATTTTTTTTTAATTCACTTAATATATATACTGTGTATATATGTATATATATATATATATATATACAAAATCCAAAACACATAACCTAGGTTTAGGGGTTAAAAAGAAATGTGGGCTCCATTTTCTATTGCTGGCTAAGTGTAACTCAAGCAGCCACTGTCTGCTAACCCCTGCTGCTTGGTGTTACCGTCACTGGCAATGCAAAATCCAGGGAAGCCTTTTTTTTTTAAATGTTTTAACAAAAAAGTAAGAAAAAATTTATGTTGGCTTCGCCCTATTTTTGTATGCCAGCCTGGTACAGCAGGCAGGTACGGGCTGCCCCCAACCCCCGGCTGCCTAGTTATACCGGCTGGGAACCAAAAATATAGGGAAGCCCTTTTTTTTAATTATTTCATGAATTTCATGAAATAATTAAGAAAAAAAAGACAAAGGCTTCGCCCTATTTTGGTGTCCAGTCAGGTACAACTAGGCAGCTGGGGGCAGGAATCCGCAGCGCAGGGTGGCCCAAGCTTTCTGGGCCACTCCCATCTTCTGGCGCCATATCCAACTCTTCCAGTGGCCCTGGTGCCAGGTGGCTCACTGAGTAATAATTGGTTAGGGCCAGCTGTGCATTATCAGCTGGCCCTGAGCCCGAAATTCATGGGGCACGCCAATGTTAGACATGACCTACATGAATTTATAGTAAAGACTTAAAAAAAAACACAACACAGAGAAAAAATGTTTTATTAGAAAAAACAAAACACATTAGGGACTCCATCTTTATCAAGAATAACCTCCCCCTCTGATGTAGTGCAAAGGAGTCTTCTTCTTTAGCTCAGCTACATCTGTGCTTGAGATGTAGCTGAGCAACCGGCCATGGAAAAGTTCATTTGAGTTCATGCTGTTAAGGATAAACTCGATGAACTCTATGACAGCATCACCAGCTATTTCAAAGGAACAGCTAATGCATCACTTGTTTGTTTGAAATAGCGGGCGGGAAAGCTGGCGGTGAAAATACTTCACCACCAGCTTTCCCGGCTAGTGCTTTACTCCCCGCTGCCCGGTGCTTTTCTCCCCCGCCTGATCCTAAGTTAGGAGCAGGTGGGAAGCGCAGCACCAGGAGGGAGCGGGGAGCAAAGAACCCGGGCAGTGGGAAGCGAAGCACCGGGCGGGGAGTGTGCATCAGCTGATTGTTTAAATAAAAGGCGGCTTTCTACCAACAACTTTTAAACAATCATTCACCCATTTAAGCCTTTTCCTCATGCCCCAGAACGCTTTTTAGGGTCCAGCAGAAAATTACTCACATTACTCGCATTTCTAATTGAGTTACATGGGACTCGCTACTCATAACGAATACCGGAGTATAAGGACCTACTTGTTACAAGTATAGTGAGTCCGAATGTTTTAGTACTCACTCATCCCTAGCAAATACATTTATATAATATAGACCATGTGATTTTCTGGATTTTATTTTTGACATTCTATCTCTCACTGTTAAAATTAACCTACCAATAAAATTATAGATTGTTCATGTCTTTGTCAGTGGGCAAAATCAGCAAGGGATCAAATACTTACCGTATTTCCCCCTCTGTACTTTATTATTAGTATTTAGTATTAGTTAGTATTACTTATCTAATTATTCCATTCTGTGTCGTTGTATACCTATTTATTTTAGTTTATTTTTTTGGTATTTACATCACTTTTTATTATTCCTGCCGTCACATTTGTTTTGCAATTAATTTTTCTGCATCACGTTAGCTCATCGTGCTTTTTTTACATATTTTTATGTTATATTTAAAAAAACTTTGTTTTTAATATTTACGATGAACACTTGTTTGTTTTTTTTCCTGTTGGATCATCTCTGATGAGAGCGAAATTATTGTTTTAGGCTATGTCACTTTTTATTGCTGTGCCCACCGGTATTTGTTGACCGGGAACCAAATAAAAGAATTTCTAGAGTCTCAGCTACCTCCAGCACTTTGGGGGTATGGTATACACTTTTTCTTTACTACTATTTTGAAACAGTGATATGAAATAAGTACCGTATATACTCGTGTATAAGCCGACCCGTGTATAAGCCGACCCCCCTACTTTTGCCCCCAAAACCTGGGAAAACCTATTGACTCGTGTATAAGCCGAGGGTGGACTCCAGCACAGGTATACAGCCCCCAGCAGTGTGGTATACAGGCCCCCCAATGGTAGTATACAGCAGCCTCCCCAGTGGTAGTATACAGCAGCAGCCCCAGTGGTATATACAGCAGCAGCTCCAGTAGTTAGTATACAGCAGCCCCAGAGGTATATACAGCCCCAGTGGTAGTATACAGCATCCCCAGAGGTATATACAGCCCCAGTGGTAGTATACAGCATCCCCACAGGTAGTATACAGCAGCCCCAGAGGTAGTATACAGCAGCCCCAGAGGTAGTATACAGCAGCCCCAGAGGTAGTATACAGCAGCCCCAAAGGTATATACAGCAGCCCCAGTGGTAGTATACAGCAGCCCCACAGGTATATACAGCCCCAGTGGTAGTATACAGCAGCCCCACAGGTATATACAGCCCCAGTGGTAGTATACAGCAGCCTCACAGGTATATACAGCCCCAGTGGTAGTATACAGCAGCCCCACAGGTATATACAGCCTCAGTGGTAGTATACAGCAGCCCCAGAGGAATATACAGCCCCAGTGGTAGTATACAGCAGCCCCAGAGGTATATACAGCCCCAGTGGTAGTATACAGCAGCCCCAGAGGTATATACAGCCCCAGTGGTAGTATACAGCCCCAGAGGTATATACAGCCCCAGTGGTAGTATACAGCAGCCCCACAGGTATATACAGCCCCAGTGGTAGTATACAGCAGCCCCACAGGTATATACAGCCCCAGTGGTAGTATACAGCAGCCCCACAGGTATATACAGCCCCAGTGGTAGTATACAGCAGCCCCAGAGGAATATACAGCCCCAGTGGTAGTATACAGCAGCCCCAGAGGTATATACAGCCCCAGTGGTAGTATACAGCCCCAGAGGTATATACAGCCCCAGTGGTAGTATACAGCAGCCCCACAGGTATATACAGCCCCAGTAGTTAGTATACAGCAGCCCCACAGGTATATACAGCCCCAGTGGTAGTATACGGCAGCCCCAGAGGTATATACAGCCCCAGTGTAGTATACAGCAGCCCCACAGGTATATACAGCCCCAGTGGTAGTATATAGCAGCCCCAGTGGTATATACAGCCCCAGTGGTAGTATACAGCAGCCCAGAGGTATATCCAGCCCCAGTGTAGTATCCAGCAGGCCCAGTGGTAGTATGCAGCCCCCCCTCCTTAATATGCGTCCCCCAGTATTAATAAACAGCCCCCCCTCCTTATCATGTCCCCCCCCCGGCTGCGGCAGCTGTTAAAATAACAAACACTTTATACATCACCTTCCGACGCAGCTCTCCGCTCCTCCGGTCCTCAGCGTCTCCGCTCGCGGCTTCTTCTTCCTTGATGTGCCGGCTTGTGACCGCGCGCAGGAAATGACGTAATCTCCTGCGCCCGGTCACATGACACCGGCACAACAAGGAAGAAGCCGCGAGCGGAGACGCTGAGGACCGGAGGAGCGGAGAGCTGCGTCGGAAGGTGATGTATAAAGTGTTTGTTATTTTCACAGCTGCCGCAGCTGGGGGGGGACATGATAAGGAGGGGGGGCTGTTTATTAATACTGGGGGACGCATATTAAGGAGAGGGGGCTGTGTAGTGCAATATGCACGGCATCCCCCCGCCGCTGATGGACAGGGGGATGCCGTGCATATTCATTGCACTAATGAGGCGGCCCCACGTGACCGCCTGCGGTCACTGCGGCCCCGTCCTGCCTCCTCCAGCCCCCGGTCACAGCTCCCCCCCCACAGCATACCGTATGACCCGTGTATAAGCCGAGGGGGGGACTTTTCAGCCCAATTTTTGGGCTGAAAAACTCGGCTTATACACGAGTATATACGGTACTCTGAATGTCTGTCTTTTAAAAACACATTGGGGTTAAATATCTTAATTTACTATAATAACTTATTTTTTAATTTGGGGTTGAAGCATAAGAATCCTATCCTGCAGAGAAGCCAGTGTTCTCCGATAGAGATCGCAGCATATGTGCTTACAGTCAGTGTTCTGGGTTGGGCAGATTTTTGCTGTGTTCTCCCACCAAGAACATTTGTGACAAGCTGCGAATTGGGTAGCCGTAAAATAACACTAAATCTATGTACCTTTTGTTTGTTATATCATTATGTCACTGAACTGCAAAATCAGGTTGCAAAATCTTTTTCACAGCCCATTGAACATGGTAAAATAAAAAACATTGCTTTCATTTTAGGAATCTTATACAGTTCAGTAATGTACCATATATTAAATATGTTACAATTACTTAATTTATATATATATATATATATATATATATATATATATATATATATATACTAGATGTGGGCCTGATGCTATTGCATCGGGAGGGCCTTGTCGTCATGATGGGGGCGGGCTGTGTGGACCTGGAGGATCCTCATGCACTGTTCTCTCTCTCCATACTTTCTCCCAAAGTATGTAAATATATATTTTTTAATTTTAAAATCTATTTCTGTGTTTTTTTATTAGTAAAGTGTTTAATTTCCTGCTAAAAATTTCTGTTGCCAGCGCAGCTAAACTAAGCAGCTACTGGCTGAAAACAGCTGATGCCTGGTGTTACTTTAACTGGGAATGAAAAATACAGGGGAACGCTATTTTTTTTTAGTTATTTAAATAAATATTTTTAAAAAATTGATGGAGCCTTCACCATATTATCTACTGCCAGCCAAGGCCCAGACATGGAGGCTGGAATTCATAGCATAGTGAGGTCTAAGCATTCTGAGCCCCCCTGACTGAAAATTGCTGCCAGCAGCTACCCCAAATTTAGCTCCACCATGAGAGATGCCAAAACTGGTGCTTACCTCGCTCTTCCAGCTGCCTTGTAGCAGTGACAGCCTGGCTAATAAAGGGGTTGATGTCAGCTTTTTTTGGCCCTATTTTTTTCAAGCCCTATTGATATACTGTCAGTAAAGAGACAAAAAAACACCCATGTAGAAAAATCCTATGTTGCATACAAAATAGACAAAGGCGCCTCATTACCCAGTTTATTAGTTCTACTAGTAATCCTGGAATTACTGTAATCTTGCAGTAGGGAGGTGTGAGGCATCATGATACCGCCATATTTGTATACCCGTGTCCAAAGATGGTGGCCACATGAGTAAGGGCACGTGTGATGAGTGTGTGTGTATATGTGTGGGGACATTATACTGTGTGTGTATATGTATTTGTGTGAACATTATATTGTGTACTTTTGTGTATTAATGTGTGGGGACATTATACTGTGTGAATGTGTATGTATGTGTGTATACATGTGTATGTGTGTATATGCATGTGTGTGTATATGTATGTATGTGTGTATATTTATGCATGTGTATGTGTGTATATGTATGTGTGTACATGTATTCTTATGTGTGTACATGTATATGTATGTCTGTGTGCGTATGTGTGTATATGCATGTGTATGTACTGTATGTGTGTACATGTATGTGTGTACATGTATAGTGTGTATACACATGTGTGTTTGTGTGTATACATGTATGTTTGTATTTGTGTACATGTGTGTATATGTATGTGTGTGTGTATATGTGTGTGTACATGTATGTGTGTATATGTATGTGTATATATTTGTATATATGTATATGTGTGTATGTGAGGATATGTGTGTACATGTATGTGTCACTCTGTACATGTATGTGTGTATATGTATAGTGTGTGTATATGTATGTTTGTATGTCTGTACATGTTTGTATATGTATGTGTGTATGCATGTGTATATGCATATGTATGTGTATGTACATGTATGTTGGTATGTGTATATGTATATTTGTGTGTATATGTATGTGTATATATGTATATGTGTGTAGTACATGTATGTGTATGTGTGTTTATGTGTGTAGCCACCTGCACCCACCGCCACCCAGCCATAGCCAGCAGGAAAGTCCGCGGCTTGTGCTCAATGAGATGGGGGGTGGCACCCTCTTTAGCCACCAGAGGGCGCTCACACCCTATATCCTGCACAGACCGCAAGCCGCAGACTTTCCTGTCGACTGTGCTGGGCAGTGGTGCGGACAGCAGGTCATGAAGTCCAGTGGGGTGGGCATGCATTGTGCAGATATGCAGTGGAGTGGGCATGCATTGTGCGGATGTGCGGCGAGTGTGCGACAGTGTCCCGCTGGTTGTACCGCGCAAGGGGTGTCATTTGGGTGTCCCAATATGGCTTCTGCAGTACTTCCAGTTGGCATAGTGGATTGTGGGATTTGTACACATACAGACGGGAAGTGGAAGACGGACACAAGTAGGTAAGTATATATATATATATAAAGGTGCATCTCGATGAATTACAATATCATCAAAAAGTTAATTTATTTCAGTATGTCAATGCATAAAGTGAAACACATATATTATATAGAGTCATTACAAACAGTGATCTATTTCAAGTGTTTATGTCTGTCAATGTTGATGTTTATGACTTACAGCCAATGAAAACCCAATGGTAATTATCTCAGAAAATTAAAGTATGAAGGATGAAGGGTCTGAGAGATAAAATATTATTTGAATAGGTATCAGAGTCTTCACCTTTTGTGGTTGTGAGAGTCACAAATACTATAAAAGCATATCATGCCTCTCAAGTGTGGTGCATATAGAGTAGGGAGAATGAAGGGTTAAATACAATGCTGCCGTATTTCACGAGACATCAATGGGTGAATATAATATTGATTTATTAATAAAGAATTTCTAGTGAATCCAATTAATAAAAATTCTCAATTTTATTTCCAAACCATTAAAAAGGATTAAAACTGTTGGGGATACATCTCAACGCATTTCTGATGACAAGCTCTTATTCACTGATATCTCAGTTAATGAGCACTTGTCGCCAGAAATGCGTTGAGATGTATCCCCAACAGTTTTGATCCTTTTTAATGTTTTGAAATTAAATTGAGAATTTTTATTAATTGGAATTCACCAGAAATTCTTTATTATTGGAGCCATAGGTCAAGGCAACCGGCTTGAGACCCGCACCTATATGGACGGCTTATGATTATATGTGGACACGGTGAGGCTGGACTTTTCTTGTATTTACCCATTGATTTGTTAGTCAATGCATTTCAGGGCTTCTGGCCCATTCCTCAGGACAAATCAATATCATATTGCCATATTTCAAGGCGTTTTAGAGAGACTTAAAATGCGTTGACTAATAAATCAATATTATATTCCCCTTTGATGTCTTATAGAATATGGCAGCGTGGTTTTTAACCCTTCATCTTCCTTTTATTTTCTGACAAAATGACCTCTGGATTTTGATTTGCTGTAAGCCATAATCATCAACATTAACAGGAATAAACACTTGAAATAGATCACTCTGTAATGACTCTATATATGTGTTTCACTTTTTGTATTGAATTATTGAAAAAATAAACTTTTTGATGATATTCTAATTCATTGAGATGCACCTTTGTATAATTTATTTATCTGCCCACAAAATTATGTACTTCTGCTAAGATGCCTTATTTAAACTTTTCAAAAAACAGAAATAAAATATACCATCCACATAACTTTGCTAAAGGTCACAGACCATAAAACCAAATATCTCAATTTGTGTGCAGCCCAAGATATTAAATCTGATGTCTATAGTTTGTCAACATTAATATTAATAAGGTCATACAGATTATAATATAGTTTCTCATATTTTCACCTGGTATTTCCAAATAACAATGTTGTATTTCACCTCTTTTATATGATAACATTAAAGTTCAAATTTTAAAGGTTGATTTCCTTACACCTCTTTTTGTTATATATACTTTTCTCATGGTTATAAACAAATATATAAAAACTTAGAAATATTTATATGTTAATTTAGTGCACATGTATTTTTATTTTAATTTTTAAGACTAAAATAAGTTGCTTATTTAGTTTATTTTTTCCCGTGACAATTTGAATTTACTTGTGAGATCTACAGAAATCTTTTAAGATCTTTTTTTTTTTTTTAAAAGATGAAAGATGTAACAAGTCAATTTTAGAATTTGATTTGTACATTCAAAAGCATTACACATGTGGATTCAAATGTCTCATAAAAAATATCTATGGTGCAGAGCTGGTCTGCTGTTTGTGTCAAAGTTGACCACACCTCTAAACTGAGAAATTTCACCCAAAATCAATAAAAACTGAAAAATAAAATTAGAACAACCAAGTGAATGACTGACAATGTATTACATCAGAGGTGAGAACTTTTTTCTGCCAGAGGCCGTTTGGAAATTTCTACCGTCCTTCAGGGGCCACACAAAATTATCAACTTCAAAATTTCCCTGCTATATTTGGTTAAACAATCAACTCACCCCTACTGTGGTGGCTGTAGAGGCTTCTTCTTGGTGTGGCTGTGATTTTCGATGATATTGATCATGTTGCTTATCAATTGCTTTTCCAGGTCTGCTAGGGCCATAAACATCACAGGAGAAGCCAGGGGCATATAAATCACTGGGGAGGCTGAGGCTGGGCGGGAAAGATCACTAGGGCGCTGGAATTATAGGGCAGACAGTTGGAAAAATGTGGCTGCCGACCTAAGCACTATGGTCCCCAGGAACTTGCCCGGGGGCTGCAGAAAAGGTCATCGAGGGCCGCATTTGTCCCTGGAGCCTGAGGTTCCCTACCCCTGTATTACATAGACAGACCTAAATCATAGGCTATGTGGTGTACCTTCAATATGAAGTCCATATTTTAATGCCATGGCACAATAGCACAATACTGTTACTCATGCGTGCATACATATCTTTATACACCTATTTATGAACCCGGTAGTGGGATTTTATTCTCAAATTTACTAAAAGCACTTGAAGTATTTGTTCTCTACTAGTGCACAACCCCTTAGATGCTTAAAAGTTCACCAGTCCTCCTTTAACCCCTTTATACCCAGGCAATTTTCTGTTTTTGTTTTTTCCTCCCCTTCTTTCAAGAGCGATAGCTTTTTTATTTTTCTGTAACTATAGACATATGAGGGCTTGTTTTTTGTGGTACGAGTTGTATATGAGTTTTACCCATGTTATTGCATTTCATTGCAAAGTTGTGGCAATGAAAACATTTTTTACTGGCTCAGGCCTTGTTCACACATACCATCCATTTTTGCCTTAAATCCGTTTTTGGGAACATTTTGGACTGTTTATTTTCAAAGTCTAAAAACTCATATGCGTTAACGCATGGTGCACTTAATTGTGACTGCGTATTTTAACACATGGGTTTTTGTTTAGCATCCCAAAAAACACTGCATGCAGCGTTTTTGGGTGCTGTATAAAAACACATGCATTTTTTAAAAAACGCATGTGTTTTTGTTAACATGGGGCCCTATGGGAAACGCATGTGTTTTTGCATGGCACATATAGCCACCATGCATTAACGCATGCGTTTTTGCTTGCGTTTTTGGTGAAAAAATGACTAAGTCCCAAAAGTTCCAAAAAACGTTCAGAACCTCAGGGGACACTATTGGCACCCTTAGAAAAGCGGATCTGTTTTTCTAAGGGCTTAAAAAACGGATTGGTATGTGTGAACAAGGCCTTATTAATTCTTTTTCTATTACGCAGTTTACCAATCTTGTTAATTTATATATTTTCATAGATTGGGCATTCCTGAATGTGTCAATACCAAATATGTACTTTTTTATTGATGTTTTAGTTTCATGGGGAAAAAAGGGGGATTTGAACTTTAGTTTTTTTTTTCTTTCATATTTTAAAAACATTATTTTTACTTTTTATTGTTTTTACTAGTCCCCTTACTGGACAAAGGTTTTACTGTCTGATTGCTTGTACTGTACAGAGCTGTGCATTTGCAAGGCTCTGTAAAGAACAAATGATCATCTCCTGTGAATGCCAGCACACAGCCAGCAGTCATAAGGAAGTTTGTTATCTGACCCCTGGCGGTCCTGACAACTGATCAGCATCCTGCGATTATGTCACGGGGCTGTCAATGAGAGCGGGAAAGGTGCGAAGCCAGCTAATGCATGTTGAATTGCATCAGATTTTGAAAGCGTGATTTAACTATTTAACAGGCGTGGGCAGATCCACCTGCTTGTGTTAGCTGCACATGTCGCCTGATCAGATCAGCCGGTATGTGCAGGGAAAGATGCTGGCTTAGCATGTGATCCTATTTCAAAGGCAGTGACATGACCAATGACATTTATATACGTCATTGATCATACATGGCTTAAATGGGAATGGTGTGAAGCCAGATAGCGCATGTTAAGTTTCAAAGGCAGTGACATGACCAATGATGTACATATATGTCATTGGCCATGAAGCGATTACATGCAAATTTCTCATAAAATAAATAAAATAACAAATTACTCCTCAAAACACTTTAAATATTGGTTAGGTCTAACATTACAAATAATAGTAATGTTTTAATTAATTATGCATTATTTCCAACTATGTATTAGGACCTGCTACTGAGATTTAAGATTTTTCATACTATTTATTAAAATAAATATATTGTGAGAAAAGTAAAACAAAACATCCATCCTGTTGAAGAAACCTGTTTTTCCTTGGGAATGAGTTTTTAAAGAAAATCTATGGTGTTGCATCTATAGTGACAAGATAAATAGGGAATAAAAAAGCTCAACAGGAAGTAAGACAATTAAAGGGTTTTATCCTAGATTATCTGAGCAATGAATATACAAATGAAATCTGAAAAAAAAACAAATAGTGCATGAGTAAAAATGGCCAAACTTGTAACATATTAAGACCATTTGTGCCTTTTGACATTGACCCCTTCATGACCCAGCCTATTTTGACCCTATAGACCTTGGCATTTTTATCAATTCTGACCAGTGTCCCTTTATAAGGTAATATCTCTGGAACGCTTCAACGGATCCTAGCGATTCTGAGATTGTTTTTTCATAACATATTGGGCTTCATGTTAGTAGTAAATTTAGGTCAATAATTTTTGCGTTTATTTGTGAAAAAATTAAAAATTTGGCAAAAATGTTGAAAATTTCACAATTTTCACATTTTGAATTTTTATTCTGCTAAACCAGAGAGTTATGTGACACAACATAGTTAATAAATAACATTTCCCACATGTCTACTTTACATAAGCACAATTTTGGAAAAAAAATATTTTTTTGGTAGGAAGTTATAAGGGTTCAAAGTTCATCATTTTTCCAGCAAAATTTGCAAAACCATTTTTTTTAGTGACCACATCCCATTTGAAGTCCCTTTGAGGCGTGTATATCAAAGAAAACACCCAAAAGTGACACCATTCCAAAAACTGCTCCCCTCAAGCTACTCAAAACTACATTCAAGAAGATTATTAACCTTTCAGGTGCTTCACAGGAACTAAAGCAACATGGAAGAAAAGAATGGACATTTTAATTTTTCTAATAAAAATGTTCTTTTAGCCTTTATTTTTTTTCATTTTCACATGGGCAACAGGATAAAATGGATCCTAAAATTTGTTGGGCAATTTCTCCTGAGTACATCGATATCTCATATGTGGTCATAAACCACTGTTTGGGCGCACAGCAGGGCTCAGAAGGGAAGGCGCACAATTTGACTTTTGGAGCTAATTTTCCATTAAAAAAGTGAAATTGTGCTCCTTCCCTTCTGAGCCCTGCTGTGCACCCAAACAATGGTTTACAACCACATATGAGGTATCTGTCAATTCAGAAGACATTGCCCAACAAATTTTAGGATGCATTTTATCCTGTTGCTCATGTGAAAATGAAATAATTTAGGCTAAAAGAAAATGTTTGTGGAAAAAAAAGTAATTTTTAAGTTTTATGGATCAATTTGTGAAGTACCTGGGGGTTCAAAGTACTCACTATGCACCTAGATAAGTTCCTTGGGGGGTCTAGTTTCCATAATGGGGTCACTTGTAGGGGAGCTCCAATGTTTAGGTACACAGGGGCTCTCCAAACGCGACATGGTGTCCGCTAACAATTTGAATGGAAAATCAGCTCAAATTGTTAGCGGACACCATGTCGTGTTTGGAGAACCCTTGTGTGCCTAAACATTGGATCTCCCCCACAAGTGACCCCATTTTGGAAACTAGACCCCCCAGGGAACTCATCTAGATGGTTGGTAAGCATTTTGAACCCCCAAGTGCTTCACAAATTAACACGTAAAAATGAAAAAAGAAAATGTTTGTGGAAATAAAAAGTACTTTTTCATTTTTATGGATCAATTTGTGAAGCGCCTGGGGGTTCAAAGTGCTAACTATGCATCTAGATAAGTTCCCTGGGGGGTCTAGTTTCCAAAATGGGGTCATTTGTGACGGAGCTCTAATATTTAGGCACACTGGGGCTCTCCAAACGTGACATGGTGTCCGCTTACAATTTGAGCTGATTTTCCATTCAATTTGTTAGCGGACACCATGTCGTGTTTGGAGAGCCCCTGTGTGCCTAAACATTGGAGCTTTCCCACAAGTGACCCCATTTTGGGAACTAGACCCTACAAGGAATGTATCTAGATGCATAGTCAGCACTTTGAACCCCCAGGTGCTTCACAAATTGATCCGTAAAAATGAAAAAAGAACATTTGTGTGAAAAAAAAGTACTTTTCCTTATTACGGATCAATTTGTGAAGCACCTGGGCATTCAAAGTGCTCACTATGCATCTAGATAGGTTCCTTGGGAGGTCTAGCTTCCAAAATGTGGTCACTTATGGGGGAGCTCCAATGTTTAGCACACATGGGCTCTACATACGCGACATGGTGTCTGCTAATAATTCCAATTGTTAGCGGACACCATGTTGAGTATGCAGAGCCTCTGTGTGCCTAAACATTGGAGCTCCCCTACAAGTGACCCCATTTTAGAAACTAGACCCCTTAAGGGACATATCTAGAGGCATAGTGAGCACTTTGAACCCCCAGGTGCTTCACAAATTGATCCGTAATAAGGAAAAGTACTTTTTTTTCACACAAATTTTCTTCTTTCATTTTTACGGATCAATTTGTGAAGCGCCTGGGGGTTCTACGTGCTCACTATGCTTGAAGATATGTTCCTTGGGGAGGTCTAGTTTCCAAAACGGGGTCATTTGTGGGGGAGCTCCAAAGTTTAGGCACACAGGGGCTCTCCATATGCGACACAGTGTCCGCTAACAATTGGAGCCAATTTTCCATCAAACTAGTTAGCGGACACCATGTCGTGTACGGAGAGCTCGTGTGCCACCAGCACAAGGGCAACTGGAAGAGTTGGGGTACAGAACCAGAAAATGGCACCTCTAATGAATGTGCTATTTTTGGGGTGGTTGAGGGTTGCAATTTGCAGCGTGGGGGACCCACAACGTTTTGGTCTCTCCATGCTGAGGATTCCAGCCCGCCAGCTGCCAAGTTGTACCTGGCTGGCAACCAAAAATATAGCAAAGCTCCATGTCATTTTAGTTGTAGAATAAAACAAAAAAATTACATGGGGCTTCGCCATATTTTTGGTCCAGCCAGGTAGAGCTTGGCAGCTACGGACTGCCACCAGCTGCCTCGTTGTACCTGGCTGGCAACCAAAAATACAGTAAAGCCCATTTTTTTTTATTTATTTCTAGAACATAATTCTAGAAAAAAAAATGACATAGGGCTCTGCCATATTTTTGGTCCAGCCAGGTACAACTAGGCAGCTGGGGGCTGGAATCCTCAGCATGGAGAGGCCAAAGCGTTCTGGGACCCCCTTGCTGTGAATTGCAGCCGCCATAGAGAATGTTGCATTCATTGAAGCACCATTTTCTAGCGCTGTAGCCAGACTCTTCCAGTTGCCCTGGTGCCGGTGGTAAACTGGGTAATAAAGGGGTTAATGCCAGCTTTTTTATTGTCAGCTGGCACTAAGCCCGAGATTCATGATGTTGGGCCAATGTTAGACCCGGCCACTAGGAATCTCTGGGAAATAAAAAATACACCACACAGAGAAAAATCTTTTTATTTGAAGAAAAAACACAAACAAAATTCGGACTCCATCTTTATTTTAAAGATCCGACGTAGTCCACAACGAAGGTCCCACAACGCTCGATTGCCTCGGACGTAGTCCATAACAAAGGTCCCACGACGCTCGATCACCTCTACTACATCCAAAGACTGAAGCAAGGGATCAAGTATCCTCTTCCTACAGTTTCTGGGGTTACTCTGACCCCAGAGACTACAAGAGGACACGTGATCCCTTGTTGTAGTCTCTGGGGTCACAGTCATGAAGCACGGTACGGCAGATCACTGCCATACCGTGCACCATAACTATGACCCCAGAGACTACAACAAGGGATCAAGTGTCCACTTGTTGTCTCTGGGGTCAGAGTCATGGTGCATAGTACGGCAGATCATTGCCATACAGTGCACCATGACTATGACCCCAGAGACTACAACAAGTGGACACTTGATCCCTTGTTGTAGTCTCTAGGGTCACAGTCATGATGTACGGGATGGCAGATCATTGCCATACAGTGCACCATGACTGTGACCCCAGAGACTACAACAAGGTATCAAATGTCCTCTTATTGTAGTCTCTGGGGTCAGAGTCATGGTGCACTGTATGGCAATGATCTGCCATACCGTGCACCATGACTCTGACCTCAGAGACTACAACAAGAAGACACTTGAACTCTTGTTGTAGTCACTGGGGTCACAGTCATGAAGCACGGTATGGCAGATAATTGCCATACAGTGCTTCATGACTGTGACCCCAGAGACTACAACAAGGGAAAAGTGTCCTCTTGTTGTAGTCTCTGGGGTCAGAGTCATGGTGCACTGTATGGCAATAATCTGTCGTACCGTGCACCATGACTCTGACCCCATAGACTACAACAGGAGGACACTTGATCCCTTGTTTCACCCATGAGCCCATCCATCCACCCATGCACCCATCCATCCACGCATCCATGCACGCACCCATGTGCCCATCCATCCACCCATGTGTCCATCCATCCACGCACCCATCCATCCACCCATGCACGCACCCATCCATCCACGCGCCCATGCACACACCCATCCATCCACCAATGCACGCACCCATGCACGCATCCATCCACCCATGCACCCATCCATCCACCCATGCACGCACCCATACACCCATCCGTGAACCCACACGCCCATCCATCTACCCATGTACACATACACACATACATACATACTTACCTCTCTCTCAAGATCCTCTGGTGAGGAGGGGGAGCCTGGGAGAAGAGGAGGAGCGCCACACCGAGGAGCAGCAGCACCACGGAGGATGACGGAGGATGGGTAAGAGGGGACACGGGGGGGGGAAGTGGATCGTGGGTGTGGATGGAGGGGTTATCTGGGGCGAGAGGGTTGAGGGGCACTATGCACCCACCGGCACTTCAGATGCAGATCAGGTGTCTGCGCCAGCATGCAGGAGGGGGCACAGAGGAGATTGGTGGTGGGTTGCAGCCAGGAAGGAAGGGGTTGACTTGGAGTGGGCGGGGCTAAGGAGGGGGAGGGCACCTGTGCACTTACCCCTCCAAACCTCCAAACCTGATTGGTAGTTCAGTTTAAATTTCCAATCAGAGCGAATTCATGGGACGTCACAGGTCCGGAAGGCAATGACTTCTATGATTTCCCACGACGTCATAGGTCGGCAAGGGGTTAAGTACATAACTGGCCTTGTGTTACTTAAATAAATATTAGGTTCCTATTTAATTGTAAAAGATTATTTAACAGTTTTTAATTAATTACATTTTTTCAATGTAATACTTTCTGATTAGAAACTCAGAAAACTATTCTGATGTTTTCCTTTTGCATGCTTTGCAGGCTACAAAAACTTTGATAGAATTTTGGCTCATGTTTGAAATCCAAATCGTTTGAAACTATTTTTGGTTCAATTTATTGGTCAGTAATTGTTGTCAAAGTTAAGGCCTCTTTCACATCTGCTTTTCTGTCCGGATCCGGACAGAAAACCACATCTACCGCCTAACGGACGCACTTGTGGTACACTTGCGGCAAGCCCCATGCATTCTCTATTGGACTTGCAACAACTGCAGCAAGTGCGGTATTGCCGCGATCCAGAACTTGTGGCAGTTGCGGCCGCGAATAAACTGCGGTCAGCTGTGGTCGAGGCAATACCGCACTTACCACACTTGCTGCAAGCCCCATAGAGAATGCATGGGGCTTGCTGCAAGTGTATCGCAAGTGCGTCCGTTAGGCGGCAGATGCGGTTTTCTGTCCAGATCTGCCGGATCCAGACAGAAACACAGATGTGAAAGGGGTTTAAGCAAGATAGCCATGCTTGTTCTTCATTTGTTAAAATATAAACAGCAGGTTCTTAGATATTAGTCAAAATTGAGAACATTTAGAGTAGTGATGGGCGAATCCTAAATTACTCGGAATCGCTTGACTCTAGCGAGTCCGAGCCCAGGACTCGCTACTCGTTGCGAGTCTAGCGAGTCCAATGTTAATGAATGGGGAAGCGAGTAATAGCGAGTAGTGTGAGATTTACAAATCGCAGATGTGTCTCGGAAGCTTCAGCCTGAAGCAATCCTAGTTTTGTCATTTATTTGCATTGGATTCGTTTACTTTGTAAGTAATCGCTTGGAAACTCGCACAGATAAGAGAAGAGTCCTATCTGCTCTGTGCAGCTCCAGGGTCCTAGAGCCCGCCTGCTGCCTGATGTAGCAGTGCTGAGATTGTTCTCAGTCTGCTCATTCCCTGTGTACAGACATGAATGTCTGTGCACAGAGATGATGTAGCAGAGCTGAGATTGTTCTCAGTCTGCTCATTCCCTGTGCACAGACATCTATATCTATACACAGGGGATGTAGCAGAGAGGACATCGCGTTTTGGACTGCGTCGGACGGAAGAGGATTTTTTTAATTAAAGATGGAGTCCCTAATGGCTTTTTTTTTTATTTCTAATAAAAAAATTTCTCTGTGTTGTGTTTTTTTTTAAAACAATTTAATAGAAATTCATGGCGGTCATGTCTAATATTGGCGTGACCGCCATAAATTTCGGGCTTAGGGCCAGCTGATAATACAAAGCTGGCCCTAACCTCTATTACCCAGCGTGCCACCAGGGCCGCTGGAAGAGCGGGGTTCAGCGCCAGAGGATGGCGCTTCAATGAACGCGCCATCTTCTGGGGCGGCTGCGGGCTGCAATTTGCAGCGGGGGGTGCCCAGAAAGCTTGGGCATCCCTGCGCTGCGGATTCCAGCCCCCAGCTGCTTAGCTGTACCTGGCTAGACATAGAAATTGCGCGGAGCCCCACGCATTTTTTTGACTCCGACTCCGAGACGACTCCGACTCCGAGACGACTCCGACTCCGAGACGACTCCGACTCCGACTCCGAGACGACTCCGACTCCGACTCCGAGACGACTCCGACTCCGACTCCGCCTCCAAGACGACTCCGACTCCGAGACGACTCCGACTCCGAGACGACTCCGACTCCGAGACGACTCCGACTCCGAGACGACTCCGACTCCGACTCGACTCCGAGACGACTCCGACTCCGAGACGACGACGACTCCGAGACGACTCCGACTCCGAGACGACTCCGAGACTCCGACGACTCCGACTCGACTCCGAGACGACGACGACTCCGACTCCGACTCGACTCCGAGACGACTCCGAGACTCCAACGACTCCGACTCCGACTCGACTCCGAGACGACGACGACTCCGACTCCGACTCGACTCCGAGACGACTCCGACTCCGACTCGACTCCGAGACGACTCCGACTCCGAGACGACTCCGACTCCGACTCCGAGACGACTCCGACTCCGAGACGACTCCGACTCCGAGACGACTCCGACTCCGACGACTCCGACTCCGAGACGACTCCGACTCCGAGACGACTCCGACTCGACTCCGAGACGACTCCGACACCCGCGACGACTCCGACTCCGAGACGACTCCGACTCGACTCCGAGACGACTCCGACTCCGAGACGACTCCGACTCCGAGACGACTCCGACTCCGAGACGACTCCGAGACGACGACGACTCCGACTCCGACTCGACTCCGAGACGACTCCGACTCCGACTCGACTCCGAGACAACTACGACTCCGACTCCGAGACGACTCCGACTCCGACTCCGAGACGACTCCGACTCCGAGACGACTCCGACTCGACTCCGAGACGACTCCGACTCAGAGACGACTCCGACTCCGAGGCGACTCTGAGGCGACTCCGACTCCGAGGCGACTCCGACTCTGAGGCGACTCCGACTCTGAGGCGACTCCGACTCTGAGACTCCGACTCTGAGACTCCGACTCTGAGGAGACTCCGACTCCGAGACGACTCCGACTCCGAGACGACTCCGACTCCGACGACTCCGACTCCGAGACGACTCCGACTCCGAGACGGCTCCGACTCGACTCCGAGACGACTCCGACTCCGAGACGACTCCGACTCGACTCTGAGACGACTCCGACTCCGAGACGACTCCGACTCCGAGACGATGACGACTCCGAGACGATGACGACTCCGACTCCGACTCGACTCCGAGACGACTCCGACTCCGAGACGACTCCGACTCCGACTCCGAGACGACTCCGACTCCGAGACGACTCCGACTCCGACTCGACTCCGAGACGACTCCGACTCCGAGACGACTCCGACTCCGAGACGACTCCGACTCTGAGGCGACTACGACTCCGAGGCGACTCCGACTCTGAGGCGACTCCGACTCTGAGACTCCGACTCTGAGGAGACTCCGACTCCGAGACTCTGACTCTGAGCTTCTGACTCTGAAATTCATTAAATAAAAAAAAAAATGCGTGGGGCTCCGCACAATTTCTATGTCTAGCCAGGTACAGCTAAGCAGCTGGGGGCTGGAATCCGCAGCGCAGGGATGCCCAAGCTTTCTGGGCACCCCCCGCTGCAAATTGCAGCCCGCAGCCGCCCCAGAAGATGGCGCGTTCATTGAAGCGCCATCCTCTGGCGCTGAACCCCGCTCTTCCAGCGGCCCTGGTGGCGGTAGCACGCTGGGTAATAAAGGGGTTAATGCCAGCTTTGTTATACAAGCTGGTATTAAGCCCGAGATTCTTAATGTCAGGCCACGTTTGACCCAGCCACTAAAAATCTCCAATAAAGGGTTAAAAAAACACAACACAGAGAAAATTTTTTATTTGAAATAAAAAAAAAGCCATTAGGGACTCCATCTTTAATTAAAAAAATCCTCTTCCGTCCGACGCAGTCCAAAACGCGATGTCCTCTCTGCTACATCCCGTGTGCATAAATATAGATGTCTGTACACAGGGAATGAGCAGACTGAGAACAATCTCAGCACTGCTACATCATCTCTGTGCACAGACATTCATGTCTACACAGGGAATGAGCAGACTGAGAACAATCTCAGCACTGCTACATCAGGCAGCAGGCGGGCTCTAGGACCCTGGAGCTGCACAGAGAAGACAGCTGGACTCGGCTCGCAAAGAAACAGCAGTTACTTTGCGAGTCTCCCTGCTATCACTGGCACAGTAGCCAGTGATTACTCGCACGAGTCTAATGCAAACAATGGCAATCCTAGTTTTGTCAGCATTTGCCATTGATTTGCATTGGACTCGTGCGAGTAATCACTGGGAAACTCGCAGAGTACCGAGTCCTGCGAGTCCCTTACTACTCGCCGAGTAACGAGTCCTAGCGAGTAGATTCGCCCATCCCTAATTTAGAGCATTAAAATAAATACTTGCAAAGAAACGATTACCTATATGTAACAACAATTCAGTACTGAATCCAAATCAGAATTTCAAAATAAGATTACTTTTAAAGTTTATAATTTTATATAAAAAAAATTCACAAAAACTAAAATATTATAAATCCAATAAATATTAATTATAGAATCTGTGACAAAAAATATAAAATTTTTAGATATATTGGAGAAAGTTCTTTAGAAATAATAATAAAAAATGATAAGGGGTGAAAAAAAATAGAAACTATTTTTCATTTGCTCCTCTATATGAAATGTATTGTATGTCATTTTAATTGGATAGTTTACCTTTTGATATTAAAAGTTCATTTATCCCACTCATTCAAATCTTTTTATTAACAAAGTGCATTGATAGGATATCATTACATTCACATAATGATCAATTGACGTTGTCAATTTTAGAGCAGACAGACATAATTTTTATTGCATTAAGAATAGCATTCTTTCTGTTATCACAGTTTTTACTAGTAAATTGTTCCAAATTTAAAGGGATCCTGTCACCTCCAAAACGCCTCCTAAGCTATCAAAACATGTCCCTACAGCATCCTATCACTAATCTCACATTCCCTTTGTCTCCTAAAAGCATCCTGTGAAAGTGGAGAGAAAACGTTTTAATACTTACTCATTAGTGATTATAATTAGCAGGGGCCATATTGTTTAGTCACCAGGGGGTGTTGTTTTGCAGCCTGAATGATCCACCCTCTCTCTGTCTGTGCTGCTGTGAAACTGAAACTGAAGGCAGGACTAATGATTTGCATTCTGTGAGTGATAGAGAGGGGGGAGGGCAATGCCTGCACATCACAGCAGAACACACAAAAACAGGGTGGATCCCTGGAGCTGCAAAACAGCCCGCCTTGGTGACTAAAGAATATAGTCACTGCTAATTACAATCACTAATGAGTAAGTATTAAAACGTTTTTATGCACTTTCACAGAATGCTTTTAGGAGACAAGAGAAGTGTGATATTAGTGATAGGATGCTGCAGGGACATGTTTTTCTAGCTTAGGAGGTGTTTTGGAGGTGACAGGATCCCTTTAAGTGAATGACAATTGTCTACCTTGTAGAATTTTTTAACATAAACAATGTTGAAAAATACTCTACATTTTTTAACACTATTTCTAAATATTTCTGTAGTACCAAATCAACATGAAATGGAAATAATCTCAAACATGTACCAATTGTTTTTATTTAAAATTTTGGTAAAATTTACCGTATATACTCGTGTATAAGCCGACCCGTGTATAAGCCGCCCCCCTACTTTTGCCCCCAAAACCTGGGAAAATCTATTGACTCGTGTATAAGCCGAGGGTGGACCCTAGCACAAGTATACAGCCCCCAGCAGTGTGGTATACACCAGTCCCAGAGGTAGATACAGCAGCCCCAGTGGTAGTATACACGCAGCCCCAGTAGTATATACAGCCCCAGTGGTATATACAGCCCCAGTGGTAGTATAGACGCAGCCCTAGTAGTATATACAGCCCCAGTGGTAGTATATACAGCCCCAGTGGTAGTATACAGGGCCCCAGCAGTATATACAGCCCCAGTGGTTTATACAGCCCCAGTGGTAGTATACAGGGCCCCAGAGGTATATACAGCCCCAGTGGTAGTATATACAGCCCCAGTGGTAGTATACAGGGCCCCAGCAGTATATACAGCCCCAGTGGTAGTATACAGGGCCCCAGCAGTATATACAGTCCCAGTGGTTTATACAGCCCCAGTGGTAGTATACAGGGCCCCAGAGGTATATACAGCCCCAGTGGTAGTATATACAGCCCCAGTGGTAGTATACAGGGCCCCAGCAGTATATACAGCCCCAGTGGTTTATACAGCCCCAGTGGTAGTATATACAGCCCCAGTGGTAGTATACAGGGCCCCAGCAGTATATACAGCCCCAGTGGTTTATACAGCCCCAGTGGTAGTATACAGGGCCCCAGAGGTATATACAGCCCCAGTGGTAGTATATAGCAGCCCCAGTGGTAGTATACAGCCCCAGTGGTAGTATATTGCAGCCCCAGCGGTAGTATACAGGCAGCCCCAGTAATGCAGGGCACCCCCAGCCTGACTCCGGTCACCTGTAAAGCAAGCTATACTTATCAGTGTCCCACTGTCCGCGCCCGCTCGCCGCTAACATCCACGATCCTCCATCTTCATGCATCTTCTTCCTGTTTCCTGTGCTCGTCGCAGGGAATGACGTCATTGCCTGCGACGAGCACAGAAACAGGAAGAAGACGCATGAAGATGGAGAATCGAGGATGTCAGCGGCGAGCGGGCGCAGACAGCGGGACACTGATAAGTATAGTTTGCTTTACAGGTGACCGGAGCGAGGCTGGGGGGGCCCTGCATTACTGGGGATGCGGGGGCTGCTGTATACCGATGTATACATCGGTATGTACTGATGTATATATCGGTATACAGCACTGACTCGCGTATAAGCCGAGGGGGGTACTTTTCAGCCCAATTTTTGGGCTGAAAAACTCGGCTTATACGCGAGTATATACGGTAAGCAGATAGATAGTACATCTTTTTGTATGGAATCCTGAGGAAGGGATGTATACCCCGAAATGCATAGCAATAAAACCACCGAATTAGGCTAGAATCACACATGCCATCCGTCCAAAATCAGATATCTGTTAACGGATGGTGCACTTAAGTGTGTCTGCGCTTTTCAAAAACGCTATGCCGTTTTTTCCAGCCTCCAAAAAACGCTGCATGCAACGTTTTTGGGTGCAGGAAAAAAATGCATAGCGATTTTTTAACATGGGGCCCTATGGGAAAAGCTTCTGTTAAGGCATGGTACATATAGGTACCATGGGTTAACGCATGTGTTAACGCATATGTGTTTTTTAAGAAAAAATTACAAAGTATAAAAAATGTTCAGGGGCACAGGAGACACAAAACGGAGGCTAGAAAACAATGGATTTGTTATAGAAATCCTTAAAAAAAACAGATTGCATGTGTGACCCTAGCCTTATACTACCTTTGGATTTAATTGTATTATTTGGAACGGGAGCACTGTCATAGGTCCCCATTTATTTCAAGACAGCAGACTTCTGTTACATTGGAAAGCACAATATAATTTATTGTGATAAATCAGGTAGGGAAATTAAGTGGGATGGGGGAAAGATCATAAACTTTGTTTTGTTCACATTAAGCATTAGGAAGCATAGCTTTGCCCACACTGATCTTTAGGAAAGACTATGAAAAGATAGAGTATATTGCTTACAGACACTCTGGAATTTTGGAAAGCAGAGAGTTGGGGTGTGTGCCAGAGAGGTAGCGTCATAAGAATATATATAGTACTGAGAGCCATGGCACTCTATGAGTCGCCCCAGGCAAAAGTATAGATGGAAAAGACTAGGTGTCCCAAGATAGAGCCTTGAGAGAAACCAACAGAGAGAGATGATTGATGGAATGAGGAATTATTATGAGAATGGGAGATACCAAATATGTGATTTGAATAATATGGGGAGATCCAGGTGAGGGCAAGGTCTTTGCTGCCAAGGGAAGAGAGGATCTTTAGTAGGAGGAGAGATTGACTGTGTCAAAGGTAGAGAACAGGTCTAAAAGAAATAGTATTGAAAACTGGCTGTTAGATTTGATAGTATGTTGTTAATAATTTTGGCCAGATTTTAGGTTGTGAAAAAGTAAGTAGATTTTCATTAGATAGGAGGAGAGGTGAGATTGTAGGGTTACAATGGGAGCAGAGGTGGGTAAAGATAAGGACTAATGTATGTTCATCAGTTTGAGTTGCAGTGGAGGACCACTGAGTAAAGACCAAGCAATGAAGCAAGCTGTTGTCTGGTGGGTGTTAGTGGGGATATTGAACTCACCCATGATGATGGTGGTGGAATCATCAAAAAGTGTAGAAGCCAGGTAAAGTGTTCAATAAACACAGGGGCTGGACCTAAGGGTCATTATATAATGACCAGAGATGAGTGACCTTTTCGGAAACATGTTCACCAATTTCAAATTCGGTGCAAACATTGCAGATTTGGTTCAGGATTGGAAACCCGCACAATTTAACAAAAAATCAGCAAATGTGACTTTGTTTGTAAACTGGTCAGATAAAAAAAATGGCATTACTGCATTTAGGTGATGCATTTCTGCTACCTTCTGACAGTGTAGGATAGTGAACGGGATGTGTTTGATGAGAGTAGGTGTGGGGAGAGGTCAGAGTAGCGTTGGACTCTATTTTTTTTGCCACTTTCTGTATGGATTTTCCAGGCTGGTAAACAATCAAGGCACATAAAACATCTACAAGTTAAAGACACAAGGACTTGTGTCATTGGCTGGTTTGTTTCAATGGCTGCCAAAGTTACATCTACCTCGGGATACAAGAAGAGGCCATTTGCTGAAAGCAGGGTGCTGCTGGATTGGAGTAAATTGCTCTGGAAGGCAAGTACATTCTAATCCCTGGTGAGCCAATGGAAAGGTGAGACTCTGTTGCCTTTTATATTCTGTGTTTTGCTCGGTTATGTGTTATATGCCAGTAATTGTTGGGGATCCAGTAAAGCCTTACTATTGTGGTTCCGGCTCCCTGTGTTATCTGAGTAATGTTCCACCTATGGTTAAGGAGTTTGTGCATTCAGTTGGGATGAACCCTGGTCCATGCTCTCTTTTTAAAGGCGGCCAGGCCAGCGGACGAGAGCACCCACTGATCCCCATGTCTCCACAATGCCCATTAAGCAAAACAAACCAAATCTGAACTTTCAGAATCTGTAATCTCTGATGCATACTAATTGGAGGTTGGAGAGAGGGTGGATATGGACAGAGGGAAAAGGGAAAGTATTGGAGCTAACCATGCTTGAAAATTGCATGATCGTACAGCCATCTGCAAGCATCACCTGGTGCAATTTCTCTCGAGTGCTCGATTCCCCTGGAGCTCATGCAGATGGCTTGCAAAATAGGAAGGAGGACTAAATTGGCACATCCAGGTATATTAAAAGATTTCTTGAATTTTATTCTATATCTTTAAAAAGTTAACATGGTGGTATAGAAGATGTTAAAAACATCTTTCTGACACATATCTGATGCTAGCAACATCCTTAGTCATAAATTTAGTCATAGACTAAGGATGCTGTTAGCATCAGAAATGTGTCAAAGAGCTGTGTTTAACATCTTCTATACCACCATGTTAAAGATATTGAATAAAATTCAAGAAATCTTTACATATACCTGGATGTGTTGGTTTAGTCCTCTTTTCTGTTTTGCAAGCTGACTAGATATAGACAGAGTGCACTTCAAAAGAAGGGATGATAAGGGAGGATTGAGGTGATGTTTGGTTAAAGGTGCAGTTGTTATTAAGGAAAAATCCATTCATTCCTTCACTATGTCTGTCACCAGAACAATGATTGTGGGTACAGTTAAGTTAACAATAACACAGCGCAGCTGGGGAGACTGTGCTGGAGGGTGTCAGCCATGTTTTGAGGAGGCCCAGCAAAGAGACGTTATGAGACATGAAGAATAGGGATGAGCGAGCCAGAATTGTAATGTTTGACACTAGGTGTCTTGTACAAACGTCAGTGTGTTCAGAAGGCCACAGTGAGTGGTAACATTTTCTAATGTCACTGCTTACTGCAACCTCCGAATATAGCACAGCCCGGCGGGATCCTCATAGTACATCGCTGTGGATTATGTCAGATGTGCGAGAGTGTTTTAGGGGTTAATAAATGGGTGACAGAGGGTGTTTATTTTTTATTTCCAGTAAGGGATTTTCATGTGTTTTTGCTTATTTCTTTTGAATAACAGGATTCATAATAGGGGTGTCTCATAGACACCTCTTTATTACTAATCCAGATCTTGGTGACAGCTGTGGTTTTAGATAAATCACAACTATCATCATCCCCATATATTACGTCAATTGCCACCGCAGCAGGTCAATTGGGATTAGCTGGGTAAAGCACAAGAATTGACATATTGAATGTGACGGACCAAATTCTGAGGAGGCTGCAAGCTGATATTTTTATGCTGGGATGGAACAACAACAATGGACCTTCCCTGCCTGATAATATCAGCCCAAAGCTGTATGGTTTATCATTGCTGGTTACCAAAAATAGGGGGGCCCACATCATTATTTTTCAATTATTAATTACTTAAGACGTAGGGTCCCCGTAGGGTCTTTTCCAGCCAAGGTTAACCAGACCACAGTAGTTTGATATTATTAGGCTGGGAAGGCCCATTGATATTGGTCTCTTCTCTCAGCTTTAACTTGGCTGATGAGCAAAATAGAGGGGGGGCCCCATATCATTTCTTTTTAAGATTATTTATTTGTATACTACTATACTTGCAACCTTAATGCTCGAGCTAGAAGCACAGAAAGCCAGTGTGAGGATTGCATGGAAACAACCAATTACAGATGAAGCCACAGACATTGGATAGGGGAATCCAGAAATATCCATGTGATTTATTGAGCATCAAAAAAAGTCTGACTGTTATGTTATCTTCTGGGAAACAAAATGCATAATTATCCTGCTCTTACCCCCATTTTGATTCCTTTTTGCAGCCCTTAAGCCCATCTTTGACCCTTTTACAGTCAAATTACTGCACATAAGTTTGGGTTTCAATTGATATATATGGGGTTTGGGGTTTGGGGTCCAGGGTCCAGGTCCAGTAAAACAGGATTCTGAACGGGACACTTATTTTAAAGTACAGCTGAAGCATACATGGCTCCGTTTATCTCTAGTACATAGGTCATGAATGACATAGAGCTTATTGCTGATCAAACCCCTTATACGAAACTGTTCCACAGAGAAGTCACGATAAAGAGAGGTAATGGAAATGAAGTTTAAGTGGTAAAGCTTGCTGCAGTTTTTATTCGGTGAGGAGTGTTAGGTGGGAGAAATTGTAGAGGGTCAAGGAAGAGAAAAAGCTACTTGCAGAGAAATTGGTGATCACCAAAAATATATGCAAGTCAAATAATTTTATTTCAGAAACTACACATTGTTTGTAAATGAAAAATCCATTTGGCCTCTAATTGTAAAAGTTTTTAACGACATTGCCTCCCCATATGTCTGTGTTGACTCCAGTAATAACCAAAACTCGGATGCTAGAGGGGTTGCCATTGTGTCCCGAAAGAAAATGTCTTGCCACTGAGGAAACCATTTTTTCTTTTTCTAGGTCCTTCCTGGCAGTATTAAGGTTTGAAATATGTTGTTGAACTTGCCGTCTTAATTCTTGAGTGGTCTGACCCACATAAATCTTGTCGCAATCACAGATAAGGGCGTATACCACATTCCTAGACCTGAAATTGTAATATGCTTGTGTACAGATAGGGGAGGGGTATGTAGGGAGATTGACCCTATCTGAAGACAGCATAAATGGGCATATATTACAGTGACCACATGCATACGAACCCTTCAGTTTGGTGCCAGTTCAGGTCTGTGTAGTACTTCTTCTAAAATGACTATTCATTAGATGGTCCTTAAAGTTGGTGGATCGCATGGCGATGATGCCGCATCTATCAGAGAGAAAAGGTTTACGTTGATGGTCCAATGTTTGACAGATACAATTGGGATATTCTGAGAGAAAAGGTTTAAGTCGATAGTCCATTATTAGAATATCCCAATTGCATGTTAGGATGTCGCGAAGCTCTGTCCACTGATTGTTAAATGGAGTGATGATGTTAATCTTATCAAAGGATTTTTTTCTCAGCTGGACACAAGGCTTCATACCATCCATTAAGGGGGATCCTTGTGTTAGGGTACCGTCACACTTGGCGACGCACCAGCGATTCCGACAGAGATACAACCTGGTAGGGATCGCTGGTACGTCGCTGTTAGGATTGCTGGTGAGATGCCAAACAGAGATCTCAACAGCGATGCAACAAAGATCCGGAATGATACGGAGGTTGTTCGGACCCTGTTTCTCAGACCTGTAGTATTGTGGTCGATGTCCCTGTCAAACACACCGATGCATGCTACCCAGCGGGACCCCAATGATCAAAAAATGGTCCAGGTGACTCTGACATGACCAGCGATCTCACAGCAGGAGCCTGGTCACTGCTAAATTTCAAACATAGTGATATTGCTGGCAAGGTCGCTGTTGCGTCACCTAATTTGTGACTTAGCAGCGATCTCACTTAGTGTGACGGGGGCTGTGGCCTTTCTGCGTAAAGCCCTTTTATCTGTTTTTGAACCCTTGTCTGTCTATACATGCGTTGTTTCTGAAATAAAATTATTTGACCTATATATAGTTTTGGTGATCACCCATTTCTCTGCAAGTAGCTTTTTCTCTTCCTTGAAACATGAATTTCTTAGCTTGCAAGGGTGGATCCCTATCATCATATAATTTCTAGTAGTGCCCCCAACTAATCTCTTTATAAATTATAGAGGGTCACAGCTGTGGAGGTCCAGGATTGGGAGATATATTGCCAGCAGTGAGGAGAAGCAAAAAGAGCACAAATAAGTGAGAAAAGTGTATGGCTTTTTTGCTTTCTTAGCAGCAGATATCTGAGATTTAAGAGCCAGTCAGCAGATGAAGTTGGGTGGGGAGAAAAAGTGAAATTAAAATAATCGTTTGGTAAGTGATGAGGTTTGGGAATAGTGAAGGATTTTATCTTCTGGTCACTTCTGGTACATTGCCGGTAAAATTCTAATTTGTACTTAATAGCTGCACTTGATGGAGCTGCTCACAGAGAACACAGACAGCATAGACTAAAGCTGCTTTCACATCAGCATGCCAGATCCATGGCAGATTCAGCAGTTTTGCCTCATCTGCCAGATCGTGGAACACTTGTGGCAAGACTGTGTTTGACCTAATGCATTCGCTATGGGAGTTGCGTACATGTGCAGTACTTGAGGTTTTGCTGCAATCCGGCCAATCCGGTACTTGCAGCAAGGGGCAAATACCACTGCTAGCAACGTTTTTTTGACTTGCCGCAAGTGCCGCAAATGCCAAACCGCAAGTGCCGCAAATGTCCACAAATTCCATAAGGAATAAATTAGGCTGAAAGCAGTCTTACGACAAGTGTTCCGGTAGTCAGCAGGTGCGGCCAAATGCTCGATCTTTCGCAAATGCTGAGAAACGCTGTTGTGAAAGTAGCCTTAGTCCTCCAAATTTATATACATTTACTTTCCCATGAAATATATTAGTTGTGAAAAGAAGGGAGGAACCACAGGGAGAAGATAAGATAATGCAGTGGATGAACTAAATGATAGGAGAAAATATAAGCAATTTGATATTTTCACTGCAATGCACTGAAAATACCGTATTTTTCGGATTATAAAACACACCTTTATTCCCCCCATTTTGGGGGAAGTGGGGGTGCATGTTATAATCCAAATGTATGGTAAATACTGCAAGGGAGGGTGGGGGCAGCTCTGGAGGTTACAAGCTCCTGCTCATTAGCCTCCTGAAATATGCACTGCACCCGCTGTCCATCACCTTGGTGCTGAAACCAGCGCCAAGTTCTAGACAGGGATGCAGCGCATATTAGGTGTGCCTGAACTCACCCCCCCCATGCTGGATATGCGCCGCCATCACTGTTTATGGCCCCTCTGCTGGCACGCACATAGTAAAATTTAATAAAATTACTCACTTTCCGATGATTGCTCTGTCCTCCAAGCTGAGCGGTGACTTCCTGTATCTGTGCCACCATCTGGTCAAGTGATTGGCATAGCATAGTGATGTCATCACTGTGCACCCTGGTCACATGTTGGCTGGGACCAACGCAGGAAGTCACCGCTCAGCTGGGAGGACAGCGCAATCATCAGAAGGTGAGTAATGTTTTTTTATTTTATTACGAGCGAGTCAGCAGAGGGGCCATAAACAGTGATGGCAGAGCGTATCCAGCACAGGCGGGGTGAATGCAGGCACAGGGGCAAGTGAAGCAGCATAGGGGCATGTGTGCCAGCACTGAGGCAAGTGTGCCAGCACAGGGGCATGGGTGCCAGCACTGGGACAAGTGTGCCATTACAGGAGCAAGTGCACCAGCACAGGGGCATGTGTGTCGGCACAGTGGCATGTATGCAAGAATTGAGGCATGTGCTCTATAATAGGGGCAAGTGTGCCTGCACAGTAGCAAGTGCACCAGCACTGGGGCATGTGTGCCATCTCATGGGGCATGTGTGCCAGCGCAGGAGGCATGTGTGCCAGCACAGGGGGATGTGTGCCAGCTCAGGAGGCTACGTGTGCCAGCACAGGGGGGTTATAGGTACCAGTACGGGGGGAGGGCTATCAGTGCCAGCACTGTGGGGCTATATCCAAGATAAGGGGGCCATATCCAGAGACTGGCATTATAAGACTGACTCCATCTAACATACATTTTTTTCCCCTCCTTCTCTTCACTAAATTTGGGGGGGTGTCTTATAATCCGGTGCGACTTATAAAGCAAAAAATACATACCAAAAATAAGCAAATATACAGATGTGAACTACAGTCAATAGACTCAATCACATTTGAGGGATATACTAATTAGGAAACCGGAGACTTACCTGTGAATGAGACTAAAGGATGGTCAGATCATAGTTGATAGAAACATTGAAGGATATATACCATTGTAATACATTTCTGTTCTTTTTTTAATTTCCACTAAAGAGCTGTACATGATTGAGCTGCATGCGTAGACCTCCTTATCCCATCTTAAACACTTTTAACTACCACTTACTAACTACTAACTACTAGTATTACAGATTAAGATAATATTAAAGTTTTGCTTTTTTCAAAGAACTTTTTCTTGGTGAATTGAAATGTTTTATTTCATCAACAAATATCATAGTTCTTAAATTTGTAGGTATAGGAATTTTCTGTAATGTCTGTGGGAACAATTGTCAAATTTATTCTAATTTAAAAACTCCACACTATATGTGAAGGAGTTTCATTATACCTAGATTCTTTCTTTCTACTGTATCTATTTAGTAAGGTATAAAAGAATTTGGTATTTTCTTTACATCAAGACTGTAAAAATGCCTTTCCTTTCTCCAAATATGTTTGACACAAATAAACACATATTTTGTAGAACATGATTAATTCTCTTTATTTATATGTATTACATTACATTATGCGCATTACTAATGTGCCCACTGTTTTCCTTTATAAGGTCTGAGGCTCCTTCTAGGTGACTGGAAATAATAGGAAACCTTTCTTTTTTTAAATTGTGACTAACTAATTTTTTCTGCAGGATTTTCGACTCATGTACAGTTTTATTCTCCTGCTATTTTTGTTCTCCATTTCGGTAGATTTCAAGTATAAAACACACAATAGGAAACAATAACTATATATATATATATCTATTATATAATCACGAATGGGTTTTTTGCCCCTTCTGAGTCCGCTCGCGCTGCGAGTCAGCGTGGTCATGTGGATACGCCCGAAGCATTGGCCGCGCAGCGGCCATTGCGAGCAGTTCTAAGGCGACTCGCTATGCCCGCACAGCGGGCATGGCGAGTCACCTTAGCAGCGCGAAGCATTGGCCGCGAAGTGGCCATTGCGAGTCAGAGACTCGCTCTTCTAGAATCCCGATGCATGTGCATCGGGCACCCAGCTAGTATATATATATATATATACAAAAGAGGGAGAAGCAGCACTTTTTTCCAGATATGGATGGTGCAGAGTGAGTTCAGGCACTCTATTAATATACAGACCAGTAAATGGACCGCAGCACTCAGGTTCCAATGTTATTGCCTTTATTGGTCTTCAGGTAATGTACGGACATTTCGGTCCTCAGACCTTTTTCCAGCCTGGAAGAAGGTCTGAGGACCGAAACGTCCGTACATTATCTGAAGGCCAATAAAGGCAATAACATTGGAACCTGAGTGCTGCAGTCCATTTACTGGTCTGTATATATATATATATATATATATATATATATACAAATAAAGGACTGCAGCACTCTTCTTTGTGAAACAACCGCCTTTATTCGACCATCAGGTGGGTGGTGACAACGTTTCGGGATCCTGTCCCTTTCTCTAGCCTATACTTATGTATACTTATGCTGTATATGTATACTTATACAGCAAGGAGGAGAGGAGCTGTGACTGCTGAGCACCAAGGAGAGCTGTGCTGCACCATTATACTAATCTATATATATATATATATCTATATATAAGAAAAAAACAGAACAGCACCAGATATTACCAGACTTGTGCAGCGCTTTCTCAACACCGGTCAAGAAAGCCAGTGTTCAGAATTAGCAGGACCAAATAGATATCAAGTGAACCTTTATTGCCAATGGCGTGGCGACGTTTTGGACCGGAGGTCCTTTCTCAAGCAGTGTACAAGTGATAATGCTCCAGTTTATAAAGGAATACACAGGTTCATTCATTATCAAATCATTAGTGAAATATCATTATAAAATCAAATTCCCATTGAATCATCATTTCTACATAGTGGTTCTATATATTATAAAGTGCATTTAGTGACAACTAAAACGTTTTATCATCATGATTTACAGTTCTTTAGTGTCCATATACATTAATTAGTGCATTTGATCATTAAAATCAGGTGTCTGCTATTAGGAATTTGACAATCACTCCCATGTAATGGTGCATAATTCTGTTACCAGCATTCTCTATATCCCACTGAGCATGTCAGGAACTGGAAATGACACAATACCCATAGTGTACCGCTTTGCACAGCCTTAGTATGTTGTTATGAAGCCAGTGACTTCATTTTCATTATGGGTCACTGCACTTCCCTATCTCCAGGCAGGATATGACATCATGCCCACAATGCACTGCAGCTATGTCTATATTAAAAAGTGCACTGAGGGGGGCGTGGCCTGATCATGGCGGTGTGAGGACGCACTTTCTGTGTGCTCCGCTGGCCCGAGACATACTACCCGCAATCCCGCTATCTTGACAGCCCGATGTCGCGAAGGAAGAAGCCGGAGGAGCTGCCTGCACCCCCGCAGCAACCAGGCAAGACAAAACCGGAGGCAGCCATCGCTAAAATGTTTGGAGGAGCGGGAGGAAGAGCGCGCGCGCCTGTAATGGCGGCCGGAGCAGGTCAGAAGCAGTCCTCTCCCCAGCCCCAGCCGCAGCCACAGAGGAGCCCTAGGAACCAGGGTTCGGGCGACAGCCCCTCGCTTCCGGGAGGTATGAAAGCGGCAGGTAAATGTGCTCCACCGCATATGCCCCAGGCGGTGAACCCCCATGGCCCAGTGGTGGAGGAGGGGGGAAAAGATGGCGCCGGTGAAGGAGCTGAAAACAGTACAGGCAGCACGGTGGGGAAGACCACATTGCACACACAGCTCAGCACTTCCCAAACTGACATGCAGGCGATCAAAGACATGTTTGCTGTGCTTCCAACAAAACAAGACTTAGACGCTATGTTGGCTAGGATGGAAGCCTCACAGGAGAGAGCATTAGGGTTGATTAAGGAAGACATTGATGATCTCAAGCTAAAAGCCTCCAAGGCTGAGGTTTATATGGACACTACAGAGGCTAGAGTGGCTGCATTAGAGAGGGAGATTGTTCAGTCACATTCCCATACTGTGGCCCTCATTTTACAAGCTGATGACCACGAGAACAGAGAGCGCAGAAGTAATGTGAGACTAAAGGGGATCCCTGAGTCAGTCACAGCTGAAACTTTACTGGACACTGTTTTCTCCATATTTAATGAAGTGACCCAGCAGCCACAGGAAACTACGTATAAAGTGGACAGAGTACATAGAGTGTCCCGACCTGGCCCTATAGATCCGAATAATCCCAGGGATGTGCTCTGTAAGCTACACAATTACACAGATAAAGAGGGCATACTTAAAAAGGCTTGGTCACACGGCGAAGTGTTGATTGATGATTCATCAGTAAGCCTATACCCGGATGTATCTGGCCTCACTTTATATCTAAGACGTCAGCTGCGACCTTTACTCAGCAAGATAAAAGCAGTGGGGGCCTCCTATAGATGGGGCCACCCATTTCACCTGATTGTCCGCAAGGGTAAAAAACTTTTTTATCTGTGGCAGAAAGAAGAACTGGAAGATCTATTTACTTTTCTGGATATACCTCCTATTGTACTTCCTGACTGGCTCTCTCTTGAAAATCTCCAGTCATTTCTGTCTACTAGACGAGGATCATCTCAGGCCCAGGACAGCCGACGAAGACGGAGAAGGGCTCAAGAGACCGATCGGGGTCAGGTAGCTTCCCGAACCACTAGCCCTAGAAGGAGACGGCGAAGTGACTCTTGTGCTTCCTCCACCACCTGAACAGTGATTCCTCATGTGTCCCATAAAGGGCGTGTTATCTTGTGTGAGGGAACGCACCCTTTCCCTGCATGCGGTGCGTTGCTCCCTTTCACCGCAAACTGAAGGTGATGTCATCGGGGATGATACCATACTGTTAGTGCCGGACGGACATGTTACATGACCTTCCTGATACATGCCTTTGTTACGCGGATGCTGAGTTTGATTTTTGACAATTTTTTTTCTCCCTGAATGACACTGGGTGGGTTTTTTCTCCAGCCCCTTACTCTTGGTTTTTGGCTATGTTAAGCTTTACACTAATGTTTGACTGTGGTATTGTCTTAATTTTTTCCACTTATATGTTTTTCTATTGCGGGAATGCGGGTTTCTGCTAATTCTACTTGTCGTATACTCCCTGAGTCTCCCGAGAATGCTATGTAGGATTATTTGTATATACTCTAACCAGGGATATGCGACAAATAATATAGATATGTTCAGTCTCGGGTCTGCGGCATACCGTTCCTTGGTCTGTTGTGGTCCCTGCGGTCCCCTCCGCCCTTTTTTTTCAAGGGGTCCGCACTTGCTGGCTCGCCGGCAAAGACTGTTATAGTCACTGTTTCTTTAGTTCTTACACACAACTTTTCCTGTTTCTATATCTTGACCTTTTTTCTCTCATTCTTATTCTCTTTCTATTTTTCGGTCTTCCGTTTTCTTTCTTTTTTTTTCGCTCTTCCCTTCCCTCTCCTTTGTCCTTCCCTCTTTGTCCCGAGGGGTTGAAGTGAAATGACACATTCACATATATCTGAGATTCGTGTGGGTTCACTGAATGTACAGGGCCTCCACAGTGCTGGTAAACGCTCTATTCTGTTTAATTACCTGAAATCTAACAAGATCCATGTCGCCTTCCTCCAGGAGACTCACATGTCTACAGCCAAGCCGTATAAGCTTTCAGACCATTCGTACCCGCAGGCATACCACAGCTTATCCAACGACTCCCACTCGTCCGGGACTAGCATTGTCATCTCCAGGTCGATTCCATGGGAGCTTCAGGACTCTTACAGTGGTGGAGAGGGCCGACTTCTCTTGGTGAAGGGTAAGATTGCATCCAATGTATATACGTTCGCCTCACTGTACCTCCCTAACACTGGTCAAATTTCTATGCTTCTCCAGTTTCTGGAAAAAATAGATGAGTTTGCTGAGGGCACCTTAGTTCTTGGAGGAGACTTTAATGTTGTTTTAGACCCCGCCTGGACACTTCGCACAGTAGGACCTCACTATCTAAGATAAACAATAGACGCCTACATAGAGCTCTTTATGACCATCAGTTGCTAGACGTCTGGCGCATACTCTCCCCCTCTGCCCGAGACTACACATTTTATTCCTCCGTCCACGATATGTACTCACGTCTTGACTTCTTTCTCTTAAGACAGGCAGATTTGATCTATGTAGTAGACGTCTCTATCGCGCCGATCTCATTTTCTGACCATGCACTGGTGACGGTCTCCCTTGCTCTGTCCTCCAGGATCCCGACACAGTGGCAGTGGAAGCTTAACACTGCTCTGTTGGAAGATCCAGGGGTCCGAGCGGAGGTGACCAACACACTAAGTGAATATTTTGCCCTTAACGTCTCCCCAGATATTTCACCGGTGGTGACCTGGCAAGCACACAAATGTGTGGTGCGGGGGATCTTCATAAAACATGGAGCCAGATTGAAAAGGGCTAGAGATGCAGAAACTTCCGCACTTATGGGAAAATTAAGGGAGCTTGAGACGAGACACAAACGATGCACTTCTACAGAACTGGGCAAGGAACTTCTTAGAGTTAAGGAGGCACTGCGCACAGTTTTGTTAATCAAGGCAAAAGGAGTGTTATCTCGATGTAGACGACATTTCTACGAACATGGCAACAAGGCGGGCAAATCTCTGGCTAGAGCTTCTAGAGCTCAAAGAACAGCCACATATGTCCCGGAGATAGAGCACCCCGTTACTCATAAGCGGTCTAAGCTTCCTAGGGACATAGCTGAAGCGTTTAGAGCATATTACTCGTCCCTTTACAATTTGGACAATGTGAGATCACCGTCGGCTTTGGATGCCCTTAAGTCACGTATCAAGGCATATATCGAGTCATCCGGTATGCCACAGTTGTCGAACGCTGACGCGTGCTCTTTGGAAGCTCCTATCACGGCACAAGATATTGCCCTAGCCATAGCCCAGACCCCTTCGGGTAAAGCACCGGGCCCCGACGGGTATACAGTGGGATACTATAAGAAATTAAAAGACATCCTAATCCCACATATGTGCACATTCTTCAATGCAATGTCCCACACCAGCCTTCCGCCTAAAGACACTCTGCGGGCCACAATAGCGGTTATACCCAAGTCAGGTAAAGACTCTCTGATGCCAACAAGTTACCGCCCAATATCTTTGCTGAATGTAGATATTAAAATTTTCGCAAAGATACTGGCGGACAGACTCTCCCCGTTTATCCCGGGCCTGATACACCCAGACCAAGCGGGATTTGTCCCCGGACGTGAGGCCAGGGACAACACCACTAAAGCAATAAACCTGATACAGACCGCCAGAAAGTCAAAGATACCACTGATGTGTCTATCCACCGATGCGGAGAAAGCGTTCGATCGCGTTCATTGGTCTTTTATTGAATCGACGCTTTCCCACATCGGTCTGGGTAACCAGATGCTGAACTGGGCACTTTCTTTATATTCGGTCCCATCAGCGAGAGTGCGAGTCAACGGGCTTCTCTCCGAGCCGTTTGCCATTTCCAACGGTACTCGGCAGGGTTGCCCGCTGTCTCCGCTAATCTTTATTTTGACGCTGGAACCTTTTCTACGTCGTATCAGGTCCAATGGTGTGATGTCTCGGGTCTACAACACGGTGGATCAGAATATAAGATGGCAGCTTACGCAGATGATCTTTTATTTTTCATCACGAAGCCTGAACTGTCTCTCCCGAATTTGCTGAAAGAATTGGAGACGTACCATACCCTCTCCAATTTCAAGATTAATAGAACTAAATCAGAGGCCCTTAATATCTCATTACCTGATGTGCAATACCACAGACTTCGGTCTACATTTACTTTTCATTGGGCTACCAAAGCACTTAAATATCTGGGAGTAATGTTGACAGCTGACCCTAAAAACCTATATAGTGCCAATTTCCCCCCACTGCTTAGTGCAATCGAGTCGGACATCGAACGTTGGATGAAGTCTACCTTCTCGTGGTCTGGCAGATGCCAGTTATTTAAGATGACTATACTCCCCAGGATTTTGTATCTTTTTCAGACATTGCCGGTTTCCATCCCAGCGTCTTTTTTTAAACTACTAATGAGGATGCAGACCGCCTTTGTTTGGAACAGAGCGAAACCTCGATTAGCGAGAACCTTGATGTCCAGACGGAAGGAAGACGGGGGTATGAATCTACCTGATGTTAAATTATACTACATAGCAAGTCACCTCTCCAGAGTTGTGGACTGGTGCAGACACCGGGATAACAAATTATGGGTTAGGATTGAACAGGACCACACCTCTTACAATCTACAGACGTTGCCTTGGGTGACCCTCCCTAAAAAAGAGACGCTCTGGGATCATCCGACTATAGGAGCCACCTTGAGGGTCTGTAATCTCCCGTTGGTTAGGGCTTTGATGTTACCGACCGACTCAGCACAGACTCCGGTCCTGAGCCATCCTATGTTTGGTCCTAGCATAGGTGACTCCGTTTTTCAGTCATGGATTCAATCTGGAATAGACAGAGTAGCGAACCTGGGAGACAGATCTACATGGCCGACTTTGGAAAGTCTGACTTTAATCACGCACCCGGTTCCACTGGGTTTTTGGCGATGTCTTCAACTAGCTCATTATCTTCGTGAGCTGCCCCCAAAAGCGACATATACACTTAACAAGACGCCCTTTGAGATTTTGTGTACCACGACGGTGAGTAGCAGACACGCACTATCTCAGATATATTCCTATCTGGTCACACAGCCAGACCTGCCGACCCCACACTTCATGCTCTCATGGGAAAGAGATTTGAACCTGACTCTCTCTACAGAACAGAGGAAGAAGATCTTTAGCTTAGCCCACTCCTCTTCCATCTGTTCCAGGTTACAGGAAGCGAACTACAAAATACTAACTCGTTGGTATAGAGTACCTGCTGTGCTACATAAACTCATCCCGTCTGTTGACTCTAAGTGTTGGAGGTGCGGTGGGGCTGACGGTACATTGCTACATATTTTCTGGGAATGTGATAGACTTCGGCCTTTCTGGACGAGGGTTATAGAACTCACTCGGTTGGTTACTGGCTTCCAGGGAGAGATGGGTCCTGGTCTACTCCTGCTCCACCACTGTGAGATCCCCACAACCAGATATAAGCGGTCACTCCTACGCTTTCTGGTGATGGCAGCAAGGTCTTGTATTCCGTTACTGTGGAAGACGGAGACTAGCCCGACGGTGGCGATGTGGATATCAAAGGTAAACGACTTAATGCACCTAGAAGACTTAACGTCCTCGGTACACGATTCGTTTGAGTCCTTTAAACAGACATGGTTCTCCTGGATGAGATTTATGGACACGGATGTATATAAAGATAGTAGGGGTCTCTAATTGATTGACGAATCTCTAGTGATGTTGCAGTTGAGCTCTTTTGCCCCTTGGGTACGGGAGGGAGAGGCTCCTCCTCACCTGCCCTCCAACCCCTCCATCCCTTCCCACCTCCCTGCATTCTCCTCTTGGCCCTACTACTTTCTCTCTTTCTTTACGTTTCCTACTATATTTTTATCTTTCTTTTGTGGATAATGTTGATGTTTTCAGATACGTCTCGCATATGTTACACAATGGACATACACTCGGGATAGCTCAGTTGCCCAGATTGTTATCTCTTCTTCAGTATGTCTTTCACATGATTTGTACATTGGGAGACGTGTGTCTTCACTTTGGAATTCATATATTGTTTGAAAATAAAATAAAGAATTCAAAAAAAAAAAAAAAGTGCACTGAGGCTGGTTCCGCCATTTTGAATGTGGTCACTGCTATTGATTACCATTATAAAGTGTGGGCAAGTTATATCTGACTGGTTTAAACTCCATCTAACATACTAATTAAAAAGAAAACTTGCCTCAGAATTACAATAAAACTGCATAATGGCCCATTATTTTAACAAAAGGGACTCTATATCAGAAATATTTCTTTTTTACTTATTAATTAATTGTAAGTGTTCTCGCTGAATGTAGCAAGTAAATAGACCTTATATGTATACTATGAGTCTGGCTTCAAAGCCAAAAGCGGTGACACTCAGATTGGGCTCATCCACTTCTGCAAATAAACCCCACACCTCTATGCAAAAGAGGGCTACATGGGGTTTTAACCCCAGAGCTCCCCACATGCGTATCACCAACCAACCCGCCTCACTCCGGTCATTGTTACCACATCAAAAAATCATACAACTAGATTTAGGTCCCTTTATGAATGCTATTTTTATTAATTTGTTATAAGAATATTATTATAATCACAGTAGACCATTCAAATAGTGCAATATACAGAATTATGTCCCATATGACATGCGCAGTAGTGGAATTAAATGATGCACCATGAAAAAGCGAGCAAAGCCATCTTTCCAATAGCAAGACCTAAAAGACACAAAACAAACAATCAGGTATTTTGGACGAAGTACCTTAATGTCCGCGCTGCTGCCAGAGAGGAACATACACCAACGACACTGGGACGTCTGAGTACTGGTAGTAGAGGTTTATTTCCAACGCGTTTCGGAGCCACGTGCCGAGCTCCTTCCTCAGGGATGTTCCCTGAGGAAGGAGCTCGGCACGTGGCTCCGAAACGCGTTGGAAATAAACCTCTACTACCAGTACTCAGACGTCCCAGTGTCGTTGGTGTATGTTCCTCTCTGGCAGCAGCGCGGACATTAAGGTACTTCGTCCAAAATACCTGATCACAGCACCGCACCTCGTGGAAGTACAGTCCCTGCAGCAGCTGCATTGTTCGAGCGATTACGCTGGTTGTGTGCTACACAACCTGACCAGGTGAGCAAATCTGATTTTTCACATTTACCTGCCTATAAAGGATAAGACCCTATGTGCGCATTCTCAACCCTCTAGATATACAAAACAAACAATGTCAATTAAAATATATCATTCCTTCAGATGTAATACACTTATCACTACCAGTTAGGGCCTTAAAAGTGATAGACAGGTATATGATCTAGATTACACTAGTTTTGAAATCAACGTTCAGACCATTTGGCCTCAACGTGTTCACCTTCATTATCCATTGAAGTTCTTTCCTCTTAAGCAGTTTGATACGATCTCCCTCTCTCCTCATTACTGGAACAGTATCTATAATCCTAAAGCGTAGTTGTTTTTCACTATGTCCCTTCTCAAGGAAATGTCTAGATACTGGTAGATCCATCCTCTTTTTACTTATACTACTCCTATGCAAATTTATCCTGGTCTTAAATTTGCAAAGTAGTGATCCACTTGAGGAAGACGCATGTAGCGTCGAAACGCGTTGTGGGAGAAGGACCTGTACTGTGTTTATCGTAATAAACCTATAGGTAATATCTACAAAAGCGTTCGGCTTGTTCCATTATCCCTAGCGCTCATTTCTATATACCACATTTATTATTGCATCACGTTCCTTTCTCCCTTTGGGGAGAGTGGTACGAGCAGCTCTGGGAGAGGACCTTGCTGAAGAAAACAGAAACCTGGCCCCTGCACGTGCACGGGACGGTGCACGTGTGAGAGACGGAGCACAGACCTGGGTTAAAAGGGGAGACAGGCAATAGATGAAGACAGGGATCCTGCATAAAAAATCTCACCTACTTGCGGCTAATCTAGTTGTGCAGAGGGCACAACCAACTTAGGTGAGTGATACGTACAGTGTAACGGGAATTTATACCCTTAAAGTTGCAGTGTGGCGCAACCATCTATTTTGATTTTTTTGCATATCTGAACCTGTTAGGGACATTCGGCCGGATTTTTTTAGGGAGCCAATATCAAGTTTTTATACAGCTAGAGCCTATTGTTCTATTACGCTTATAAGATAAAGGAGGGTGTTGAACTCATCAACTTGTGGTAAACATTTATGGAGCATCCCCCAATGTTTCTGTATAATTTTCGAAATGGGTTTGCTTTCTTCACAGAAAGTTGTAACCGTTGGGATCTGATCCATTAATTTTGGTTCTCTGTCCTGAAACAGTATTTCTTCTCTTGTGAGGTCATCTACTTTGTTTCTCTGTCTCTGCAGCAGTCTATTGGGATACCCTCTCTCCGAGAATGTTTTCAACATTTTCCATAGATCCAGTCTCCCCACCATCCTCACTTTCAATCCTTTTGACTCTAAGAAGTTGACTATAAGGTATACCTTCTAGAGTCTTCTTAGGGTGTTGACTAGAAAAGAGTAGGAGGTCATTCCGGTCTACAGTTGTGGCCAAAAGTATTGACACCCCTGCAATTCTGTCAGATAATACTCAGTTTCTTCCTGAAAATGATTGCAATCACAAATTCTTTGGTATTATTATCTTCATTTAATTTGTCTTCAATGAAAAAACACAAAAGAGAATGAAGCAAAATGCAAAACATTGATCATTTCACACAAAACTCCAAAAATGGGCCGGACAAAAGTATTGGCACCCTCAGCCTAATACCTGGTTGCACAACCTTTAGCCAAAATAACTGCGATCAACCGCTTCCGATAACCATCATTGAGTTTCTTACAATGCTCTGCTGGAATTTTAGACCATTCTTCTTTGGCAAACTGCTCCAGGTCCCTGATATTTGAAGGGTGCCTTCTCCAAACTGCCATTTTTAGATCTCTCCACAGGTGTTCTATGGGATTCAGGTCTGGACTCATTGCTGGCCATCTTAGAACTCTCCAGTGCTTTCTCTCAAACCATTTTCTAGTGCTTTTTGAAGTGTGTTTTGGGTCATTGTCCTGCTGGAAGAACCATGACCTCTGAGGGAGACCCAGATTTCTCACACAGGAAGCTTTTGCACCCACCTTATAAATACTTTTGTGCTGATTCTATTTTTGTTTTATATATATATATATATAAATCAAGGAAAACAGGCAGCACTCCAGTTCAGGTGAATAACGGGTCTGTTTTTTATTCAGAGCCCATGTGGCACGACGTTTCGGTGCACTAGGCACCTTTCTCAAGTACTTGAGAAAGGTGCCTAGTGCACCGAAACGTCGTGCCACATGGGCTCTGAATAAAAAACAGACCCGTTATTCACCTGAACTGGAGTGCTGCCTGTTTTCCTTGATTTATTTGAATTGGTTTGGACACTAATACACAGGACTTGCACCGCGGATGAGTATATTATTGTGCTGTTCCATTTTCTCTTTTTATATATATATATATATATATATATAGTGCAAAAAAAACAGGAGCAGCACTGCTAGCTGGCTATCCCAGTTGCAAAGTGACCCCAACAATCCTTTAAATGTAGTAATATACATACAAAATGTCGCAGCACTCCAATATCGATGTTTCTGAAGTAATTTATTCCAGCATCTGAGGTACAATGGCAACATTTCAGGCTCAAGCGCCCTTAGTCATGCAATCACTGGCCAGTCTTGTCTCTATTTTATGCACCTTACTTCCTGTTACATCCTTACATCAATCTTTGTACAGTGTTAAATCAATTACATTATAAATGTATCTCATTAATTCATGACCTCCACTATCTATCAATACACCTTGCTCAATAATCAGTTAATCTGTGCGCTATATTCCGTGTGTTTACTTGTGCTGTACAACATTCATCATGAATCTTTCCTAATTGGAAGCCTTTTCTAATTAATGCAAAAACCGCTGTATATACATTAATATTTACATTACATTACCGGAGGCACGTCACTGCCAGGCACCTGTGTCCTATACCTCACATGTTCCTAGTGCCCAGGAAGTGACGCTTTCCCCACTAACTTGTGGATCATCGCGCACTGTGCACGCACAGCTCCTCCATGTATTCGCTGCCATGGTGATGAGGGCTTTGTGCGTTCGCGCCATCTTGGATACTGGCGCTTGCACCGCAGTAGTGGTAAATATATCAAACAAGGAACTAACAGCATATCAATTTTAATATAGCAATGCATGTAGATTGGTTTAGCCTAGACGAAGAAATGTATAGGATGTTCAGAAATGTCAAACTGAAACATTGGTTTAATGGAAAACAGGTTATAACAAAACCAAGGATGTACAATTCTAGCTGCGGCGAAACTTCTTATACCAACGGTATGGGGATCTCCTCAAATTCCGACTCTTCAATCGTTAATGGATAAAATTGACCAACTGTATCTAGTAGCAAAACTGGCTGCCTCGGTGAACCATACACAAGCATCTGTTAGTAACCACTGGCGAGCTTGGGTACTCTTCAAAAAGACGTTCATAGTACCTTAATCTTGACCCCTCACCACATTTAACCAATAATGATCCTCTAGGCTCCACCCTCTGAACCGCCCTCCCCACCTCTCTCTTCCCCTCTAACCTATTATTCCTTTTTCTATTCTTCTTCTTATCCTCCTTTCCTCTTTCACATATTTTTTTTTTTTTTTTTTTTTCTCACCATCTCCTTGTGCTTAACTTTCTCTAAATAGTTTGACAATAACCGTAGTTAAACATATGTTTGGAATTAATTAATCATTTTTTCATTGATTGTCACAAGCTGAATTCTTCTATTCTGTAATTATCTGATTATCATCTTAATATCTTGTAAAACAATAAAAAGAATTTTTGAAATGAAATGAAATAACAAAACCAAGGGAAAGTGAGCTAAACATGAGGGATGTAGGACTATTCAAAAAAAGTAATTTTATACCAGCAGATACAGCACCAGCGATAGAGGCATTTATAACCGCAGTTAAAAGGGGCGTAGAGGCACTTAGACAAAAAACTGGAGAGGAATTGAAAAAACCTAACATGACAAGAGAGGAGTTTAGAGCATTGCAGGAGCTTGTTCATGAATAAAACCAGCCGATAAAGGCGGAGCGGTCGTCGTCATGGACAAGAAGGATTATCTCAAAGAAGTAATGAGGCAGCTCAGCAATGAGGAGATATATGTAAAATTGGAGAAAGATCCTAAGTTTGAGATACAGAGAGAAATAACTAAGATTCTATAGGAAGCAAGTAGGGGTGGAGTGATTGACAATGATCTACAGGAATATCTGATAATAAAACACCTTAAGACACCGGTACTTTCCATAGTCCCCAAAATTCAGAAGTCACTCGAGAGTCCCCCTGGTAGGCCAATAGTAGCAGGCATAGACTCAATTTTTAACAATATTGGCATTTTCCTAGATGGAATTATGAGCCCATTTGCGGTAACTGCTAAGTCATACATAAGAGACACCACACAGTTTTTGGAGAAGCTGAATACCCTGAGACTACAGGAAGGTAACATTTTAGTCTCATTCGACGTAACATCACTATATACCTCCATCCAGCATGAGAAAGGCCTCAGAGCAGTGAGAAAAACAACTTGATAAGTCTAGTTACTCATTTGAGTGTAAAGAATTGATTCTGCAGTTATTGGAAATAAGCCTGAGAAGCAATTACTTCATGTTTGGGGATGTTTATTATAAGCAAATGAGAGGTACAGCCATGGGTGCACATACAGCATGTTCATATGTGAATGTCACCATGGCAACTCTAGAGGAGCAGCATGTCTATGTGTCCCACCACTATGAGAAGGTGGTAGAGTGGTGGAGACACATAAATGATGTGTTCCTCCTCTGGAGGTGTACCACTAGCGATTTACAAGATTTTTATAAATATCTGAATACGGTGGATACCACCATAAAGTTTACTATGGTCCAATCGAGGGATAGTCTACAATTCTTCGATGTACTTGTGCGACATACAGGAGAACATTTGAGTAAGTCCCTATTTGTTAAAGAGACTAACAGAATCAAGTTGCTACACTATCACAGTCATCACCCCCAGGTATGAAGAGAGCTATACCAAATGGGCAAATACAGAGGGTGAGGAGGATAGTGAGTAGTGATCCAGAAAGAGAGGATTCTATAGATAAACTACTAGTTAAGTTGGAGCAAAGAGGATATCCAGTCAGGCTATTAGAGTAACAGAGGAAGAAAAGTACCACCAAGAATAGGAGAATACTGAGTAGTGAAAACCGAATCCCAGTGGTAATGACTTTTGGCGAGGAATCAAAAGAGGTTTCGGGAATCATAAGGAAAAATTGGAGAATTCTCGCACAAGGCTTGCCTGAAGCGGAGGAGTTTATGAACCCTCCACTCTTTTCTTTTAGAAAAGGGAGAAGTCTGAAGGACTGTTTGGTAAATTGGGACATAGATAGTTTGAAGAAAGAAATCCAGTTAACACTCACAGGGGAAAAAAGGAAGGGTAGTTACCCTTGTATAGGATGAGTCAATTGCCTATACATGATAAAATGTCACTCCTTTGAAGCAAAAGGGAAAAAATATGCTATATATGAATTTTTTACGTGTACCTCTGAATATGTTGTGTATTTGTTTGAATGTCCCTGTAAGTTATACTATGTTGGGGAAACCTCACTGGAATTTAAGGTGAGGATGATCCACTGCAGGATTGAGATGCTCTTTCTTAGAGGTCAAGTAAAATAAAGAAAGGTAAAAAAATAATAAAACTTCAAATCACCCCCCTTATGCCCTATTGGAAATAAACCTGTAGTGCTGGTGTTCCACTCCCTACTAGCGACGGTTCCCCAGTGCATCAAAGTGCTGATGTCCCTGCACTGTTCTCCCCTTTACCCAGCAGGAAAAACAATGCCATTATCTCTCTCGCTGCCCACTTGTCCTTTCAGTCTTGTAGCAAGGTCCTCTGCATTCCTCTTCAGTCATCCACATTTGTATCATTCCCAGACAACTCTGCATGGCCATCCTTGTGCTGCGAGATCCTCTGTTCTCTCATGGGCCAGCCACCCATATGCTGCATTGTCCTTTGCTTTGCTGCATTTCCACATGCATGTTCCATAGACCCCAGTTCTCTTCTGCAGCTACCCACATGTGTTTTATCCCCTGACTCCTGCCCCAGACGCTGTGCTTGTCTGCTGGATTCCTAGTTATAGCCTAAGGTGCCTGCATGCAAACCTTCCCCTCTATAAAAGGTGCAGTGCACACACCTTGAATTGGTGTCTGCAGCCTATTGCTGGGAGGCACAAAGTATTTACATTCTTCTATCCTGTTGGGTATCATCCAAGCAACTCATTAGGTTTCTAAATTTAGTCTAGTGTGTGGATTCAGCCCTGTTGCTCTGGTTTGTCTATATTCATTCCCAGTTCTGCCTGCAACCAGCTTTGTGTCTGCTGATGTCCCTAAACTACTAGTATAGTAGCATAATAAAATAAGAGGTGGGGCACCCTGTTTTGTACTAATACAAGAAACAGAGCTAAATACACAAAAAAATGAGCAAAAGCTGGCATAAATGTACATGCCTTGTAAGAGCATGACACACTGATCATCAAACAGACTAAATCAAAGGAAAACCAGTATACAAAACGTGGAAAAATATCCTGCCATAAATAAATAAGTAAGGCTGGGTTTACACATAGAAGTCCTTTTTGGAAGTGATTTTCATCACCAATCCGTTTTTTTTGGGGTGCTTTTTGAGTCTCCTGCACTTTTGAACGTTTTTGGACTTAGTCATTTTTTCATTAAAAACGCATGTGCGTTAAAGCATGCGTTAACGCAAATGCCTACATATGCCATGCGTTAACGCATGCGTTTCCCATAGGGCCCCATGTTAAAAAAACGCATGCGTTTTTTAACTGATGCCAAAAACGTTGCTAGCAGCGTTTTTGGCTCAAAAACGGACAGGGCAATGTTTTGAGCTCCAGAGAAAAACGCACAGGGTGTTTATTACATCCAATGCATTTTTCTGTCAGTTTTTGGACTTAGAAAAAAAAATTAACAAAAATGAAGCCAAAAACGGACTGAGGGCTTATGTGTGACCCCAGCCTAAGAAGCAAATGCTATAAAAAAAAACAGGGTACTTAGTATATAAGTTTTTGTAAAAGGATAAAAAGCCATCCCACCAAGGTCAAGTTGTACCCACTTCAGGACGGTGCCTATTCTATCTAGTTTAAAACACTAACATATGTCGACTGACCTAAATGAAAACAGGATGAAGAGAGTGATCTGCTTGCTTTAGGCTGGGGTTACACATAAAAATCCATTTTTGGAAGTGATTTCCATGACCAATCCGTTTTTTTTTTGGGTGCTTTTTGAGCCTCCTACACCCCTGAACGTTTTTGGACTTAGTCATTTTTTTACCAAAATTCTCAAAAAACGGATCCGTTTTTAAGGCACCCCAAAAAAGCGGATCCGTTTTTCCATAGGGCCCATGTTAAAAAAAAAATTTTTTTTTTTTTTTTTTTAAAAACGGACCCCAAAAACGTTGCTAGCAACGTTTTTGGCTCAAAAACGGACATAGCAATGTTTTTAAGTGCAGAAAAAAACGGACAGGGTGTTTATTACATCCAATCCGTTTTTCTATCAGTTTTTGGACTTAGAAAAAAAAATGCCAAAAATGAAGCCAAAAACGGACCAAGGGCTTATGTGTGACCCTAGCCTTAGGCAAACTATTTATCTAGTAATTTATTGGTTTTCTCTTATTTATGACTACAGTGGCTACAGTGTCTTTAAATGTTTTATTACTACTATTTAACCTATTTTACTTTATTTTTAGCATACGTCTTAGGGCCCTTTCACATCAGCGTTTTTTGAAATTTGCGGCAGATGTGGTGAAAAAAACGCATCTGCCGCAATTGCCGCATAACCGATGCACTTGCGGCGCGGTTGCGGTAATCCCCATAGAAAGTATAGGGGGACTTGTGGCAGGTGCGGCAAGTGCGGTTTTGCACTTGCGGCAGGTGCGGCAGCGAAAAAAACCGCGGTCAGCCGCGGTTTTTTTTCGCTACCGCACCTGCCACAAGTGCAAAACCGCACTTGCCGCACCTGCCGCAAGTCCCCCTATACTTTCTATGGGGATTACCGCAACCGCGCCGCAAGTGCATCGGTTATGCGGCAATTGCGGCAGATGCGGTTTTTTCACCGCATCTGCCGCAAATTTCAAAAAACGCTGATGTGAAAGGGCCCTTACCTATATGTAATGAAACAATATTATAATAGACTATAGTCTATATATAATATAATATAATTAATTTATATTATAGATGTTTTTGACCCACTGTGTCCCATTTTTACTTGTCTAATTCCCTAATAAATAACTGTATCCACAATATTATTGACTTTGAATGTGTATTTATGTATATTTGTAGCTTCTATTCCATATTGGTATCTATATCTATATATACATATCTATATTTACATATAAGTTTTTTTTTATTATTTTATTTGTGGTACCTGTCTGTTGTGTATGATTATTATAAGTGTAATGTTGAAACGATTACCAATGGAGATTCTCTTCATTACCCTGTCCTATTTTGCATTTGTCTTTCGATGGTGACCAGCCTTCTTGGGGGACTTGAAAGAGTTTCTAATGTTGTAAATTTGCAATATTCTAGAAATCACAGACTTGGAATGACCAACTTCTGTTGCTATGGCTGATATGGTGACCCCTTTGACCTTTATCTGGGCAACCTGCTGCCAGAGGGTTTCAGTCACATTGGGATAGCACACCATTTTTGCAAAGTGAGTGCAAACTGGAAAGTTAGGCTGCGATTTAAATAGGATTTGTCAGATAATAAAGGAAATTAGCACCAGGTGCCAGATTAACACCAATAACTTGCAGGCATCTGAAAGTGTTCTCTAATGCTGATCAGTGTTGTTTTTAATTTGTTTCATTTACATTTTTATTATGGGCTTTAGAATATATTCAATTACAAGCTATTTGATGTCAATTACTGCAAATCTCTATGTGATCTTGTTGATAACTCAGTAATAAAAGTTACTAAATTTAATGTTCACTATTTTAATTTTGAATCATTAACAAAAGTGACTTACTTTGAATTGTATATACTTGCCATTTTCTTGGATTCTGTTTGAAAATGTTACTACTTGTATGACCATACTTATTTCAATAAAAACGTTTGAATATAGAATATATTCAATTTATAAAAAATGCTTAAAATACTGCTATTTTACTCTTATTAAGATATTTTCAAGTATGACAACACAATGACCTTAACATTATAGAAACTGTGTATTGTTCTCTAATTTTGATCACCACTGTATAATAATGGGTCTACACTTCAGGGATTGGAAAATTGCAAAAGAGTTTGACTTCATATCCTGTTTTTCTTTGCCAAGCACTGATAGAATCTCTGAAACTTCAGAAGTAGTGAAAAGTACTTCAACACAATAGAATTTCAATTGTTGTGAATGATACTAAACTCTGCAACGGTATCAACAAACAAGATTAAAATTTAATATTACACATAAATTTATGTAAAGTGGACGCTTAGGCAAAGAAATTTCAATTGAAATTTAATGTAGATAAATGTACAGTTATGCCTTTGTACTGAGGAAATAAAAGCCTCAGTTATCCTGAATAGTAAAGTACAGGGTAAATCATATCCTGGAAAAGACTTGGAAGTATTGGCGGGTGTCAAACTCAACTTTAGTTACCAGTACCAGGCAGCTGTTTCCAAAGCGAATCAAAACATGGAAAGCCTTACAAGAGGAACAGATTCTCATGACAAGATGAATGTCTTCTCTACCAGTCACTAACCAGACCACACTTAAAATGCTATGTACAATTTTGTACACAAGTGTTTAAGAACATGGTTGAACTAGAGAAGAGGGAAAAAGTTTATTAAGAGGATCTGTTGACTGTAATACTCAATTTTGTTAAAAACCTTGGGCTTGATCAGTGTGGAAAAAGTAAGCTATGGGAAGATCTTTTTACTATCTTCAAGTATATGAATGAACGGTCCAGAGAGCTTACTAATGGTTTTTTTATACTTAGGCCTGCATAATGACAAAGAAGAAAACTCTACATATTCTATATATGCATTAGAGGTTGAATCATCGCTGCTGGCAGTTCTTTACAGTTGAATATGTGAGGCTATGGAACTCTCTGCTGCATGATGTTGTAATTGGTTTATTCACTAATAAGGTTCAAGGAAGGTTTGCATGTTTTTCCTAATAAATATATAATAAGATAGAAGAGAAAATATTAATGCACTATGTAGAGTCAGGAAGGAATTATTCACCCAATATGGGTCAGTTAGCATATGCCTCATGGTTTTTTTCCTTCCTGTATATACACTTTGGTTTACAGGCTAAAATCAATGAATTTATGTCATCTTAACATTACAGTAAGAAACTTAAATGCTGAAATGGATTTATGACATCATTGTCTGCGCCCATCGGAGGAAGCTGGAAGAAGTCGGATGAAGCCGGAGGAGCGCGATGTCGGCAGCTGGGACGGCCACAGGTGTAAGTATAATGATCTTACTTTACAGGTTTGGGCTGCAAGGGGGGGCCCTGGATACTGATGCGGGGGCGGCCTGTATACCTCTGGGGCTGCTGCTGTATATACCTCTGGGGCTGCTGCTGTATATACCTCTGGGCTGCTGCTGTATATACCACTGGGGCTGCTGCTATATATACCTCTGGGGCTGATGCTGTATATACCTCTGGGGCTGCTGCTGTATATACCTCTGGGGCTGCTGCTGTATATACCTCTGAGGCTACTGCTGTATATACCACTGGGGCTGCTGCTATATATACCTCTGGGGTGCTGATGCTGTATATACCTCTGGGGCTGCTGCTGTATATTACCTCTGAGGCTGCTGCTGTGTATACCACTGGGGCTGCTGCTGTATATACCTCTGGAGCTGCTGCTGTATATACCACTGGGGCTGCTGCTGTATATACCTCTGGGGCTGCTGCTGTATATACCTCTGGGGTTGCTGCTGTATATACCTCTGGGGCTGCTGTATATACCACTGGGGCTGCTGCTGTATATATCTTTGGGGCTGCTGCTGTATATACCATTGGGGCTGCTGCTGTATATACCATTGGGGCTGCTGCTGTATATACCACTGGGGCTGCTGCTTTAACACTGCTGGGGCCTGTATATACCACTGGGGAGGCCTGTATACCACACTGCTGGGGGCTGTATACCTGTGCTGTGGTCCACCCTCGGCTTATACACGAGTTAATAGGTTTTCCCAGGTTTTGGGGGCAAAAGTAGGGGGGTCGGCTTATACACGAGTATATACGGTATCTCCTTAAATGTATTTTATTTTACTAGTTGTTAAAGGATTTGGAGTTTCTAAACTGTTATTGATTACCTGAAACAATGTAATATAAGATCGGAAAATATATTAACTTTTAGTCATATTTCATACTATCTAGATTTGTGCATTTAAAAGCATTGCATATATTATACAAGTCTTGTTGCAATGTATTGTCCTTCAAGATTTTCCAGGATCATTATACAAGTTCTTTGGTTAAAATACCCTTATTTTAGCATTGACATACTTCCTATAAATGTTCACATTCTGTCACCTTTTGTCTCTATAAACTTTTCTACAACTATATCATACTGTCATACTAGTTTTTCAATTAGATTTTAGCTCATTCAACTGACACAGTTTTCGAAGTAAATGACATCCCATACTTAAATCGGACGACCTATAACCCATTACTCTACTTTTTCATACATTTATGTAGAATACAGTTTAGCATTTTGACTATGTTCTGAAAATACAATATGCATTTATGTAATTAATAGTTACATTGTCTGGATATGGAAAAATAAATGTTAAAATAAAAGTTGTACTTAATAACATTAATCTGACTAATAGAAGAACTAATTAGGCTGCTTTCACACTGGCATATTTTCAAATCCATGTGGTAACATGAAATTCATGTATAGTCATGGACAGGCACGGATCTGGGCAAAAGGATGTCAATGGATGTCCACAAAATTTTATTTTAACAGATCTGTCATCAGTCACCAGAGATAGGGCTGGGAGGAGGTACCTTGCTTCTGAGCATGCTCAGTACAGCAAAACAGATTTGTTTAGCGGATCAGTTTTTTTTTTATGGATCTCTATGGATCCGTCCTCCATAGAGCTCCATGTTAATTTCATACGGACAGATACGGATCCATGTCTGTCCATGGGTGTCTGCGATATTTGAGGAAGTCCAGAAACAGAACAGTTTCTGTTTCTGGATCCATGACAAAACAGAGATACAATGATGGCCACTTTAGGACCAATTTGTGCACATAGGATAAAATGGGAGGCCATAATGGATCCGTTTTGAAATGGATGGCCACGGATTTGAAAATATGCCAGTGTGAAAACAGTCTAAGGCATTTATCTGGAAAATAATAGTTAGTTTACTAGATGTAAATGCTAAAGAGCCAAATGGTTTATTCCTTCATCCTTTGGGCATTAAAATGTTACATCTTGGGAAAACATATAGGGCATTTTTACATCTGCATTTTGACTGTGTTTGCCTGCGTTTGTGTTTGCATGCATTTTTACTGCTAAAAATGAATCTAAATGCATGCATTAAAGCACCCATAGGCTGCAATGAAAAATGCATTGCAAACGCATGCAAAAACACATGTCATTTTTCAAAATGCAAAAATGCTAACTCATGCATTTTTGCAAATGCAGCAAAAAAATGTGGGCTGCTGCGTCTAGGGCTGCTTTTGCAAAAACACATGCGTTCTGCGTTTTTGCAAAATAACATGTGTTTTTGCATGCGTTAGCAATGCGTTTTGCATTGCAGCCTATGGGAGCGTTAACGCATGCGTTTGGATGCATTTTTAGTGGTAAAAATGCATACAAAAGCAAACGCAGACCAGCCTTAGATGTGAATTGGACCATGGGTAGAGTCTGACAAAGGATCATGAGATCATGAAGGCCAGTGGTAAGAAATTTGATGAGGCAATGAATGTGTAATTTAACATTAGAAAACTGACTGCAATGATGTCAATAGATCCTGAACAGCCTTGCAACTTCATGGGAACAATTTTACTCTTCCAAATTATTATTAGGAAAAATAAATTTTTTGCTTTTTTTAAAAAAAATTTGCTTAGTTTTGTGTTTAAATAAATGGAACATTAGATATTTGTCTCTGCTTTTCCTTTTCTTGATCTTGATCTGATCAGCTGACATGTACCTCTAACAGGTGAGGAGTGATCACAGATCGGCCCTCGCTTGTTAACTTTTTAAATTCCACTGTCAATCTCTGACATTGGGATTTAACAGGCACAGTCGGGTAGTGTGCCATTTCCACAATAATTGGCAGCCCTGTGACATGATCATGGGGTACTGATGGATTGTCGTGACAGTCAGGGTTCAGCTGATTACCACTGTCTCTGTTATGTTGAACTTCCTGTGAATGCTTGCTAAGTGCCAATGACAACCGACAAGATAAAGATTCCTGGGACAGATCAGGACTACAAGATCCCAGGTAATTTCAGTTGCACCACAAGCAATGTGGTGTACTTAATTATACTGTATGTACCAAATGTCCAACAGGTGGCATGTATGTAGGGGAGACCGGGCAAAAATTCAGAACACGAATGAATTCTCATCGCCACTCAATAAAAGAAAATCATATGGACCTACCTGTAGCAAAACATTTTTCCAGCCCTCACCACAGTGAAACTGATATGGGGCTGCTCATTTTATAAAGCAACTTCAAATCACAGAGAGAAAAGAATTTGGGAATACAAATTGATAACGACCTTTGACACATTCAAAACAGGATTAAATATATCACATGGATTCATGGGTTTTTATTTATTTAAAATGAATGGGCATTTGGGGACTTCACAGAGTTTGTGTCATTATCAGCCTGACTAAGGGGCCATGGTGTCCCAAAAACTTGCTATGCTTACCATCGTTCAGTTAGCCATTAAAAGCTATCAACCACTGAGGACCCTCAGATTCCAATATTTTGCTATTTGCTATGCAGATGATGCAATGCTCTGTACAGCAGAAGTGATAGGATGATTACAGCTTCAAATCCTCTAAAGGGACTAGTAAAAACAATAAAAAAGTATTAAAAATATCAAAAAATAAGAAACAAAATTTTGCCTAGTAAAATGTAAACAATTAAAAACTAAATAAGGCCCCTTTCACATCAGCAGTAATTGCTGATCGTGGCAGCTGCGGTGAAAAAAACACTGCCACGATTACCGCATAACGGCCGCACTTGCGGTTCACTTGCGGCAAGCCGCATGCAATGTCTATGGGGCTTGCGGTAAGTGTGCGGCAGGTGCGGCAAGTGCGGTTTTGGCACTTGCGGCAGATGTGGCTGCGAAAAAAAACCCAGCTGACCACGGTGCCGAAACCGCAACTATACCACACTTGCCGCTCCTGCCGCAAGCCCCATAGACATTGCATGGGGCTCGCTGCAGGTGAACCACAAGTGCGGCCATTATGCGGTTAACGCGGCAGTTGCGTTTTTTTCACCGCAACTGCCGCGATCAGCAATTACCGCTGATTTGAAAGGGGCCTAATTCATGTATTTGGTATCAACACACTCAAAAATGTCCGATCAAAAATTTAAAATAAGTTAATTTAATCAGTAAAGGGGCGGCATGATGAGAAAAGTAATCAAAACACCAAAAATATGTATCTTTGGTCACCTTAACAATGCAATAAGAGGTGATCAAAACATCACATCATCACCAAAATGGTATAATTAAAAACATGAGCTGGGGTCACAGACAATAATAACACACAGCCCCATATCCCAGAAAATGACAATGTTGTGAGTCTAAGAAAATGGTGCCTATACACTATATTTTTGAGGGGAAAAAAAATCTCATTTTTTTTCACCAAGTTAAGAAAAATCTATAAATATTTGGTATTTATGAACTTAAAACCTAATAAAACAAACTGTATGAAAAAATCCCCTGCCATAAATAAATAAGTAAAAAACAAATAACGTTTTGCAAACATGTATTTCCTAAGTACCATGTTATTTAGTAGCATTTGATTTTTACTTATTTATTTATGGCAGGGTATTTTTTCATACAGTTTTGTCTTAATGTGATAATGTGATCATGCTTCAAATCTTCATGTATACTAATTTTTACTTCAGCTCAGTTTTTTGTGTTATTTTCCATTTTCTTGTTTTTAGAATAAGCATAGGGAGCGATCCCTGTCACGGAGTTGAGCATTTATATTGCTTCCATTGCTGTGTCCATTATGGGATGCAGGTGACTTTTTACACTTGTTCATATTGTGGTCAGTTTTGACACATGGAAAAATGTTAAATTAGAAAGAGATAGGTGTTGTTCCAAAATTGATACACCTTGTCGTAGTGGGATGGCTTACTTTTTTTGCAAAAATGTATTTACTGAGTACCATATTGTTTATTAGCACTTTCTATTTACTTATTTATTAATGGCAGGGTATTTTTTCATACAGTTTTTTCTTAGGTTTTGTTTTAGTGGATAGCGTGTTCATGCTTCTGATCTGCGTGTACAGTGGGTACAGAAAATATTCAGACATTTTTGGAAATGTATTAAAAAAGAAAAACTGAAATATCACATGATCATAGGTATTCAGGCCCTTTGCTCAGTATAGAGTAGAAACACCCAATTGAGCTACTACAGTCATGAGTCTTCTTGGGAATGATTCAACAAATTTTTAACACCTGGATTTGGGAACCCTCTGCCATTCTTCCTTGCATATCCTCTCCAATTCCATCAGGTTGGATAGTGACAGCCATTTTCAGATCTCTCAATAGATGTTCAATTGGGCTTAGGTCAGGGCTCTGGCTGGGCCAGGCAAGAATGGTCACAGAGTTGTTCTAAATCCACTCCGTTGTTTTTTTAGCTAGGTGCTTAGGGTCATTGTCTTGCTGGAAGGTGAACTTTTGGCCAAGTCTGAGGTAAAAAGCACTCTGGAAGAGTTTATCATCCAGGATCTCATCCAGGTACTTGGCCACATTCATGTTTTCTTCAATTGCAGCCAGTCGTCCTTTTACTGCAGCTTAAAAAAAAAACCATAACATTAGACTGCCATGACCATGTTTCACTATTTGAATTGTATTGGGCAGATGATGAGCAGTGCCAGGTTTTCTTCACACATTCCGCTTAGAATTATCGCCAAAAAGTTTGATCTTCGTCTCATCAGACAAGAGAATCTTATTTCTCATAGTCTGGGAGTCCTTCATGTGTTTTTTTGCAACTCTCTGCAGGTTTTCATATGTCTTGCACTGAGGAGAGGCTTCTGTTGGGCCATTCTGCAATAAAGGCCCAACTGGTGGAGGGCTGCAGTGATATTTGACTTTGTGGAACTTCCTCCCATTTCCATCTGCATCTCTGAAGCTCAGCCACGATGATCTTGGGGTTCTACATTTTCACAATTCTTATAGGCCGCAAAGCAGTGGAGAGGTGGAGTGACTAAACAGGACTTTAAAGTTGAATGTTCAACAGGCCATGGCAGAGACAGGGAAGCCATGGACATAATGTCTCCCAATAGCGTTGTACTGAGTGACGGTCACTCCAAACAAAAAGACTGGGCTCTGCCCTATGAGATATTGTTTGGAGAACTACCAAAGACAGGGTTGTACTTTCCTCAGGAGTTGCAAACATTGCATTCTGACATAACAGCCTATGTGGGACCTTTACAAAATGTATTGCATCAAATTCATAGATGTGTTGTCAGTTCCATTCCAGATCCCTCCTCCTTGTAAGGCACACACTCTTTGAAGCCAGGAGATTGGGTGACAATCAGGAAACACATGAGGAAAAGCTTGGAGCCCAGATTTGAAGGTCCATACCAAGTTCAGCTCACTAACCCAACTTCAGTGAAGCTTGAAGGAAAGACCATCTGGATCCTCGCATCCCACTGCAAGAAGTTTCCCAAAGACTGAAAGAATGACTTTAGGGGAGTATTGTTTATTGTTCTTATTTCTTTATAATACTTTCCTCCCAAAAACAGCAGAGAGTGAAAACTTACTTAAGCAGTGGGAAAAAGGAGTGCTTCAGCAGAGAGAAGCAGCTAAAAAGAGTAACTTACTATGGGATGAGGAACCACCAAATTAATGGGATAATAAACTTGTCAGATATCATGAGTACATATCAAAGGCCTGGAATCTTTGAAATTGCTGGATATGTTCACATGCACCTATTGCAGCTAAACCAATGCCCTATTTTGTAACTCCCATCTCAGAAAAGGAACTAATGGGTCCACAATGCTGGATGCTGGAAAATGAATGTTTTAGAGTTAGATGACAAACAAAGCAAAACCTCTTCTCGCCTACCCATAACAGGGTGGACCAAACAACTTTGGCTCCAGCTTAATTTGACTTCACAAACGGGAAGCCAAGGTAAGGATACAAGTAAGATATTTGAAATTAGAGAGCAGGACGGGATTTTGGAAAGCCAGGAAACACGCAGGAGATACCTGGGGAATATATCCACCCAAAAATTAAAATTAGTTTTTCCATAAAAAAGCCTATTCCATCAAGGGGTGCAGTAGATCCATACTGTAACAAACAGCCCTGTCTTCAGAGATATGTACATAATACTAATTGGACTACTTCATATAAATTTGCATATGGTGATACTGAAGTTTGCACAGTATGTGGTGCAGTATACATAGGCCCAGCAACAGAGGAATGCCAATTGGGTGATGGGGAAGCAAAAATGACAATAGATGTTATGTGTAAACCTCATTGCATGCCTCTGCGATACTAAGGATCAGTCACCACTGATGTAGAAGACTCATGGCACCTGTATACACAAACTGTGAGACTCATTTCTGTGGTTATGACATTATTAAATGAATATCAGTTTGATCTTCCAAATGGTATACATATATTGTTTGTGGGGAAAAGGCCTATAGGTGGCTCCAAGTGGCAGCTGAGGGATTTTGTACTCTAGCAAGGCTAGAACCAGCAACGTGGGTATGGGAGGACAAGGATTTCCCATACAAAGACGTCCCCCTGCATATGCTTGCAAAAAGAGATGTTAAAGCAAATGCTCATCACTCCAAACATTTATTCAATAACCCATGGTATGCTAAAGCAGGGATGGTCCTTGCAGGCCCTCTTGGAGTAATGTTTAGAACAATGAGAAATGAACAAATGATTGAAGAACTGGGAGATATTTTTGATAATGTAACTGATCTTTTGTTTGATGCAATAAATATAGAGTCAGCATTCACGAAGCAGTTCATTATTATAACCAACCAACATTCAATGGTTTTGGATTATCTTACTGCCTCTTCTGGCAGATTTTGTATCATAACCAGCCCTAGCTGCTGTCATTTTATCAGTCCCGAGGGACTCATGCATGATGTTGAACAAGCAGAAAAGTTAAAACAGGAATTTAAGAAGGCCCATTCCTTAGATGATTTGCCTTTCCCTTCAGGATTCTCATGGTTGAACCCTTTAAATGTGTTCAAAGGTGTGGGTGGATGGCTAACTGGAATACTTCACTTTGTAATCCAAGGGGCATTCATAATATTGGTAATTGCAGTATTGGTGAAATTGTTTGTGATGCTGGTAAAGAAATTTCTAGGAGCTAATTGCAAATGTTTTTCAGGTAAATACAAATTGAAAAAGAACAAAGAAAAAGATACTGAATTACTGCGTACCCAAGTACTCTTGACTATGACTATCACCAAAAGATGCAAGTGCATACTCTGTGAAAAGGAAACGCTGGCGGACCTTGCTGACTGCTTCCATTGTGGAAATCCCTTGGTGTTACCTCCACCACCAGAGATACAAGAAAAAGAGAACTGTGAAACTGTGTAAAACACACAGGCACTCAAATATGTTTAATCATAATCACAACACATAATGCATGAAGTGAACTTATGATAACCTACAGTACAGTATATATCATATCAAATACATCTCATATAGCCTTACCAATATACATTTATAATCCCCTCAGTATAGCCAGTATATTACACTTCAAGGGTTAGGGGGGCAAGGAAAAAGTCAGGGCCGGCCAAAAGGGTCTGTCTGAATGGCAGTGCTCCATGATATACGTAGGTGAAGCCTAGTGGATTGTGAAGTAAGACAGCTCTGCGAACCTGGGGAAGGAAGGGAAAAATGAGGAATAGAAATGATAAAAAGAGGGGAGTTGTTAAAGAAGTTATCATATGTGCTGTATATCCTCAGCCATTTTGTCTTTTAGAAGCCATTTTGTTATCATATTCTATTCTCACTCTGAACTTTACACACTCTGACACTCTGACTAGAATCCTACTTGGCAGAAATGGAAGATCAGGATGTAGCTAAAATTGATGGGAGTCAGGGCTCAGAAAAACATTTCCTCTTCCCTGTCCTCCCAATCCTAGAATAATGGACTCAAAGCCAACGGTCCACACGAATGTGGGAGTCAGCGAGACCTTTGTAATCTATTGTTTTAAACTGTACTAATTGGTGTAAATCTGTTTGTAATGCATATTTGTCCAGAAATGGCCCCGCCATCTTGTCACGTATCAATCTATTTTTAGAACTTTCTAAAAGGGTATTTAAACCCGTGTTGCAAAATAAACGGTGTTATTCTCTCTTGTAAAGACCTGGACTCTGTGTCTTTGTACTGAGCATCTCCAGAGCATGGTATACCTGTGCCGATCACTTTTAATTTTTTTCCAATTCCGTCTACTCTGGTTAGTTTGAATCTCCCGGCGCTATCAAGGGCTACCTGCAGTTTACACTAGGTCAGTGTAGAGTACGGAGCTGGACATACTCTAGCAGGGACAGTTTAAAGAAGCCAGTCACAAGCTCCATAATACCACCAAAAAAAAGCTCTTTTCAGAGCTGAAGACACACCACAAAGTAAGAGTACAGGGAGGGAGAGATTGTGTATTAGGTAGGGAGAAATTAAAGTGTTCTTCCAGGTTTCATTTTCAAACAACACTTGCTAGAGGCAAACCTCTATTTTTCCAGTACACAGAGTACTAGCACTTTTTGCTGCCTTTTAATTAAAGGGAACCAACCACCCCAAATGACCCCCCGGACTGTTAATATGTGTCCCTACACCCAGCACACACATTTGGGGCAATCGTTTTTGCTAAAAAAACGGTTTAGTAGAAGCTAAGATATAGCTTTATGAAGTTTAATAAATCAAGCCGAATGGGTGTTACCTAGCTTTGTCCTCGTGCATTTCTTCGTGCCTGTCAGCCTCCTCTCCCCTCCTCCCTTCAGTGAAGCCCTTCTGTGCAAGTCGAAAATGGCCTGCTTGTCTGCTGCTGCCTGATAAATTATGCACGCCCATCTCTGCACCTAAGAGCCTGGCCGCGTCATGAAGGGGGTGGGGCTATATCGCGTCATGCCGGAGCCCCGCCCCCTTTCATGACGTGATCTAGCCCCGCCCCCTTCATGACGCGGCCAGGCTCTTAGGTGCAGAGATGGGCGTGCATAATTTATCAGGCAGCAGCAGACAGCCAGGCCATTTTCGGCTTGCACAGAAGGGCTTCACTGAAGGGAGGAGGGGAGAGGAGGCTGACAGGCACGAAGAAATGCACGAGGACAAAGCTAGGTAACACCCATTCGGCTTGATTTATTAAACTTCATAAAGCTATATCTTAGCTTCTACTAAACCGTTTTTTTAGCAAAAACGATTGCCCCAAATGTGTGTGCTGGGTGTAGGGACACATATTAACAGTCCGGGGGGGTCATTTGGGGTGGTTGGTTCCCTTTAACCAACTTTGATTTTCACTAGTATTCTCCTTAGAAAAAAGCTAGGTGATAGAATAGATCCCAATGTTGAAGCTTTCCTAGCTGAAAAGCGCACTGTATTGTTGTCCATTACTTGTTTCCCCTTGGGGTCCTGATCTAATTTTGGCAGCAATATTTTTATAACCTTCACCACCTCCCCATAGTCTGTGCTATATTGTGTGATGAAGTTAATAAAATTTCCATTCTTCTGAGCCTCATCAATAGTTTTATCCACAAGTAATGTGCTTCTTTCAATTATATGTTCTTTTGTCAAAGCTTTTTTTAGGATGCTGTCTGAGTAACCTCTACCACGAAAATCATGATATTTTTTCTCTAGTTCTTCATCTAATCGTGTGGTATCTGAGCAGTTTCTTTTAATCCTAATTAGTTCCCGCACTGGTAAATTATGTGTGACATGTCTGGGGTGACAAGAATTAGGTTTTAAAATTGAGCTGATGTCTGATTCTTTTTTATATGGGAGTATCGTAACATCTGATGACCCACTGCTGGTGCGGAGGGTGATGTCTAAAAAATGTATTACATTTTTGTTATAACAAATAACAAATTTCAAGTTCAATTGGTTGTCATTCAAAAAAATCAATGAACACATTAATTTGTTTTATGTCACCTGTCTACACCAGCAAGAGGTCATCAATATATCTCCCAAACCAAATTAGATTTTTTTGGAAAGGATTTATCTCAGAAAATAGAGAAGTTTCCTCCCAAAAAGCCATAATGATGTTTGCAAGGGAGGATGAGAATTCCCCCCCCATTCTTACACCCTGTTTCTGAATGTAAAAAACTTTGTTGAAGATAAAATAATTTCGTTTAAGAGGAATTTTAGTGCACGCACAATAAATTCAACAACATGGATTTCATAACTGCTGTGTTTCACCAAGAAAGGTTTAAGTGCTATTATACTGATCTCAAAAGTAATGGAGGGATACAGAGCCACCACATCAGCAGTGATCCAGCTGTATTCATCCTTCCATACAAACTTGTCAAAAGTTTGAATCACTGATTTTGTGTCTTTGATGTAACCAGGGATTTCTTTCACAAGAGGTTGTAGCATGTGATCAACCCATGCACCTAGACGTTCATTTAGGGACCCAATTGGCCTCATTTTGGGAGGAAAATCAGGCTTGTGAATTTTTGGTAGGAAGTGGAGAGTAGGAATAATGGGATTTTCAATATATAAAAAATCAAAAATCTTCTGTGAAAAAATTCTACTCTCCAAACCTCTCCTCAAAAGCACAAACAAGTCTTTTTGAAATACTATGGTTGGATCCCCTTTCAATACACCATATATGCCAGTATTTTTTAACATTATTTCATTGCATGTAACATATAAATCTGTGTCTTGGACAACCACTGCTCCACCTTTGTCCGCTTTCCGTATGATGATGTTTTTATTATCCCTGATTTGTTTCAAAGCAAGATTCTCTTTTTTGGAAAGATTTTTGTGGCACTTATTCCTATTCAAATCCAATTTTGTAAGTTCCTGTTCCACCACATCCTGGAAATGATCCAGGATGGGTGTCTGGAATTCAAAGGATAATAATATTTATTGCTTGTTTTAAAAGTTTTATTACCAATAACCTGTGTGAGTGGACCCGAATCAGCTCCCAAATCTCTTAATGACACAGTACTTTTTAGATCTTTAAAGAAGGAAATAGATGTTTCTACCCTAGTAACTGTTGTACCCACATTATTTTTATCCATAGTGGATGTTTCTGTTGCATTGTCTCCAAAAAAAATGGCATTTCAAGGTAACATGCCTAGCGAATTTATTATTGTCCAACAAAGTGGAAAACAAGTCCAAACTTGTTTATATATATAGGCCCATCACACATAGCGAGATGTTAGCGAGATCACTGTTGCGTCAAAGGTTTTGTGATGCAACAGCAATCTTGCCAGCGATCTCGCTATGTTTGACACATAGCAAAGACCAGGCCCCAGATGTGACATCGCCGATCGTGTCAGAATGGCCTGAACCATTTTTTCATCGTCGGGTTCCCGCTGGGCAGCATGCATCGGTGTGTTTGATGCCATAACAATGACCTCGTTGAGGACTCAGAACTCAGCCACGTAGGTCTGAGTCATCAGACTAGCTGCTGTGTGACAGGGTCCCAACGACCGCCAAGGTCGTTATCTTGGTCGCCGTATCGTTGCTGCGTCATTGAGTAGAACTGACTGTTTGACATCTCGCCAATGACCATGTAGCGACGTTACAGCGATCCTTACCAGGACGTATCGCTGTCGGGATCGCTAGAACGTCACCAAGCGTGATGGGACCCTAAGGCAGCACAGTGGTTAACCCTTTCTACACCTACTTCCTTTGATCTGAGACACTGGGGACTGCTGCAGCTAGGGATTTTTAACGCATTCTATTACAGTCGTTGTGCCTGATAACAACCCAAGGTGAGTGACTCTTTGTGACATTATTATGCAAATTATCCCTGGGTAATACCCTATTGTATGCCTTTTGTCTTTCCCGTGATTTTGCACTTTGACTATTGACTGATCTGTGACCCCTCTCTATCTTGACATGAATTACAGTCCTAAGAGAACATAAGAATAATCTTACCATATGAATACATGAAAAGGCACAAATTTTACAGAGAAATTTGATGTGCAATTTTATTCTTTATGAAAACTTATTTTGCTCTAGGGACTAGAGAGATTGCAAAGGTAAACAAATGTACAGAAAAAAACAACTAATAATCACCTCTAAAGATTAATGAACTTTTGGAATTTCAATTTGCCGGTTTACTCCCAAAATTCAATTTGCTGCAATTAAATTCACATAAAGGTTCCGTCATACGCGGCAATATTGCTAGACAATTTCACTGGCAATTTGCTGGTTGCAGTGAAATCATGGACACATTGTTCCATTTGTACACAGCAACAAAATAGAACAATGTGTCCATGATTTCACTGCAACCAGCAAATTGCCAGTGAAATTGCCCAGCAAACGTGTGACGGTAACTTTAGTCACGTAATTAAAAAGCTCTTCTTTGCCTGGAAAATATGTTTAGGGCTCGGACACACTCATCAGAGTTTCACTGAGGAGACTCTAAAAGGGCTGGAGCAGTGACCCTGAACGGCTTCTCCCTATCTGGACGGGGCTGTCAGCTGCTTGTGTTTTTGTGCAGCTCCAGACTCCCCGTCCAGAGAGGGAAAGGCCGTTCAGGGTCACTGCTCCAGCCCTTTCAGAGTCTCCTCAGTGAAACTCTGATGTAACTAGGAAAGTGTGTCCAAGCCCTTAGACCACTGTTCCCCTTGGAGTTAATTAAGCATGTTTTGAGCTCTCTAATGGTACCTTCACACACCGCAATATCGGCTGGCGATATGAGGCGATCTAACATGCACATCCATGTTTTTCATGCTCTCTTCAGATTACTGATGGCAGTATTACACGCCGCAATCTCGCCCTGAAATAAAGGCCGATGTGTCGCCCCGGAAATCGCCTCGCTGCTTCACATGAAGAGATAGGCATGCCGCAGTGGTTAACACCGTGACCCTAACGCGCTCATTGGACAACGCAACAGTGTTCTGATTGGTTAGCCTGCTCTGGAAGGCTGGCTCATTGCCATTGTGTGGTGCTGGACGGACAGCACATCAAATATGGTGCGGTGTCAATTTACAGCCAATGGGAACACAGTAGCCACCACCAATCAGTTCACTTGGGGCGTGGACTACAGCACGCTGTGGCACGCCTACAGGAAATCATAGGTGACGCTGATTCCATCACTATCGCCCTATCACACGCCACAACACAGAAATATCGCCTTCATGATTGAGGCTGATTTCAGAGCAGTGCTCAGGAATCAGGCGAGAGGCGATTTATCGCCGCAAAATTCCCCAATCACACGCCACAACTGTGAGGCAATTTCATGGCGATTGCTCCAGGGTGACATATCGCCTTTAGGATTCCCAGGCGAGATTGCGGTGTGTGAAGGTACCATAATAGGGATAGGTGAACTGTTCATTTTTTGACAGGTTCATCACCGCCATTGCCTTTTTAAAGTAAGCAAATAATTAATACACGTAATATACTTACTGGGTCTGCATTCTCTCTTCCTGCTGTGCCGTGGCGCTGCCTCACTTTCGGACCGCCCCTTATCTTCTGGTCATATCCTTTTGGCTGTTGGAGCCAGTCATGTGAATATTCCCAGAGGATAAAAGAGGCCTGGAAGTGATGCAGCGCAGCGGCACAGCTGAAAAGAGAATGCTTACCCGTTAAGTATAATAAATATTGATAGTAACAGTTTGCTTAATTTAACAGGGCAACGCCGGTCATTTTATGAACTATTCCATTTGGGGGAGCAGATGCCTCATGCATTGCTGTTTATTGACAGTTGAGGCAAACAAAGATCCATGGCATTTTTAGGCTATGTGCGCATGCTGAGTATTTTGCGCAGAATATTTCTGCACCTCCTGGCAGGAAAAAGCATAAAAAATGCAATGTGTTTTTAAGCATCTATATTGCGTTTTACCATATGTAATTGAAGCATTTTCTTTAATGTGTTATTGAGTTAAATCAAGGTCTGGTTAATAGAGGAGAGAGAGAGGAGCCTTTAAGGGAGTCTTTAAGGTTACTGACGTTCCCTTGTGCTGGAACATTTGGAGGTTGGGATCTTTTACCAGAACTCCAGTAATCTTTAGGGTACCTTTAAACGCCGCAACCGCTTTGAGAAATGTGACAGCGATATTGCGACGTGGAAATATCGCTGCCACATTTCCTCCCAATTGCCTCCTTATTGCGGCGTGCAAATTGGAAATTTGGTGGCGATAACACAAATGTCGCCAGGTTTCGATGTTGGAGCACTGCTCCAAAATCGAAACCAGGCGACATTGGTTTTATCGCTGCCAAATTCCTGATTTACACGCTGCAATAGGGAGGCAATTTGGTGGCGATAATTCCAGCAAGAAATATCGCCGACAAAAATGTCTCCCGCGGTTGTGGCGTGTAAAGGTATCCTAAAAGCTCCCTTAAAGTCTCCTTACCATTTTTTCAGTTAGCCATTAAAAGGTATCTACCACTGAGTACTCTCAAACTTTAATATTTTGGGGCACAAAAGCATTGGAAATGTGCTATGGCTCCCCTCCCAAAGATTCCCAGCAAAATCTATGCTTTAAAATCTACATGACTGCCTCCTCTAAATCACATTTAGCTCCTATTTGTTTGGCATTTTTGTAGTGAGGAAGCAAATTTAATTTATGTAGTGCAATTCTTCAGAAACACAAACTGAGCACAATATATGTTGACTACAATGAACGGGCAAAACAATTTACTGGACACTGCAATGGCAGATTAGCAATTTTCACTAAGCAACATGCATTGTTGCTTGTTTCTGGAAAACACCAATGGAGTCAAAATCATTGCTTCAGCCTTAGATACATTTTTTAGAGGGGTCCAATTTCCATAGTGGAGTCATTTGAAGGATGATTCTGCTGTTCTGGCACTTTGGGACTCTATATATAGAGCCCATAAACTATTATATAAAACATTTTACTCATTCATTCCTGAGTCTCGCCTTGTGGCTAAGTAGCACTTTACAGACAATTATATGGTGTTGCCACATTCAGTAGAAATTGTTTTAAAAATGATGGTGCTATTTTTACACATTTCCCTTTGTGAAAATACACAATCTTAAACAAACATTTTGTGCTTAAATTATAATACATTTTTCTTCAATGCCAAATGGTATAAAACGTGACACCTGTAGTGTCATTATGATCACTGCACTTCTAGATGAATTCATTCAGAGGTATAGGTTGTAAGATATGGTCACTAATGGGGGGGTTCTGCTGTTCTAGCACCTTGGGTTCTGCCAGTTTGACATGTCACTCTGAAAACATTCATGCATTATATTATGACGTTCCCCTCCTACTGAGCTGTGCACTGTGCCTCAAAAGTATTTTTCAACCACATATGGGGTATTGGTATACTCAGGAAAAATTGAGCAACACGTTTTATTGTTCAATTTCTTAAATTACCCCCTGTGAAAACTAAAAATGTTGTAGCCAAAGAAACATTTTAGTGGAAAAAAATTGGACATTTTCAATTACTCAGCTCAATGTTATACAATTCTGTGAATCACCTTGGGGTGGAAAATGCTCTTTAAGCCCCTTAATGAATTCCTAAAGAGGTATGCTTTCCAAACTTGTGTTATTTGCTGACGTTTCTGCTGTTTTGGTATTTCAGGTGCTCTTCAAATTGGACATGGTGTCTATTCCAACCAAAATGTCTCTCTTTTCCTTCTAAACCTTGTTTTACTCACAATCTGTAGTTTTTTTTTTACATATATGGGATATTTTTGTGTTCATCAGAAATTGCAGTACAAATTGAATGGAGCATTTTCTCTTATTACCCTTGAAAAAATAAAAAATATGGCACTAAAGCCACAATTTTGTGGTATACATCTGATTTTCTATTTTTGCAACTCAATGTTATAAAATTCTGTGAAGCATCTGAGGGTTCAAGGTGCTCACCACCATCTAGATAAATTCCTAGAGAGGTTTAATTTGCAAAATGAAATCACTTCTGTGAGGATTCTACTACTAATAGACATTGCGGGTCACATCCGATCCGAGGCTATCTGTGCAAACCGGACAGCCCTGGACCGGATTTTGGCCCCATAGTATACTATGGGGCTGGATTGAAGCCGGATGGCAGCTCTCTGCCATCCGGTTTCTATCTGTCCGGGACAATCCGGGAGAATTCAGTATTCTCTCACGGAAACAAAAACAGTGCTTGCAACGTTTTTGTGTTCGAGAGGAGAATATCTCCTCTAATTGCCTATTCCCGGATTGCCCTGGATTCGCCCGGATCCTCCTGGTTCCAGGGCAGTCCAGCACTCCCTAACATGGGAGCCTATGGGGCCGGATTGCAGCGGTCCGGGGGGATCCGGGAACCGGACACCTGCGGCTGCACGCCGCAGTTGTTTCAGGACCGTGGCTGGCTCCCCACCAGCCACGGTCCTGGTTCATCAGTGGCGACAGCTGCCTGCGGGTGCACACCAGACTGGAGGGCATATTAGCCCTCCAGTTCTGTGTGCTGATCCGATCTGGGGCTCTCAGGTTCACCCTGAGAGCCACGAATCGGATCTGACCCGCAATGTGAAGCCAGCCTTAGGTTCATCAGAGGCTCTACAAGCACAACATGGCAATTGCTTATCAATTCCAGACAATTTTGCATTCTAAAGGACAAATGGTTCTTCTTCCCTTTCAAACCCTGTTGTGCACCACACAAACAGTACTTTCCCACCAAATATAGGATATCAGAATACCCAGGGGAAATTGCACAACAAAATTTAGGGTGCTTTATTTCCTGTTACCTCTGTAAAAATATTTTTTTTTAGCTAAAGCAGCAATTTAGTTGAAAAAAGTGTAAATTATTTATTTCACGGCTCAATGTTATAAATTTCCATGAAGCACCTGGAAGTTTAAGATACTCACTAGCACATTTAAATAAATTCTATGAGGGTTGAAATTTACAAAATGGGGTTAATTATGGAGGGGGCTCAACTATTAAGGCACATCAGAGACTCTGTAAATACCTCATGGTGTCCAATATTGATTCCAGACAGATTTGACTTCCAAAGGTCAAATGGTGCTCCTTCTCTTTGAAAGCCTGCCGTGCACCTCAATAGTATTATTACACCCCATATGGGATATCTGCACATTCAGGATAAACTGCACAGCAAATTATATTTTCCCCTGTTACCCTTATGAAAATAAAAAAATGTGCTAAATCAACATTTTTTTGTGAGAAAAATTTGATTTTTAATTTTCACAGCTCAACATTATAAAATTCTGTGAAGCACCTGAAGACTCAAGGCACTTACTACACAACAAGAGGGGTGTAGTTTCCAAAATGGGGAATCTTTTCAGGAGTTTTCTCTGATCAAGCACATTAGGTGCTCAGCAAACATGATATGGCTTCTCCAATTGATTCCAGTCAATTTCTAAAAGTCAAATGGTGCACAATCCCTTCGGAGCCCTCCCTTCAAAACTGCACAAGATGAATAATAAAAGTGCCACAATACAATACAACATAGGTACCCTGAGAAGGAATAAGGTCCCCAAAATAGAAGATATTTTACATTAGTGATACCCTCTGTAACTCTTTCACAAAAGACATGTCCCCCTTGTGGTCCCCAAGCATTAAGACCATTTTGTGGGCCTTATACAACAATAAACTATCACTTTGTGCTCCTATACTGTAAATATTTGTCTTTATGCTCAAAATATATGGAGCCACAATTTGGGCATTGTTAATGGCCAGGAACACAATTGGAACATTGCAAATGTCCACCATTGTGGCCAGGGGCGGACTGGCCCAGGTGGCAGGGGGGCAAGTGCCCCCTGGGTTGGTGGTATAGCCCTCATCCAGGGCTGCCCCCCCATAGAAATGGGCCGGCAGCGCTTCTTGGCTGGCGTGGTGACGCGGCGGCTTGCGGCAGAGTTGGCGGCTGACACAGTGAGTGACCGGCGATACCCTGACAGCACCCCCCCAGGCCACCACAAAAACTCTGACAGCACCCATTGACCAACAAAAAAGCTCTGACAGAACCCCCCATCTCGGTCTTCATCTATGGGCTGGCAGAATAAGTCTGCCACCCTGAGCTTGAATCGCCAGCCAGCCCCTGATTGTGGCCTCACAAATTGATAAAGCGGCCAACACTGCAAAATATTTCTATATTAATGCCCCAGTTAATACTCTGACATAGTGTCCCCATCTTGGCCTGTCATTTACAATAATAGCCCCATCCAAGACATATTTACTATAATGTATCAAACTATGGTATAAATGTACTATACTGTTAATCACAGTACAGCTCCCTGCATGTAAATAAAAAAATACATACAAGTGTACTGACCTTTTCATCCTAACATGATGCACTGCTCCTTCTTCCAGCTCCATTGCCTGATGCAGAAAGTGCAATGCAGTCTTTAGTTGCACTGCCTGCAATGTTATCTGCTGCCACCAGCATGTATATGTATGAAGCTATTGCAGAGAGAAGAGCAGGTGGTTCTCTGCTCCTCACATGCAACTGTAGCTTGCAGTGGCACCTTCTTCATAGGCCATGTCGCACCACCTGTCACCATAATCTCTCACCCTGGCTCAGAGGACATGCAGGCAAGTTTGTGCCTGCATAAGTTTTGGTTTTAGACCTTTTTTTTCAGTGTCCATGTTAGGTTAGAAGGAAATTAAACTGCCTTCCATGATTGCAGGGTGTCAAGAATAAAAAAATGCTGCTATTAAGAAGTTATATTGCAGTACATCACAAATCAATTAATTCACTGTGATACAGACGCTGCTTATCTAGCATTTCCCTATCATTTGCAGCTTTGTATTATTATTCACAGACTGAGACGTGTACTCCAATTGAACTCATCAAGAGTTCATCAAGTACAAAATGCTAATTTTGATTAATTGGACTTTTTGCCTTAAATTTCGCAATATTTGCTCTGAAAGGAATAACTGAACTAGCCTTGTAAAAATATTTTGCAAAATGGACCCAGAAAATACTTTAGAAAAGTTTTTAAAAATGTAGAATTATGTGGCTCTTCAGTTAAAAAGTTTTCCTCAAAATATTCTTTTACATTTCTTCACTTTTTAAAGCATTATCAGCAATATTTTTATTATTCCAAGATAAATACAAGAAAACTTTTATTCTAAAGTAGCTGTACAAATGTTGCTCCATAGAGCATAATACTGCAAACAAATGTTTATCGAAGATTATACTTCTTAGCAGACTAATTGAAAAATAATTGCTGTCAGGATTATTTATTTACAGATCCTTAATGATATTATGTAGAGCTATCAATGTGATATAAAAATAATATTATATTTAGCTAAAGCAGAAAGTAATTTGAAAGTGCAAACTAAAGAGTTATAATAGAAGCAAACTGCAGAAACAGTAGACTGATTACTCAAGAAATCACACAGTGATTTCATCACAGTCTGCCATTATATTATTTCCTTTTTGTTTTTATATTAAATTAGATTAAATATTTGCTTATTATTGACACCAGTATACAGCCAGGATGTAGTCCTAGATGAACTGATGGACCATTATCCCGAAAGACATAGAACAGAGTGGAAGTGTCCAGTGTTAAATATTTGTGAGAGATAAACTCTAAATTATCTCTTATTTTTATGTGTAAAGGAGGTTTAGTTTTATGTATGTTTTGCCACCTATGTATTGAACTTATTCATTGGCTAATAATACTGACTAATATCGCTATAAAGGCCACGTTACACACACAGGTATCTGTTCAGATATTGGTCACAAATCTCTGGTTGCAGTGAAACCATGGACACATTGTTGTATTTTGTGGCTGTGTACAAATGGAACAATGTGTCCATGATTTCACTGCAACCAGAGATCTGTGACCAATATCTGAACAGATATCTGTGTGTGTAACGTGGCCTTAAAGGTGGGGTCACACGCGGCGATTTCGCCCGCGACATCGCCGAAAAGTGACGTCACAGCGATGTTGTGGGCGATATTGCAAGTGCGTCGCGCTGTGTGACAGCGCGACGCAACTGCAAATTATCGCTGGTCGCAGGTTGACAGGTTTATGAACATGTTCATAAACCTGTCAACCTGTGACCAGCGATTAGGCTGGATCGCGCCGTCTGACACTGTTGGCGGCGCGATCCAGCCTATATCGCAGTGCTTAGCCCAGCCCAGCGAGCGATGGCTCCGCCCACATCGCCGCCGCATCACCGGCAACGTCGTGCCGTGTGACAGCTGGCCTGCGATGTCGGAACTCATTTACATCTCAACTCATTTACATCTCATTTTCCAATAAAGTATAAACATCTTAATACAATCCCATATAGTGGTATCCATCTTTCATATCTTTCATCATAGTGTACATCACAATATTTCATAATATATCCTTATGTCATTAGTGATTACCATCTATTATTATTGTGTTACTCATACATATCTCTTTTAATTGAACATTCACAGCTCAGCTGTCCACTTAATTGATATTACTGTTACCACAGTTTTTGCTTACCAAGGCTTGTCGGTAAACACAGCCATGCCGTGAATCTCAGCATTGCGGAAGTGGCTTTGCGTATGCGCGAGCTGCTCCCTGCATTAGCGTTGTTTTGGAGTCAACCGGAATTGGAAGCCGCACCATACTGCAACTCCCGTGCATGCGCGTTAATCATTCTGTCCTCTGATCGCCATTTTTATGCACCTCATTCGCTCTCTTTCAGTTACAGTAATTAATACTGTCTAATGTCATCTAGTTTATTATAATGAATGCATACCATCTTAAATAAATGATTATTCAACCAATCTATGTTTAAAGTGCTTCAGTGCATAAAGTGCATATTTTTCACCACGAGGGATCTACAGTAATTATGTTATACTAGTGCTTTACTTGATTGAGTCAAACCTGGATTAACCATTTATGGCTCATTGTACTGTGAACTAAATGTATTTACATAATTAAGTTTGTAATCCCTCTTAGTATTCAAGGCTTATACCTTTTGGATCCTCCATCTCGGTCTTTCACTTTGGGTGTTGCTATCTGGGTTCTCACCTCTTTTACCCCCCTTTTTTTGGTGTGTTCCATTTGAGAGATTCAACACCACCCTTGTCAGCACGGTGGTTCAAGTGTTAATTACACTTGCCCCACCCTCTTCCCAAAGGATTGGGTAGGGTTTAGAATGGTATATCCCTTTCGACTACACCCCAATAAGGGCCATGACCACTTTTTGGATTTCCAGTGTATTTGGCCATAAGTTTTCTTACAATAAAGTGTATTATATATGAAAAAAAGAAGGTGACTACCCAATTTTTTAACATTTTTATGTCTCCTTTCAAGCATTGTACAGTATAATAATACATTTTTTTTTTTTAATTAGATAATTGATATTGCATTCATTTCGGTGATATTTTTAACCCTACGGTTCACATTACATGCATAAAATTCATTCTTAATGTAGACATGCTTGGCAAGTGTAAACATCAGTCCAAAGGACAGCTTGTGCATAGAGTGTTCAATCCCTTTTGTGCTCATCTCCAACTTCATAGTGATCCTATGTGATAAAGTAAGGAACAAACAATTAGCCTAAATTTTTCCTTCATGTTACAAATAGTGACTTTTAAAAACACAGTTTCAGATGAACAATCACATTTTAAGTATAGACTGCAGCTTATAGTCTACATTGAGGCGCTCTGGTTTTAAAGTCCTCAACTCATGTATCCATTGTAATTCTTTAGTTTTTAATTTTTTAATCCTAAACCCCCTCTTCTTATTGGTGGTACTGTGTCAATTAATCTAAACCAGAGGTATTTCTCAGTATGCCCTGCTTCAACGAAGTGTTTAGGGACTGGTAAATTAAGGGTGTTCTTCCGTATACTGTACTGGTGTTCGTTTATTCTCATTTTGAAATCTAGGGTGGTTTTCCCCACATACCACATTTTGCAGGGACATTCTAGCAAGTAAATGATGAAGTCTGAGCTACAGGTCAAAAAATATTAGATGTTATATTCTGTACCTGTAATTGGGTGGCTGAATTTATTTCTTTTTAGCATTAGCGTACAATTTATGCAGTTGACACAAGGATAACAACTCGTCCTTTTACTTCCCGTTAATGTAATTTGTTGGACATTTTCAATGGACCTATATCTGAACTAACTAGGATGTCTTTAAGGTTTTCTCCCCTCCTATGAGCCACCAAGGGGAATTTTTATATTCCTCTATGTGAGGTAAGCACTTTCCCAACATTTCCCAATGTTTTGTGACCACTTTCACTATTGTTTTAATTTCTTCGCCGTAGATAAGGATTAGGGGTATCCTATTTTCATTCCTCTTTTTGGGTGTTTCTCCTTTTGTTGTGTCAGATATTTTGTTGTTTACCCTCTTTTTTTAAATTTAAGAATTAATCTGTCTACCACTTGTTCTGTCTCTTTTTCCTCATTAACAATCCTGCTTACTCTCATTATCTGGCTTTGGGGTATTGAATCCTTCATGTTTTTCAGGTGGTTACTTTGATAATGCAATAGTTTATTCCTATCCGTTGGTTTTACATGGAGTGTTGTGTTTATCTTACCATCAATTAATTTGACATTGACATTCAAAAAATGGAATTTCTGTAAGGGACCTTACCATCGTGAATTTTATTGTTTTGTCTATACTGTTGATAAATGTAAAGAAACTGTCCAATTCCGCCTCTCTGTCCTTCCATAAAATGAAGATTTGTATATATCCATGTGAGAAGTGGTGGGACACATAGGCATACCTTTCCTCTACCTTCCTACAGGAGGTAGAGAGTCAAAGGAGATGTACAAAAAAAAATTGGTAAAGCCTAATGTTACAACCAAGCAAGTACAAGGGGTGTGTCCATGACGACAGCTTGGTTATCAAAACGGCGGATAAGGGGGTAGCAGTTGTCGTCATGGACAAGGAGACATACCTGAAGGAAGCACAGAGACAATAGTATATAAGATATTGAATAGAGACCCGAAGTTTCACATACAAAAAAACATACTTAATATTTTGGACACAGCAAAAATGGGGGGAGTGATTGACTAAAATCTTTACGAATACTTGATTGTGAAAAACCCGGTTACACCTGTGTTATATTTAGTTCCCAAGGTGCATAAATCGATAGTCAATCCTCTAGGTAGGCCCATCGTGGTGAGAATTGACTTGATTTTTTATAATATAGGGACTAGGGATGAGCAAGTATACTCGCTACTATTCGGTATTCGCTGAATAGTAGCCGTATTCGGGCTACTCGCTACTCTCCGAGTACTTATGTGTACTCGGGAGTAGCGAGCAGTCCTAATACACTGCGAAAGTAGCCTAAAAGTGAGTAAAAGTTGTGAAAAAATAATAAACTTACATACTCACCTTCCGACGCCTGCACCAGGACCGGCAGAGAAGACATCCGATCGCTGGACAAGGACCTGTCACTATCAGCCAATTAGATGGCCGGTAGCGATCTGGCCAATTTGCAAGGTCCTAGATGTACTGTCAGGACCTCGCAAACTAGCCAATCAAGTGGCCGCTAGCGATGACGTATTTGTGACGTGGCGCCATCTGATTGGCCAGATCGCTACCGGCCATCTGATTGGCTGCTAGTGACAGGTCCTTGTCCAGCGATCGGATGCTTTATCTGCCGATCACAGTGCAGGCGTTGGACAGGTGAGCATGTAAGTTTATTATTTTTAAACAACTTTTAATCACTTTTAGGCTACTTTCGCAGTGTATCTATAGATACACTGCGAAAGTATTTGTACTCGCTATACTCGCAACGAGTAGCGAGTACCGCTACCTACTCGTTGCGAGTATAGCGAACACGAATATTAAGGTACTCGCTCATCCCTAATAGGGACCTTTTTGGGCAAAATTTTATACCCTTTGCATCTTCGGCAAAATCATATATAAAAGACACCAGAGATTTTTTTGGACAAATTGAGAGAGTATAAGATGAGCACTCCATTAATATTAGCTTCCTTTGACGTCACCTCATTATACACATCGATGATAAGACATGAGATGGGTATAGAAGTAATTGTGAGATGTTTGAAAGGGTCCAAATATACTGATCACTGTAAACAATTTATAATTGATCTCTTAGAGATAGTACTTAGGCAAAATTATTTTCTGTTTGGAGACACATTTTATTTGCAAATTATGGGAACACCGATGGGGCGCACATGGCGTGCTCATATGCGGGGGCAGTTATGGCACACCTCGATGAAAGGTACACCTATGTCTCACATGTAGAGTGGTGATGGAGATACATACAAAATATCTTCATTTTATGGAATAGCACAGAGTCAGAATTGGACAGTTTCTTTACATTTATCAACAGTATAGGCGAAACAATAAAATTCCCAATGGTAAGCTCCCTTACGGAAATTCAATTTTTGGATGTCAATGTCAAATTAATTGATGGTTAAACACAACACTCCATGTAAAACCAACAGATAGGAATAAACTATTGCATTATCAAAGTAACAAGCTGAAAAATATGAAGGATTCAATACATCAAAGCCACATAATAAGAGTAAACAAGATTGTTAATGAGGAAAAAGAGAGAACAAGCGATAGAGAGACTAATTCTTAAATTTAGAAAAAGAGGGAACCCAACAAAAATTCGCACACGACAAAAGGAGAAAGCAACGTGTACAACACTCAAAAAGAGGAATGAAAATAGGATACCACTAATCCTTACCTACAGCGAAGAAATTAAAACAATAGTGGAAGCAGTCACAAAACATTGGGAAATGTTGGGAAAATGCTTACCCCACATAGAGGAATATAAAAATCCCCCCTTGGTGGCATATAGGAGGGGAAAAAACCTTAAAGACATCCTAGTTAGGTCAGATCGCATGCGCGAAGCAACTTCCGCGACGCCGAGATGCACGGCATGGCGATGTTTACAGACAAGCCTTGGTAAGCAAAAACTGTGGTAACAATAATATTACCGTATATACTCGTGTATAAGCCGAGTTTTTCAGCACAAAAATGTGCTGAAAAGTCCCCCCTCGGCTTATACACGGGTCATATACGGTACTTAGTGGTATACAGCCCCCCGTGGTATACAGGGCCCCCCTTGCTTGTGGCAACCTGTAAAAGAAGATATCATCATACTTATCGTGTCGCCGCCGCCGCCGCTCTGTCACCGTCACCACGCTATTCCGGGTCTTCATGCTTCCTTCACCGACGCACAGGAAATTACGTCATTGTCTGTGCGCCGGAGAAGGGAGCTTGAAGACCCGGAATAGCGCGGTGACGGTGACAGAGTGGTGGCGGAGGCGACACGATAAGTATAATGATATCTTCTTTTACAGGTTGCCACAAGCAAGGGGGGGCCCTGTATACCACGGGGGGGGGGGCTGTATACCACTAGGTACCGCTGTATACAGCTGGGGCTGCTGTATACCCCTCTGGGGCTGCAGTATACCCCTCTGGGGCTGCTGTATACCTCTGGGGCTGCTGTATACCTTTGGGGCTGCTGTATACCCCTCTGGGGCTGCTGTATACCCCTCTGGGGCTGCTGTATACCTCTCTGGGGCTGCTGTATACCTATGGGGCTGCTGTATACCTCTGGGGCTTCTATATACCTCTGGGGCTGCTGTACACCCCTCTGGGGCTGCTGTATACCTATGGAGCTGCTATATACCTATGGGTCTGCTGTATACCTCTGGGGCTGCTGTATACCCCTCTGGGGCTGCTGTATACCCCTCTGGGGCTGCTGTATACCTATGGGGCTGCTATATACCTATGGTGCTGCTGTATACCTCTGGGGCTGCTGTATACCCCTCTGGGGCTGCTGTGTACCCCTCTGGGGCTGCTGCATACCTCTCTGGGGCTGCTGTATACCTATGGGGTTGCTGTATACCTATGGGGCTGCTGTATACCTATGGGGCTTCTGTATACCCCTCTGGGGCTGCTGTATACCTCTGGGGCTGCTGTATACAGCTCTGGGGCTGCTGTATACAGCTCTGGGGCTGCTGTATACAGCTCTGGGGCTGCTGTATACAGCTCTGGGGTTGCTGTATACAGCTCTGGGGCTGCTGTATACAGCTCTGGGGCTGCTGTATACCGCTCTGGGGCTGCTGTATATACCACTGGGGAGGCTGCTGTATACTACCACTGGGGAGGCTGCTGTATACTACCACTGGGGAGGCTGCTGTATACCACTGAGAGGGCCTGTATACCACACTCCTGGGGGCTGTATACCTGTGCTGGGGTCCACCCTCGGCTTATACACGAGTCAATAGGTTTTCCCAGGTTTTGGGGGCAAAAGTAGGGGGGTCGGCTTATACACGGGTCGGCTTATACACGAGTATATACGGTAATTAAGCGGACAGCTGAGCTGGGAATGTTCAATTAAAAGAGATATGTATGAGTAACACAATTATAATAGATGGTAATCACTAATGATATAAGGATATATTATGAGATATTGTGATGTACACTATGATGAAAGATATGAAAGATGGATATCACTATATGGGATTGTATTAAGATGTTTATACTTTATTGGAAAATGAGATGTTAATGAGTTGAGATGTATGAGAAGCCCAGAATTTGCAATGGGTGGCTGCTAGAAGAAAGTCCATGTGACTGAAACGTTGCAACTTTGCCTGAAGGCCATAGATGACATTAGACAGTATTAAATACTGTAACTGAAAGAGAGCGAATGAGGTGCATAAAAATGGCGATCAGAGGACGGAATGATTAACGCGCATGCACGGGAGTCGCAGTATGGTGCGGCTTCCAATTTCGGTTGACTCCATAACAATGCTGATGCTGGGAGCGGCTCGCGCATGCGCAAAGCCACTTCCGCAATGCCGAGATTCACGGTATGGCTTTGTTTACAGACAAGCCTTAGTAAGCAAAAACTGTGGTAACAGTAATATTAATTAAGCGGACAGCTGAGCTGGGAATGTTCAATTAAAAGAGATATGTACAGTCATGGCCAAAAGTATTGACACCCCTGCAATTCTGTCAGATAATACTCAGTTTCTTCCTGAAAATGATTGCAATCACAAATTCTTTGGTATTATTATCTTCATTTAATTTGTCTTCAATGAAAAAGACACAAAAAGATTTGTCCTAAAGCCAAATTGGATATAATTCCACACCAAACATAAAAAAGGGGGTGGACAAAAGTATTGCTACCCTTACAAAAATCATGTGATGCTTCTCTAATTTGTGTAATTAACAGCACCTGTAACTTACCTGTGGCACCTAACAGGTGTTGGCAATAACTAAATTACCCTTGCAGCCAGTTGACATGGATTAAATTTGACTCAACCTCTGTCCTGTGTCCTTGTGTGTACCACATTGAGCATGGAGAAAAGAAAGAAGACCAAAGAACTGTCTGAGGACTTGAGAAACCAATTTTTGTGGAAGCATGAGCAATCTCAAGGCTACAAGCCCATCTCCAAAGACCTGAATGTTCATGTGTCTACCGTGCGCAGTGTCATCAAGACGTTTAAAACCCATGGCATTGTGGCTAACTTCCCTAGATGTGGACGGAAAAGAAAAATTGACGAGAGATTTCAACGCAAGATTGTGCGGATGGTGGATAAAGAACCTCGACTAACATCCAAACAAGTTCAAGCTGCCCTGCAGTCCAAGGGTACAACAGTGTCAACCCGTACTATCCGTCGGTGTCTGAATGAAAAGGGACTGTAAAGTAGGATACCCAGGAATACCCCACTTTTATCCCGAGACATAAAAAAGCCAGGCTGGAGTTTGCCAAAACTTACCTGAGAAAGCCTAAAACGTTTTGGAAGAATGTTCTCTTTTTTTGGGCAAAGGCATCAACATAGAGTTTACATGAGAAAAAAAGAGGCATTTAAAGAAAAGAACACGGTCCCTACAGTCAAACATGGTGGAGGTTCCCTGATTTTTTGGGGTTGCTTTGCTGCCTCTGGCACTGGACTGCTTGACCGTGTGCATGGCATTATGAAGTCTGAAGACTACCAACACATTTTGCAGCATAATGTAGGGCCCAGTGTGAGAAAGCTGGGTCTCCCTCAGAGGTCATGGGTCTTCCAGCAGGAAAATGACCCAAAACACACTTCAAAAAGCACTAGAAAATGGTTTGAGAGAAAGCACCAGTCCAGACCTGAATCCCATAGAACACCTGTGGAGAGATCTAAAAATGGCCGTTTGGAGAAGGCACCCTTCTAATATCAGGGACCTGGAGCAGTTTGCCAAAGAAGAATGGTCTAAAACTCCAGCAGAGCATTGTAAGAAACTCATTGATGGTTACCGGAAGCGGTTGATCGCAGTTATTTTGGCTAAAGGTTGTACATCCAAGTATTAGGCTGAGGGTGCCAATACTTTTGTCCGGTCCATTTTTGGAGTTTTGTGTGAAATGATCAATGTTTTGCTTTTTGCTTCATTCCTTTTTGTGTTTTTTCATTGAAGACAAATTAAATGAAGATAATAATACCAAAGAATTTGTGATTGCAATCATTTTCAGGAAGAAAAGAAGTATTATCTGACAGAATTGCAGGGGTGTCAATACTTTTGGCCAACACTGTATGAGTAACACAATAATACTAGATGATAATCACTAATGACATAGGCGGCCGTCACACGCTTCAATGTTGTGAGCGATATTGTTAGCGATCACATGCACGCGCGATCGCTGGTGAGCTGGTGAGCTGTCTCAGACTCATCAGCGATGTGGACCAGCGAGAACGCTGGTAACTATGGAACACATCGGGTTACTAGACGCCGCGCGGCGCTTAGTAACCCGACGTTTACCATAGATACCATCTCCCAGCATAGGCTCTGCCGCTGGGAGATCGTTCATCGTGGTGTCACACACCACGTTGATGCAGATTGATCAAGCGATTATCGCTTGATATGAGCTCCGGCTCACAAATCTGCGATCAAACAATCAAGCGATTTTACATTGTAAAATCGCTTGATTACACGCAGCGATGCACAAACGATATTGCTTAAGCGATCAAAACGCAGATCGCTTTAGCGATATCGTTCAAGAAATTGATGCGTGTGACGGCCGCCATAAGGATATATTATTAAATATTTTGATGTACACTATGATGAAAGATATGAAAGATGGATATCACTATATGGGATTGTATGAAGATGTTTATACTTTATTGGAAAATGAGATGTTAATGAGTTGAGATGTATAAGAAGCCCAGCATTTGCAATGGGTGGCTGCTAGAAGAAAGTCCATGTGACTGAACTGTCGCAACTTTGCCTGAAGGCCAAATAAAGGCTGAATACATCTGGAAGGAGTGCTGGAGTCCCTTTATTTCGAAATAGATAGATAGATAGATAGATAGATAGATAGATAGATAGATAGATAGATAGATAGAATGATTGACATACACTGGTGATCAAAATTAGAGAACAACGCACAGGATGAACTTGACAACCCCGGATCGGATCAGCACACAGAACCAGAGGGTTAGTATGCCATCCGGTCCGGTGTGCACCCGCATTCAGCTGCCACCACTAATGAATCAGGACCACGGCTAGCAGTAAGCTAGCCGGGGTCCTGAAACACCTGCGGTGAACAGTCGAATCCGGGGCCATCCGGGACAATCCGGGAATTGCCAATTAGAGGAGATATTCTCCTCTCCGGCTACTATCTGGCCCCATAGGCTTCTATGGGGCCAAAAACTGGTCCAGGGCTGTCCGGTTTACACGGACAGCCACGGATCTGAACCATCCGCAATGTGAAGCCAGCCTTAATGTTAAGGTCATTGTGCTGTCATATGTGAAATTATCTTAATATGAGTAAATTAGCAGTATTTTAAGCTTATTTCATAAACTTATTATATTCTAAAGCACAGAATAAAAATGTAAATCAGATAAATGAAAAGAACATTGATCAAAATTAGAGAACACTTTCAGATACCTGCCAGTTATTGGTGTTAATCTGGCACCTGGTGCTAATTTTCTTAATTATCTGACAAACACTATTTAACTGGCAGCCTAACTTTCCAGTTTGCACTCACTTTGCAAAAATGGTGTGTCGTTCCAAAGTGACTGAAAACCTTTGGCAGCAGGTTGTCCAGATTAAGGAAAAAAGAGAGGAAATCCAGTGTTGTGCCTCTGTTCAGTTGCTTTATTCACACATGAGTTAAAATTATCACACACCCCATAGGGTTACGCTAGATGCATTGAAGTGTGAAGTGTGCTTCTTTTTAGTCGTTAGCATAGTAAAAACCATGAACAACAAGATTATATACATACTACAACCACTAGACAAATGTGAACAATTAACAATTAAAGATAAAGATACACTTAACCCTTCTGCAGCCACATTGTTTGAAATTAAAAGTGAACTCACATCTGTCACTGTCATTTCAGACACCATATATGTCATTTGTTATCATATAAATATACACTTTCTCTTTCCTATTCAAATATTTATGACAAAGGTGATGATGTTTAATAAATTACACAACTCAGAGTTGTAAGAAAACAATACTAGTGTGCGATGTGTAAAACATTGTACATATAATGATAGAAAGCGACAAATGACTACCCCCTCTACAATACTCATTTATAACTAAATTATTCATGCCAATTATTTGCATGTATTCTATATTTCACCATTGTTATGAGTGATTATTGCAGTGCATAACAGTTGTCACACATATACAAATAGAATTAATGCAATCTCCATATATTAAATATGTATTATCGCCTATTAAATTGAATTAATATCATGAGCTTCCTTTTTTGTTTTTTGATGTTATAACTGACATACATCATCTTACTATATTATATCTATGGTGTCTACTGTAGCAGAGTACTTAGATTGTTGTGAACAGATTATTAGAAATACCATATATTGCTTCGGAGCTTGAGACCTTTTGGACTCCAGGACCCAATTCAAGTATCCCAATTCAAGTATCCAAAAAGTTCCCTATTATGGACCGATCTCTCCCAGTCCCCGCCCCTATGGGCTCTGTTTTCACCTTCTTTGGCGAACCTTTTCATGCTCAAGTGGGAAGAGAACTATATATGCAATCTGGATACTCCTTATGTGGATTGCATTCGTTGATATGGGAGATACATCGACAATATGGTCCTTATATGGAACCCCCCCGTCTGATGTTTCTCCCATACCAACTCCTCTTTACCTGTTGGAACTATTTTCAAACAATGACTTCAATTTATCGTTCACTATGGAGGTTCATGAAAATAGTGCTCCCTTTTTGGAGTTAATACTGACTGGTGCTTGAGAAAAGTCTTTTGTGGACTGAAACGTCGCATCACACACTTGTGGCCGGATTAAAGGGTCCATAATGGAATAAGTATTGAGTGCTGCCCGGTTTTTTTTTTTATATTTTGACTTGCTGCAGTGGAGCACTGCATACAGGATTTTTTGCATCGAATTATTTGATGTTTATGTGCTGATTCTTTTGCCTTACTTTAGATAGATAGATAGACGTAAATAATAGAAAGATAGATAGAAGTACAACACCTATAAAAATGTCCCACCCCCTACATATTCTAAGATTGCACCCTTTAGTGCCTTTCATGTTACACTAAATGGTGTGTAGCCTTGTATTCGGCCACAAAGTAAATAATTATTTAAAAAAATGAAGTGGTATACCCCCTATTCTTGATAGCCAGCTGGGTAAAGCAGACAGCTGCAGCCAGTCTGTAGCTGGCAGCTTTACCTTGGCTAGGAATCAAAACTAGAGGTCACTACATGCTGTTCTTTTAATTATTTATAAATAAATAATGAAAAAAAAACCTGGGATCCTACCCAAATTGGATCACCAGTCAAGGTGAAGCTGACAGCTGGGTTCTGATATTCTTAGGGTGGTAAGGGCCATGGTTATTGTCCCTCCCCAGTCTAAAAATAGCAAGTTGCAGCTTCCTATGAACTAGTGCCTCCATTAGAATCACCTGTTCTGGTGTTTTGCCCTGGCTCTTGCCATTGCCCTGGTGCGATGAAAAGTTAGTTAAGGATATTTGGGTTTGATGTCAACTGTAATGTCAGCTGGCATCAAGTCCAGGAGTTATTAATGTCTATCAGATACCCAACATTACTAACCCAGTTAGTAATAAAAAAAAAAAGACAATAAAAAATTAGCTCCATCCAGTTAATTTTACAAAGTTAAATAACTTGAATTTTAATTGTCTTAGGCTAGGGTCACACATGCAGCTGGATTTTTAAATCCTGATCTGGTTTTGAGCTTTCAAAAAGCTCAAAACCGGATCAGGAAACACTCCCCATAGGAGCCCATTATAGTAACCGGATTGCTTTACATGCATTCCGGTTACTGGCTCCGGATCTGCAGCCTGCACTAAAAATCATGCAGGCTGCAGTTTGCGGAGTGCTTCTGGCAACCACAAGGCGGTAACCGGATTGCTCAGGATGTGTAATCCTGAGCAATGTGGTTACCGTATTCTTTGCTCATCAGCAGGGATAAGCAAAGTATTAAATGTGTATAAAAACATTAATTATTAATATTAGCTGTGGGCAACATGTCTCTAGGGGGTGCCCATCCTCCCTAGAGACATGCTGTTCACTCCTCTCAGCATGTTAGGGGTTAATAAGCCATTTACAGTAAGCCAACTAATGTTGGCTTTGTACTAATTTATGAATGAACCCGCGGCTCCCCTGACAGATGCGCAGATACTGTACGTAATGTACGTATAGTATCTGCTGCTGTTCAGGGTCCTGTAGTGCGCTGCAGTGCGCTGCCCATAGTCCTAATGTAAATGCCTACAGGACCTCGGACAGTGGCAGACACTATACGTACATTACGTACAGTATCTGCTCTACTGTCAGGGGAGCCGAGGCTTCATTCATAAATTAGTACAAAGCCGACAATAGCCGGCTTACTGTAAATGGGTTATTAACCCCTAACATGCTGAGAGGAGTGGACAGTATGTCTCTAGGGGGGGTGGGCACCCCCTAGAGACATGTTGCACACAGCTAATATTAATAATCATTGTTTTTATACACATTTAACACCTTGCTTATCCCTGAAGAGCAAAGCATACGGTAACCGCATTGCTCTGGATTACACATCCGGAGCAATCCGGTTACCTCATTGCGGGACACAGCACACATTTTGGGAAAAAAATGTGTGTGAAGGCAATTGCGTTCACAGCATCCGGATCTTGATGCGGTGAACACAATTGTCTGCCCAAATGTAACCCCAGCCTTACTGTCTATTCTCCAACAGCTTTGCCTGGATTTTGACTACATGATTGCTAAGTTAATGATAGTTAATTTTGAATGGTTCACACCATTCACTGAAAATACACTGACTAATATTACTGGAATCAACATGGTGTAAATAACACTGGTCATCACTGAAAATCTTGTTATGCTGAACACAAATATAACCATGAATTCTTTTTATTGCCTTTAATTTTGAAGATATTTCATATAATGCAATGTCTATGTTTCACCTTATAAATTTATCCAATAGGACAGTAACAACATCCTAAACAAGCCTAGAATTATGTAACATTGCATCACATTGCATATTAACATCATGCACACATCATGCAAAGTTTATTGCATAATCTGCTGATGTAATGCAGCACTACTTCTAGGAGCCTGGCAGTTGAAGTATGCTATAGAAAGTATTATTTACACTTAATATTTCCATAGTCTTCAGAATAATTTAGAAATTATTCAAAGCATAATAAAACATTGACTTACTACAAGTCTTACCATATTGTTGAAATTACTAAAATATATACTGAGGAGCAATGAGTTATGTGACGCTCGAACGGTGATTGGACAATGCAAGGAAGGCTGGCTAATGCATAACGCTATTGCAAATGTGTAGTGTGACTGGTCAGCTCGTTGAATATGGCACCCTGTGCAGGGACAGCCAATGGTTACACAGTAACCCCCACCAATGATAGCTGATGGGGCGTGATATACATGATGCTGTGGCACGCCCCAGGGAATTCACTAGGGCACGCAAATAACTTGCCTGTGCCCCAATTACACGCCGCCACCATAGGGATTATGCCTGACTGTTTTTGAGCACGGCTCAGACACAAGTATCTGAAGACACAGGAAGGAACTTCCTGAATTACACGCTGCCACTTCGCGGTGTTTTCAAGGCAACAGGAACAATTGTGTCCGATGCCTGGCGGTTTCTACCTTCCTGTGGCGGCGTGTAAAGGTACCATTATACGTAGCAACGCTCTAGCAATGTTGCTGCAACTTCACCACGACCCTGAGTTGCCGGTGATGTTGCCGGTGATGTTGCCCCGTGTGACGGTACCTTAAGACCATGAATATCCTAATGTATAAATACAAAGCAGTAATCTGAAGTTTTGCAAGTCCCTACAAAACCTTGAAATTAATAATTAATTAGTAGCATGACTTACATATCCCTTAACCTCTTGGGTGACTTCCCTACCAGTAATGTTCCACAACATCATGGCGGGATCGTGGTCCTGTAGCCCCGGAGACTGGGGTCACCAAAAAGTCACCGGAGCTACAGGTAGGAGGGGATCTCTGCTGTACCTCGGGAGGATGGCTTTGCTATCCCGTACCTGTGATTGCTGTGATTAGCTGTTCAACTTCAAACAGCCAACCACAGTGATTGTAATATTTCACCAAATTTGGTGAAATATTGTGATCCAGCCATGGTCGGTATTGAATTACTGACCAATGGCTGGAGCCAGGTGACCTCAGTATCACCCTGTCCAGATCTCATTGGAGCTTTCATTGCTGTGATTAGCTGTTGAACTTCAAACAGCCAACCACAGTGATTGTAATATTTCACCAATGAAATTTGGTGAAATATTGTGATCCAGCCATGGTCGGTATTGCATTTCTGACTAATGGCTGGAGCCAGGTGACCTCAGTATCACCCCGTCCAGATCTCATTGGAGCTAGGGTCCATGTGATGCTATCTCTCCAATCAGATGTGGAGGAGCAGTGTGACCTGTTGCTGCTCTCCCTCCTCTGCCTCATCTGATCTGTGGATTGGAGGCTGAAGAGAGAGGTGCCCTGAAATCTGCCGCTGATGCTGCCACCCCTAATGATTTCCGGTGATCATCCTATGCTCTGCGATCAGCCCCCATACCCTGAGATCTGATGCTGCTGTCTCATGCAGCATCCCAGTGTCCTCCGCTGCATATCCACCTCTGCGATCCCCGCTGTCCCTTGCTGAACAGGCAGGCAGTGGGGGTCAAAGCAGTGGGGAACAGGGGATGATTATGGGGTCAGTGGGCACTGGGGTGCAGCAGACCCCAGTGTATGAATGAGGGGGGCATGATCAGCAGGCATTTACTCCAGCGCCATAATGAGGTCTCTCAGATGCATTACATGTATGAGAATTAGCAACCAATCAGATGCTGGAGGTTTCTGGTGTCTGATTGGCTACTGCTTCTCATACATGTAATGCAGATGAGTGAACTCAGTACGGTGCCAGAGTAAATGCCTGCTGATCACGCCCCCCACCCCCAGTGCCCTGTGATCTGTGGTCGCCATCTCCTGCAGCACCCAAGTGCACTCTGACCACCCCCCATGCCCTGTGACCATCCCCCATCCAAGCTGCCTGCTGCTAAGACCCCCACTGTCTCCCACTGTTCCACCCAGGGTGATGGCAGCAGGCAGCAGAGGACAAGGGTTGATCACAGGACACAGGGGGTGATCGGAGGAAAGGGGTGGTTGCATCAGTGGGTATTTATTCCAGCGTCATACTGAGGTCTCTCAGCTGCAGTACATGTATGAGATGGCACCATCAAATCAGATTGACTGCTGCTTCTTGTACATGTAATGCAGCTGAGAGACCTCAGTATGGCGCCCGGCAGCCCGTTATGCAGCAGTGGCTTGGTGAGAGTGTAAGAGAGTGTGTGTGGGGATGTGAGTGTGTGTAAGGGAGTGTGTAAGAGTGTGAGTGTATTGGGGATAATGGAGGCTGCAAGGGGATGATGGGGGCTGCAAGCGGATGATGGAGCTGCAAGGGGATCATGGGGGCTGCAGGGGGATGTTTGGAGATAATGGGGGTATTGGGGGCTGCAGGGAGATGTTGGGGCAGTAGGCCGATGATGGGGCTGCAGGGGGATGATGGGGGTATTGGGGGCTGCAAGTGGATAATGGGGCTATTGGGGCTTCAGGGGGATGATGGGGATTACAGGAGGATGATGGGGGCTGTAGAGGGATGATGGGGGCTGCAAGGGGATGATGATGGCTGCAGGGAGATAATGGGAGTATTGGGGGCTGCATGGAGATGATGGGGAACATGGAAAAATAAGACATCCCCTGAAAATCACAGTGCAACTTTGGGAGCAAAAAATAATATAAAACACTGTCTTATTTGTAGTGTAGAGGAATTTTTTGGAGGGTGTAGTTTCCAAAATGGGGTTACTTGTGATGGTTTAATTTGTTTAGGCATATCAGGGGCTTTCCAAACACGACATGGTGTCCGCTAACAATTGCAGGTAATTTTCCATTCAAAAAGTCAAATGGCGCTCCTTGTCTTCCGAGCCCTGCCGTGCGCCCAAACAGTAGTTTTGATCACATATGGGGTATCAGCGTATTCAGCAGAAATTGCACAGCAAATTTTAGGATCCTTTTTGTGCTGTTATCTTTGTGAAAATGAAATAATTGAGTTAAAAACATTATTTCTTGTAAATATTAAAATGTTCATTTTTTTCCTTCCACATTGCTTTAGTTACTGCGAAGCACGTGAAGGGTTAATAAACTTCTTGAACGTGGTTTTGAGTAGTTTGAGAGGTGCTGTTTTTGTAATGGTGTCCCTTTTGGGTGTTGTCTGTCAAATAGGTCCCTCAAAGTCACTTCATATATGATGTGGTCGCAAAAAAAATGGTTTTGTAAATTTTGCTGCAAAAATGAGAAATTGCTGATGAGCTTTGAACCCTTACAACTTCCTAACAAAAAACTATTTTGTTTCCAAAATTGTGCTGTTGTAAAGTGGACGTGTGGGAAATGTTAGTTACTTACTGTTTTGTGTCACATAACTCTCTGGTTTAGTAGAATAAAAATTTAAAATTTGAAAATTGCAAAATTCTCAAAATTTTCGCCAGATTTCTGTTTTTTTCACAAATAAATGCAAGAATTATCAACCCAAGTTATCATTGACATGAAGCCCAATATGTCACGAAAAACTCTCAGAATCACTAGGATCCATTGAGGAATTCCAGAGTTAATGCTTCATAAAGGGACACTGGTCAGAATTGCAAACAATGACCTGGTCAGTAAGGTCAAAGCCGGCTGAGGGGTGAAGGGGTTAATAAAAGCGCTGGTCACAGTGACTGGCTGGGTATGAAATTAAGATTCATGAGCTGATAATCATTTTTCGAGATGGAATTGACCATATCCCTTCTTGTTTAAATATTGTATAAATGTCTTTATTTCATACACATAAATTAATAATCGATATATAAAACTCGATGTTGTTATTTGTTACATGTATCATCAATTTATTTTATGATTGATGGATTGTTTGGATCACAAGTGCTATATAGAATAGTCTTTGACTCATTGTTCACTGGTATATAAAACCCTTAATTAATTTTTCTGAAAAAAAAAGAAACAAGAAAAAAATTATTCCTCACTTAACATATGGTTTTGCAATGATTCTTAATGCTGTGTGAGGTCAGAAGCAAGAAAAAACCCACAAACTCTGCTATTAAAATTATATAAATTTCTATCTTTCAAAAATGTAAAGCAATTGTCCCCTACGCAGCTAATTGTAATAAATTAGTCTTAAATTTGCAGTTATACAACATACTAGAATAGTTTAAATTTAGAGTTCTCAGTGGGTGATACATTTTAATGGCTAAGTGGAAAAATAATAACAAATAGCAAGCTTTTGAGACCATTGAGGACTCTGAATTTTTAAGAATTTTTTCTCTTCTGGCTAACATGATTTAAAAATATAAATTTCCTGTAACAACTTACTAATGAATATTTTACTGAGCTTTTGTCTTTCTTAAATTCTCAGTGAGGCAATGCCTCTTTGATTGGCCAATAATTATTCGGATAGTGATCTAATCTAACTTGTCAGGAGACTAAGGCTGGCTTCACACCACGGTATTGTTCCTGTCCGCAGGGATCCTGTTTTTTGCAGAAACGGATAGGTCCGGATTGTAAACTCCGGATGCCATTTCTGTTTCCGGATCCGGGATTTTGAGGGATCCAGACACAGAAAGAGTTTGGGGGACCTGAGCCAGGCAAGTGATGTTGGCGCTGTTACTTTCACTTTAGCAGTGTATCTACATACACTGCTAAAGTGAAATTAAAGAGAGGAATGGTTAAAAAACAAAAAACTAAATGCTCACCTCTCTGCCGAGTGTCCCGTGATGCAAGTCATCCACCTTTGATGGAAGCAGGACCTTAATTAGCTGACGGGGAAGGGGTGGCTACCCAATCAGCTGATGTGTCACATGACCGCATCAGCTGAATGGTTTAAATCAGCTGCCAAAACCGATCGGTGGGCGAGTTAAACCGCTCAGTTTATGGGGTCATATGACACATCAGCTGATCGGGTTGCCGCCCCTTGCTGGTCAGCTGATTAAGGTCCTGCAGCCATCAGAGATGGATGCCTCACATTGCGGGACACTCGGTGGAAAGGTGAGCATTATTTTGTTTTTCAATTAGATTTTTATTCAAGATTTTCACCTTTACAATCCATTTCAATAAAGCACAGTATTTATCACAATGAATAACATACTCTAGATTGCTTAATCATGTACAGACCATAGAATATTAAAAATATATGAGAAAAATTAAGCATAAAAAGTGAGTGAGCTGAGTTCAGTTCAAAATTATCATATAAAAGAAATACATAAATCCAACTATTTACAAAGTATTTGGAAGTCCACCACAAAGAACATCTATAATCATCCTATACTTCCCAATAATCTCAACCTCACAGTTTATTACAAAATCTACATACGAAGTAAAGAATCAAGTATACTATCTCAAAGTGGTCTCAATAGATTGTGACGAAGGCCAATAAGAGTTCCAAGATCCTTATTTTAAATTATACAGTCATGGCCAAAAGTTTTGAGAATGACACCAAAATAATATTTTCACATGATCTGCTGCCCTCTGGTTTTTATTTGTGTTTGTCTGATGTTTATATCACTTACAGAAATATAATTGCAATCATATTATGAGTACCAAAAGGTTATATTGACAGTTAGAATGAGTTAATGCAGCAAGTCAATATTTTCAGTGTTGACCCTTCTTCTGCAGGACCTCTGCAATTCTCCCTGGCATGCTCTTAATTAACTTCTGGACCAAATCCTGACTGATAGCAGTCCATTCTTGCATAATCAATGCTTGCATTTTGGCAGAATTTGTTGTTTTTTTGTTTGTCCATCCGTCTCTTGATAATTGACCACAAGTTCTCAATGGGATTAAGATCTGGACAGTTTCCAGGTCATTGACCCAAATCTCTATGTTTTGTTCCCTGAGCCATTTAGTTATCACCTTTGCTTTAGGGCAAGGTGCTCCATCATGCTGGAAAAGGCATTGTTGGGCGCCAAACTGCTCTTGGACGGTTGGGAGAACTTGCTCTTGGAGGACATTCTGGTCCCATTCTTTATTCATGGCTGTGTTTTTAGGCAAGACTGTGAGTGAGCCGATTCCCTTGGCTGAGAAGCAACCCCACACATGAATGGTTTCAGGATGCTTTACAGTTGGCATGAGACAAGACTGGTGGTAGCGCTCACCTCTTCTTCTCCAAATAAGCTGTTTTCCAGATGTCCCAAACAATCGAAAAGGGAATTCATCAGAGAAAATGACTTTACCCCAGTCCTCAGCAGTCCACTCCCTGTACCTTTTGCAGAATATCAGTCAGTCCCTGATGTTTTTTCTGGAGAGAAGTGGCTTCTTTGCTGTCCTCCTTGAAACCAGGCCTTGCTCAAAGAGTCTCCGCCTCACAGTGCATGCAGAAGCACTCACATCAGCCTGCTGCCATTCCTGAGCAAGCTCGGCACTGCTGGTAGTCCGATCCCACAGCTGAAACAGTTTTAAGATATGGTCCTGGCGCTTGCTGGTCTTTCTTGGGCGCCCTGGAGCCTTTTTGACAACAATGTAAGCTTTCTCCATGAAGTTCTTGATGATGCGATAGATTGTTGACTCTGGTGCAATCTTTCTAGCTGCGATACTCTTCCCTGTTAGGCCATTTTTGTGCAGTGCAATGATGGCTGCACGTGTTTCTTTAGAGATAACCATGGTTAACTGAAGAGAAACAATGATAACAAGCACCAGCCTCCTTTTAAAGTGTCCAGTGGTGTCATTCTTACTTAATCATGACCGATTGATCGCCAGCCCTGTCCTCATCAACCCCCACACCTGTGTTAATGGAACAATCACTAAAACGATGTTAGCTGCTCCTTTTAAAGCAGGACTGCAATGATGTTGAAATGTGTATTGGGGGTTAAACTTCATTTTCTAAGCAAATGTTGACTTTGCAAGTAATTGCTGTTAAGCTGTCTTTATGACATTCTGGAGTAAATGCAAATTGCCATTAGAAAAACTGAAGCAGTAGACTTTGTTAAAATTAATATTTGTATCATTCTCAAAACTTTTGGCCATGACTGTACTTATGTAAAGAGTTATTTCTAAGTGAAAAAGAGTATTCACAAGAGTTATGTTGTGCTATCTTAACTATGACTTCTCGGAGCAAAGGAGGCGAGGAATCTCTCCAATGAGTGGCAATAACGTTTTTTTGCCATAAGTGAAATACGACTAATCAAAGGTCTAAATTTTCTAGGGAGCTTTTCAAGTCCAATGAATAGCAAGATGAATTCTGCTTTAAAATAAATGTTCAATCCTGTAATATCCTCAATCAGTTTTTGAATCGGCTTCCAAAATGAACTAAGAAATCTACAACCCCAAAACATATGAGTAATATTTCCTGTAATTGCACAATGCCTCTGGCATAAGTTTGATTGTTGGTTATGGATTAGGTGCAATTTAAGGGGGGTAAGATACCACCTAGTAAATAATTTATAATGTGTCTCAATTAAGGATACACAAGGGATGCTCATATAGGTAATATCAAATTTTTATAGTTGTTCGGTTGATATATCAACACCGAGCCTCAATATGTACTGTCTTTGTAAAGAAGACATCCTGATTAATATTTCTGTATATAACTAGTTTTCCAAAAATGAAAGTTTTAGGGGTATCAAATCATTTGCATTATGTTCTGGGGTAGATAAAAGTTTAAATTACGTTTATGCAATAAATCCTTTATTTTTGTCCATTTCATTTCCTCTGTACTCTTTAGTTTATACCTTACTTGCAAAGTATGAAATGGAATGAGATTTCCAAGATGATCAAAATCCCCGCTCTTTTCCATGAGTCTACTCTTATTCTACTTAAAATGAAAGATAAAATGTCTATGGAGATCCAGGACGAAGATGAGATCGGATAGATCTTAATAGATTTAGCAACTAGATTTCTCCAAGAAAGAATGGCTGCCCGCACCGTAATCGCTCCAGGAAGTCGCTTCAATTTGTCGCATAAATAAGGGATGACTACTGGTACTAGCGAGCCACACTTATACATTGAGCTCTCTAAATTTACCCATGCGCGTTTCTCTTCAGTTACACACCAACCTCTACTGATGTTAAAGCAGCAAGAACCGACAATTGTTTGTCCACGTTGATGGGATTACTAATTGAACTCAATTCTAACACCATTCATGAGATCGACATTAAACTGGATGAAAAGCAAACATAATTTAAAGCAATGTGTTCAGCTGAAAAATTGTTAGAATATGATGTTGAATTAGGTAAAAGACTGGTTGCATGTGTAAAAAAAATCAAAGAAGTACACACAAAAAATATCAGAGAGACCTCAGAGACCGATACGAAAGTAAGATCTATATATGGAAACAACTTAAGATAACTAAAACTGATGAGAGATGTCCGACACAATCCTCTGTGACCTCTCTAAGTGATGAGTCAGAAGCTCCTGGGCAATAAGTAGGTACAGTGTAGCTCTACCACCTGTTTAGGTGCTGAAGGGAAAATATATCCACTGCAGAAAAATTTAAATCCCTGGCACACTAGTCAAAAGGGTTTTTATTTGAAGATCATGAAGACAAAAATTGACGTTTCGACTCCACACTTGGTCGAACGTCATAAATATCAACATACTCAATAGTATCTTAAAGTAGGCCGTGTGAGTAACGTGCCATATACCATATAGTGAGGCAAAGTGTTTCTGATGGGTGTATAGTATATACAGACCAGTACTTGAGTGCTGTGGTCTTGTGTGGTGCTAGATGAACAAGTACTGTCAAGTGAGAGCTATAATTTTGGGGAAGGGTTAGTGTAGGGGAGCAAAGCAAGAAAGAGGAAAAAAGAGAATGTGAAAAGGGAGAAGGGGAAGAATGAACTAAAAGAAAAGGAGGAAGAGTGTAGAGGGAGAACTGTCAACTACTGATACTATGTGTGGTCCTAAAAGTCAGGAAGGTGTAGAAATGATGGAATGAATACCTTCTTATGTCCGTGAATGCCACTCGAAGCATGTAATTTATATTATTACTTTCCCCTGCAAGAAAATGTATGTAGGGAGAACTTCACGAACCCTAATGGTGAGGATAAGAGAACACATCAATAATATCAAAAAAGGATTCCTCGATCACCCTTTGTCTAAACATTTCAAAGACCATCACAATGCATGTAGTAGAGGCCTACAATTCCTAGCAATTCAATCAGTCAAGAAGGATGATAGAGGAGGAAATTTTCTAGCAAAAATGTCATGTGAAGAATCGAGATAGATCTTTGAACTAAATACTATGACTCCATTCGGACTCAATCATGACTTTGAATTGTTTGACTTTACATAACAGGGATATGAGTTTGATATATTATTTATCATGAAGACCTGAAATCTGGGTACAAAAAACTTTCTCCCCAATTAGAACAGTAAGAATAATTGGTAATTCACTGCTAGATACCCGTCTTGTTTACTATAGAGCACGAAAATATAAATATACACCTTTAATTTATATCAACATAAGAGGAACCACAATAGAAGTACATAAGAATCCGTTCTAGGACCCCTCACTGGTTTCCTGAATAGGCACGCACAAAACACAATATAGATAACAATAGGGAAGTAAAGGGAACCTTTAAGAATACAACACCTCAACACTTAAGGGAGGACTAACATATCCCAGCATGTGTAATGATATTTAATGTAATTAAGGCAGCACTCTTTGTGAAAAAAGAATACAATCATATTTATAAGCCACTAAATAGATACACTCATAGTACAATTATGACGAAAGATAAGGTTGAGAACACATAATGAATAAAGAAACCCATTAGCCACCTTAGGGTAGGGGAAAGCCCAGGATATCTGAAATAACTATATTTGTATTTTATATGATTTTCTTGTCCTAAACCAGTAGTACCAATGAAATACACCTTGATGGGGGATATGAGGACCTAATACAATAGGAGAAGAGCAATTTACTAGAGATATTTACTAAATGTATATAGGACTTTGGTTTATTTGCACCATTCATTAAGTTCTCAGGCAGTATTAATAGGCGCAGTATCTGTCTCCTGTACTAAGAAAACCTTTTCACCCTGAAGAGTTAATGTTACACTCAGCAACCAATCAGTAATTAGGAGACGCTTTAAGAACTGGATTGACACACAGGCAGACAGAAGCCCTGAGGAAGAAGGCCATTCTAGCCTTTGAAATGCATTGGAATCTATCTGTCTGACATCCAGTCCAGCATCCAGACGAGACAACTCTGTTCTGCCCATGCCCCACCTCCCAAGTGACGGAGCAGTGACGTAGCATCAGCTGACAAAAAACACCATCCAGGAAGAGGCTGGAACCTTGCCACAAGCTGAGCACCGAGGCTCCAAGCAGCTGAGCCCTGGATCCCTGCACAAGGGAAGGGAAACTGAAAGCAGGAGAGATTAACACATCGAGGGGAAAGCCAGCAGGAGCTGTTTAAGGTATTGTGCCTATAATTGCCTGAGAACAATATTGATATGTACAGCCACATGTAAGGAGTGAAACACAGCAACAAAGGTAATGGTTAAGGTATTACTGTGTACTCCTATGGGAAGCATATGCCACCATTAACAACAGTATTTTCAAAGAAATCCAAGACTATTGCAATAATGTTTTTACACACACCTTGGTGGTAGCAAAGAAGCTTATTGTACCAAGTAATGTTAAAAACAGCACATATATTCTTAGTTAACGAATGATAAATTAAAATATTTTTATTTAGTCCACAGAAAGGTCCATAAACTACCAAACCAATGACACCAATCCACCAATAAGAACCCCTACTGTAATTTTCAGGTGAATTAACAACTCATTTAAACAGTAAAGAACGATATACTGGTACACCATCATAATTAATAAGACAACTATATATTTTTCAGAAAACCCGGGCAGAATATTAAAAGAACCTTAACAACCTGGCACAGCCACAAGTGTGAGGGTAAGGATCTTTAGTATCCGCACCAAATACACACAAAGATTGAGAAGCATATATTGTAAAAAATCAATTTGTATTTGCAGACCATGATGTAACAGCTTAATACCCCAGGAACCTATTCCTTCATTATAAGAAGAGTTTAACAGCAGGAGGTTATAATCACCTTCAACACTCCTCTGACCATTAGAGGGACAAATACAAGCGGCCACAATAATGCAATATGAACAATTTTATGTAATAAAACCGATATACGTTAGATTCATGGGTTTTTAAAAGTTTTAAAAGTTTTTAATGATTTTTCATATAATACATATGTAAATATTTGTTTGTGATTTTAAAATAAACACCAGAAACATAGTTACTAAGACTGCATAGTGTTCTCATTTTTAGAAATAAACCATGAAGCAAAAAGGGTAGCGCTGAGTCTATCTTTAAAAATAGTCACACACATATATATCTGTTTATAGATCATATACAATCAGGGTAGGGCTACACATGATGCCCCCCAGACTTATAGCAGCAAACCCACCCGCTTCACTTAATAGTTTGCTCCGGTGTATAAACAATTTTATGTATGCAACTACTGATACTATGTGGGGTCCTAAAAGTCAGGAAGGTGTAAAGATGATGGAATGAATACCTTCTATTGTCCGTGAATGCTTGTGTAAGCTTAAGCACGGTGTGCTGGCGGTGTGCCACCTCCAAAAAGCCTGTATAGAGAAATGCACTTTAAGAGGGATTGTAGGGCTATATTACATACTCTATAATCAAGCTATATGGGCAGCCATGGCATAGCAACAGAGAGGTTCCAGTATTAAATGTGCATAGATTATAAACATATATGAATACACAAGGCTAGTTAGATGGTTTTGTTATGCCTGTAGGGGTATGTGATTGCCCTCCTATCGACCTAGTCAGGGGGCTAACCCTAGTTAGTTGTCTATTGGCTATACAGCTATTGAGATTACCTGGTTCAGTATGTGTACACGATGGATCCAAAGTAAATAAATAGGCTGTCTATGAGTTCCGAGTTGTGGAACACCTAAAGACTGTGTAATAAGGGAAAGGGGTTATTGGTATCCATGTAGCGGTTTACAGATCTAGTGATGAGAGCACATACCTGCTGGCTTAAAACTTCGGTATATGACTCCTGTCCTGTGGATAGAGTGGCATGAGTCAGAGGGAGTAGATAATAAAGTCTAGTTGTGGGCAGATATAGGTTAAATTACAATTTGTCCTTGTAACAGGGTCCCTGGAGGTGTAGTGTAAGAGCAGGAGTGGGGAATGGTGCTGCTACACTGCTATTTAAGCAGTGTGTGTGACCGGGTGCCGACGGAACCGGAAGTGCGTCATCGGTTGTTATTGAGCATGCTCAGAGTGGATGCCATGTTTTTGGTGGTATGATTGCAAATCGGTGACATGTTTTAAACCGGAAGTGACATCACACTTGTTAGAAGAGCTGATTCTGAGCTCTGAGCACAGTGTGAATAGATGAAATGGTGTAACCAAGCGGTGTGCTGGCCGGATAGCATGCTTAGATGTCACAGCACAAAGGCGGAGGGAGAATAAGGCGCCAAACATAGTGAAAAGCCCCCTGGATGGACTCTGGTGCACATTACAGGTGCAGTTAGTGGGTGACACAGAATATTATCCACTTCTTGTCATCTCTAAAGTAAGAATATAAAAAAAAGACATGATTAGAACATACACTCTTCATTACGATAAGTATACTCTAGTCATAGTATCATATGAACTATGCATTGTATTACCATATTTATTATACTTCAGATTCACCGAGCTAATAATATCACATCACTTGATGAAGTCATTTCTTGATTAAAATTTAAATTCACTAACCCACAGAAAAAGATCTGGGTGCATTAATAGTACTGCTCAAATTCTCTATTTAGCCCAAATGGGGAGAGGGTGTTCAAATGATATATCCAGTATGATTCTCTTTCGTTAAGTTTATGGACACGGTCACCCCTCTCTGTAAAATGGGTACATGAACAATAACCTGGAATTTGAGCTGGCTGACACTGTGTCTTTTTTCAACGAAGTGGGCTGGAACAGGTAGCAAAGTGTTCTGGTTGATTTATGTTTGCTCATGCGTTCTCAGATATGCTGTTCCAGCCCACTTCGTTGAAAAGAGACACAGTGTCAGGCAGCTCAAATTCCATGTTATACCTTCTGGGTATGTGCACTTGTTTGGGCATAAGGCTATTTATGAGTGTGATTAACCTGTTCATTAGCTGTGCTATACTTAAATATTAGGTCATGACCTTTTCAAGCTTATATACTGCAACCAAGCAATACCTGACTATTTATCACTATGTCTTATAGCTGATTTATTATTGTACGCATACTTTCACTGAGGAAATAATATTTCCACTGCTTTTGAGGCCTTACTGTATTATATTGTGTATCATAAACCAAGGACTCCATATAGGGTGCTCTGGGGGAGCATAACCACTGAGCCTGATACCTGGTTACTCTGACCTTAACACTCAGGGTGGTTACACAACTGATAAATATATACTGGTTTCTGTATACAGTCATGACAGCTTTTTCCAGGGTAAAAAATCTGTAACCTTATTTGTGTTAAACCATCATTGAGAGTCCCTAGCAATAGTCCCTGTGGAGAGTACGGTATCTATTGGCTGTTTAATAATCAACTTGTTACATGGCTAATAAACTTGACACATATGATACATCTAGATAATATGTTTGCAGTATAATATACTAGAGAGTCTGGTTTTGTGATAGCATTATCTTCTGAACCTTGGTTTTCAAAAATTATACGATTGTCCCCTCTCCAAAATATATATGCTATTGACAAATGTAATGGACCCCTTATTGTTGTTCAATTTGTGAATTTTAATTGTTTTTAATCTCTGTCTGCATTTGTGTTGAATAAAATATTTTTGTATTTCTATAATCATCCAGGTGTGCTCCTTCTATATGCCATAGATTTTTCTGCTTTTTCATGTTGATTCCTCATGGCATGGTGAGCACCCATATTTAAATACGTACTTTTTGACCCAGTGGTACTTCTCTATTTTCTATTGAAATGTCGATTTTTGTCTTCATGATCTACAAATAAAAACCAATAAAATAAATCACCATTCAGATTGTAATGGTAGAAAGCGGCACTCACGGATCATTTTTCCAAAGCTATTTATTAATCCAAGTTAGGATACATCCACCTGGGAAGGTGTGCAGGGAGGGGATGCGCAAGCAACGGTATCCGTTTCGAGAGCCCGTAGAAGAGGAATTGTCCTCGAAACAGATACCGTTGCTTGCGCATCCCCTCCCTGCACACCTTCCCAGGTGGATGTATCCTAACTTGGATTAATAAATAGCTTTGGAAAAAAGATCCGTGAGTGCCGCTTTCTACCATTACAATCTACACGTCTAAATCTACAAGCCGAGCACCAGGACTCCAACCACCATCATCCAGTGGAACGGACAACTGCAGCTACTATAGGTCAGTGCCCTTTTCAATCTCTCTCATGTTTGTAAATCACCGTTCAGTTTCCCTTTTGACTAGTGTGGCAGGGATTTAAATTTTCCTGCAGAAGCTCCTGAGCAGGCTTCAGTTACCCGCTCAAATGCGAATGGAGACAGAGGGATTAAAAACAACCCACAAAATTTTAAGAAAAGAAAGAATAAAGCAGGATCCCTCTATGATAAGAACAATTAGAAAGACAGCAAGGTAATTAATTTAAGTTCACATACACTATCATCGTCTGATTTTACCTTATTGTCTAAAGGGTTGTCATTCACACCAGTGGCTTTAATACATTTGTAGCCATTAAGGATCTACATTTATTTGCTTGGTCTCTGTGTAATGGATGCCCTCCACACCTTTCGGCAGGGCTGTCCTCTTAAGTGTCTGCCGCCAAATTGGATGCTTTGTCTGAGTGTGTGCTCGCCACTGTAAGAACCACGCTGACACACAAGTCAATGTAGAGCTTAATGACAAAGACCTTTATTTTAGGAGGGGTTAGCAGTTTTATTACTTATCATTAAAGGGATGTTAAAAGGGGTGTTACTAGGGGTGATTGCATCATATTATGCTGAATTTACATTTTATTCTGAAAAGACATTTTATTATATTCTGTGAGTTAGTTAGCCTTGAATTGTACATCCAGTCCGAAAACATTCTGATAAGAGCTTCTACACTGCTATATCTACCGTATATACTCGTGTATAAGCCTAGTTTTTCAGCCCAAAATTTGGGCTGAAAAGTCTCCCCCTCGGCTTATACACGAGTCACTACGGTACCTCGGCTGTGGAGGCTGGAGGAGGCGGGGGGAGGCTGCTGTATGAGCGGCCCCGTCACGTGGGGCCGCTCATTATATATGCACTGCTTCCCCCTGTCAATCAGCGGCAGGGGGAAACAGTGCATATAGCCCCCAAATGCTGGCACTGTCCCCCCTTGTAAGGGCCCCCCCGCTGCTTATATATTACCATCCCGGTCTTCTGATCAGCGCCGCTCCTCGGTGCTCCTTCTTCATCCTCCTGTCCTCGCTGCATCCAGAATCTCCGGCCGTCGCAGGCATATGACGTCATCGCGCGACGGCCAGAGATCCCGGATTCAGCGAGGACGGGAGGATGAAGAAGAAGCACCGAGGAGCGGCGCTGATCAGAACACCGGGATGGTAAGAGAAGCAGCGGGGGGGGCCTTACAAGGGGGGTGAGTGCCAGCATTTGGGGGCTGCTGGGTACTCCCAGGGGTCTGTTGGTACCCCCAGGGGGCTGTTGGTACCCCCTGGGGGCTGCTGGGTACCCCAGGGGGCTGTTGGTACCCCCAGGGGGCTGCTGGGTACCCCCAGGGGGCTGTTGGTACCCCCAGGGGGCTGCTGGGTACCCCCAGGGGGCTGTTGCTATCCCCAGGGGGCTGCTGGGTACCCCCATGGGGCTGTTGGTACCCCCAGGGGGCTGTTGGTACCCCCAGGGGGCTGCTGGGTACCCCCAGGGGGCTGTTGGTACCCCCAGGGGGCTGCTGGGTACCCCCAGGGGGCTGTTTGTACCCCCAGCGGGCTGCTGGGTACCCCCATGGGGCTGTTGGTACCCCCAGGGGGCTGTTGGTACCCCCAGGGGGCTGCTGGGTACCCCCAGGGGGCCGCTGGGTGCCCCCTGGGGGCCACTGTATAACCCCTGGGGGGTGCTGTATAACCCCTGGGGGGTGCTGTATAATCCCTGGGGGCTGCTGTATATACTGCTGAGGCCTGTATACCACTGGGGCTGCTGTATATACCACTGGAGCTGCTGTATATACCACTGGGGCTGCTGTATATACCACTGGGGCTGCTGTATATACCACTGGGGCTGCTGTATATACTGGTGGGGTCTGTATATACCACTGGGGAGGCTGCTGTATACCACTGGGGTTGCTGTATATACTACTGGGGCCTGTATATGCTACTGGGGAGGCTGCTGTATACTACCATTGGGGGGCCTGTATACCACACTGCTGGGGGCTGTACACCTGTGCTGGGGTCCACCCTCGGCTTATACACGAGTCAAAAGGTTTTCCCAGGTTTTGGGGGCAAAAGTAGGGGGGTCGGCTTATACACGGGTTGGCTTATACACGAGTATATACGGTATCTCAAAACATTATATAAAATCTGAGACAGAGGAATTCTAGAGGAAAGTGCAAGAATTCATATAATCATGCTTTTGGAAGGTTTCTGAATGGCTTCAATAATTCATATAAATTATAAACTATTTATTGCCATAACATTCCCCCCTTTGGAGACATTCAAAATCTTACCCTAAATCTTTGCCCTAGGCGCCAGAGGGGGAAAAGGTAGAGGAGGGGAAAGGAGTCTTCACCAACATTGAGACAACCATAACGTCAAAATGCCTTTGTAGTTGGTCTTGCCGCACCCTAAACTGTCCCTACTCTACTATCTAAGATGGGTCTTCAAGTTCTCGTATTTCTCCTTCATCATTGAGGCCTCAGAGATCTGCATACATAGTGGTCACTGTCTCCTCCATGACGTGAGACATCATCTTCTTGATGCAAGGTATTACACAGCATGAAATTAGAGCCATCCTATGCACATGGGTTCCTCTTCTTTGTTTCACCTCTCTATTTAATACTACTGAAATATATAGTAAAAGTTTTTCCACACAAAAAATATGGAGATTATATTTACTACAATAGATTCTAAATATAATAAAATGAATGCTGCTCCCACAGTTCCCTTCTCCCGTGGCAATGAGTGAATGCTCCAACCAAAGTGCACACACACAGACCTACCCAGGTACATTCTCCTCCCTTAGTAGAAGGAGCCGGTCTTCCTACACCACTTCACCGGATTCCCCACATAGATTTGCCCATTACACCATCGGATGGACATGAACACTCACAAGCCATGACAAACAAGGAAATTATACGAATGCCGCAATCAAATACCAGTCATAATTATCACTCAACTGTCAGCCATTATGTTTGACATTCTCCATAAGTCGGTCCTCACTACGGTCTAATTCAGGAGGACATGGCCTCGTACCAAGTCAATGTTGCTGGTGGAAACTTCAGTCTTATCTAAAATAAGTCAGTCCCTGATATCCAAAAAATAAAGGTGTCCTAAGCAGTCAGTGTCCCTTGGGATGTTTATATCCATCACATATAGGCCAGCGTCTATAGTAAGAGACATTTGGTAGTTCTCCTGGGCTCGTCTGCCTTGTAGTGTACATCTTGGATCTAGTTGGGCTGCCATTTGAGCTTTTCAGCTGTCTCAGTCATCCGCAGAATTTCTGACGTTTCTTCTGACCATCACTCTACCTCCAGGCTGTGGGAAGCGACTTCGGTCCACAGTAGCTGCATGTTAAAGGGGAGAGAAAACTCAAAAATACATGTTAGATGAGCATTTTATAAGTGTCAAAACATAAGAAAAAGCCTATCTCGGGGAATCTATTACCTGGACAACATTTTCAACCATAATCTCATAAAAATTTGTACCATTTTCATAACTATCAATAACATAGTAATACATTGCAACACAAAAAACAAATCACAAAATTTTACATATAACCTTAAGAATATAAGTCACCCCCCCTTGAGCATCTTATCATCTAATATTACGTATACACACCACCTTTTAAGAAAAAGATATAAAAAGGATATGATATCAGTTCTTGAATTACCTATAAATGAAAAACAATCATCCCTAAGAGAAGATATATACAATATATATATATACAGGAAACATTACATTCTTTGGGTTCTTGAAAAACAAATCATCAGTTCTAAATCATACAATTATGGTTCATGTCAAATAACTTCTATATAAGGATCTCATATATAATCAAAAATCATTTTCTATTGATTAAAATATCAAAATAGATTGTCACCCAAAATAGTTCATAGACACAAAAACATGAGATTTACACAATTTACAAGTGATATACCCACTCCTAACAGAACCCTAGTAATGTCCTTAAAGCTGGAAACCTACCTAACCAGGGGAGGTCAGCACCCTCTTGAAACACCGGTGGTGCCCCCGCTCCACGTCGACTCACCATATCTATCCCTAACCTATCCCTGATCTTATATACATTTTCAGTTTGTAAAGTGTTGTTTAGTCCATTACCTTCCATAAATACATACAGCAATTGCTCAGTCAACATATATATATGAGGGTCACTAGATACACTGTCAATAGTCTGTAATTGAAACAGGTCTTAGCAGGTCTGTCAGAGAACAAGTAAAACAATATGATACAATGTAAAGTCAAACAAATATAACATATAGTATAACATTAGACAATATAATTACTGTATACTTATCATCAGTGGTCTCCCTGCTTTCCTGAAAAACAGGTCAAAAAGGTAACTGGATATCTGGGAAAACGTCTAATATATATATATATATATATATATATATATATATATATATATATATACTCATTTACATACTTACTCTGCTTCAGAACATTTTAACCAATATATTAGACATCTTATGGTATTTTAGATAGGAGAGAGAGATCCACACCTACTAGGACATGTTTATAACTTTCCTCTCTTTGTCCGCACCCTATTTGCAATTCTTAAAGCTTGTGGAGTGGCTGCTGCTTTAAACTCTTACCTTTCTGAGTTGTGTTGTGCGTAAGAATAATGCAGCATTGTTCACACGACTTACCTGTAACCAGGAACGAACCAGGAAGTATTCATCTGACTACACTCGTGACCTGTTGAGGTGTATGTGGGGCCAAGCAAAGACTATTCTAACTTTTGTTGAAGAGAGAGAGAGACATCATGGCCTGCCCTTTTCCCATCTCACAGCATGACTCCCATTTTGTTACCTTTAGTATTTATTTAGTTCTGTCCGGGCAGTATGATACCGAGGGGATGCTTAGGCAGCCAGACATAACAAGGCTGGGATGGATAACCTCCCGCCACTACCTAGACTAACTTTATTTTAACTTCAAATTGTACCTTGCCCTCTACCTCTAGGGAGTCGCCTGTAGTGATTGTCAGTGTGATTATACTATCCTAGACTGGTAACATGGTGTCTACCTCACCGTGATTTACCAATTCTGCATTCAATATGCTTACTGTTTTTGTAAGAATTGTACTTAGAAGATGCTCCACCTGCTCACAAAAGTGCATGAACTCAGAATCAATTGCTCTGATTACCTCATGCGAGGATCCAACTGGTGTCCAGTGTAAGATCATCTCTCCTATACTTACATCTGAAATAAAACACTCAAGAATTTGTATTAGTTTCAAAAAATCTGAAAAATACTTACCGTATATACTCGTGTATAAGCCGACCCGTGTATAAGCCGACCCCCTTACTTTTGCCCCAAAAATCTGGAAAAACCTATTGACTCGTGTATAAGCCAAAGGTGGACCCCAGCACAGGTACACAGCCCCCAGCAGTGTGGTATACAGGCCCCCCCCAGTGGTATACAGGCCTCCCCAGTGGTAGTATATAGCAGCCCCAGTGGTAGTATACAGCAGCCCCAGTGGTAGTATACAGCAGCCCCAGTGGTAGTATACAGCAGCCCCAGTGGTAGTATATAGCAGCCCCAGTGGTAGTATACAGCAGCCCCAGTGGTAGTATACAGCAGCCCCAGTGGTAGTATACAGCAGCCCCAGTGGTAGTATACAGCAGCCCCAGTGGTAGTATACAGCAGCCCCAGTGGTAGTATATAGCAGCCCCAGTGGTAGTATACAGCAGCCCCAGTGGTAGTATACAGCAGCCCCAGTGGTAGTATACATCAGCCCCAGTGGTAGTAAACAGCAGCCCCAGTGGTAGTATACAGCAACCCCAGTGGTAGTATACAGCAGCCCCAGTGGTAGTATATAGCAGCCCCAGTGGTAGTATACAGCAGCCCCAGTGGTAGTATACAGCAGCCCCAGTGGTAGTATACAGCAGCCCCAGTGGTAGTATATACAGCAGCCCCAGTGGTAGTATACAGCAGCCCCAGTGGTAGTATACAGCAGCCCCAGTGGTAGTATATAGCAGCCCCAGTGGTAGTAAACAGCAGCCCCAGTGGTAGTATACAGCAGCCCCAGTGGTAGTATACAGCAGCCCCAGTGGTAGTATATAGCAGCCCCAGTGGTAGTATACAGCAGCCCCAGTGGTAGTATACAGCAGCCCCAGTGGTAGTATACAGCAGCCCCAGTGGTAGTATACAGCAGCCCCAGTGGTAGTATACAGCAGCCCCAGTGGTAGTATATAGCAGCCCCAGTGGTAGTATACAGCAGCCCCAGTGGTAGTAAACAGCAGCCCCAGTGGTAGTATACAGCAACCCCAGTGGTAGTATACAGCAGCCCCAGTGGTAGTATACAGCAGCCCCAGTGGTAGTATACAGCAGCCCCAGTGGTAGTATATAGCAGCCCCAATGGTAGTAAACAGCAGCCCCAGTGGTAGTATACAGCAGCCCCAGTGGTAGTATACAGCAGCCCCAGTGGTAGTATATAGCAGCCCCAGTGGTAGTAAACAGCAGCCCCAGTGGTAGTATACAGCAGCCCCAGTGGTAGTATACAGCAGCCCCAGTGGTAGTAAACAGCAGCCCCAGTGGTAGTATACAGCAACCCCAGTGGTAGTATACAGCAGCCCCAGTGGTAGTATATAGCAGCCCCAGTGGTAGTATACAGCAGCCCCAGTGGTAGTATACAGCAGCCCCAGTGGTAGTATACAGCAGCCCCAGTGGTAGTAAACAGCAGCCCCAGTGGTAGTATACAGCAACCCCAGTGGTAGTATACAGCAGCCCCAGTGGTAGTATACAGCAGCCCCAGTGGTAGTAAACAGCAGCCCCAGTGGTAGTATACAGCAACCCCAGTGGTAGTATACAGCAGCCCCAGTGGTAGTATACAGCAGCCCCAGTGGTAGTATACAGCAGCCCCAGTGGTAGTATATAGCAGCCCCAGTGGTAGTAAACAGCAGCCCCAGTGGTAGTATACAGCAGCCCCAGTGGTAGTACACAGCAGCCCCAGTGGTAGTATACAGCAGCCCCAGTGGTATACAGCAGGCCCCCAGGGGTACATATAGCAGCCCCCAGGAGGTACCCAGCAGCCCCCTGGGGGTACACAGCAGCCCCCAGGGGGTACACAGCAGCCCCTGGGGGTCCCCAGCAGCCCCCAGGGGGTACACAGCAGCCCCCTGGGGGTACCCAGCAGCCCCCAGGGGGTACACAGCAGCCCCCTGGGGGTACACAGCAGCCCCCTGGGGGTCCCCAGCGGCCCCCTGGGAGTACACAGCGGCCCCCAGGGGGTCCCCAGCAGCCCCCTGGGGGTCCCCAGCAGCCCCCAAATGCTGGCACTCGCCCCCCCTTGCAAGGGCCCCCCCGCTTCTCTTACCATTCCGGACTTCTGATCCGCGCCGCTCCTCGGTGCTTCATCCTCGCTGCTTCATCCTCGCTGCTCCGTCCGTCTTCTACATCCGGGATCCCGGCCGCGCGATGACGTCATATGCCTGCGACGGCCAGAGATCCGGATGTAGAAGACGGACGGAGCAGCGAGGATGAAGCAGCGAGGATGAAGCACCGAGGAGCGGCGCGGATCAGAAGTCCGGAATGGTAATATAACCATCGGGGGGGGGGCCCTTACAAGGGGGGGCGAGTGCCAGCATTTGGGGGCTATATGCACTGGTTCCCCCTGCAGCTGATTGACAGGGGGAAGCAGTGCATATTTAATGAGCGGCCCCACGTGACGGGGCCGCTCATACAGCAGCCTCCCCCCGCCTCCTCCAGCCTCCACAGCCCCGGACACAGCCCCCCCCCGTATTGACTCGTGTATAAGCCGAGGGGGAGACTTTTCAGCCCAAATTTTGGGCTGAAAAACTCGGCTTATACACGAGTATATACGGTATTCAATAAAATTCTTATTAATTATCTACTAATTATATTGATAATACAGCACTGCAGAATATATTGGCACTATATTTATAATCTATAACTGTTTTATGCTTAACCAAAGACCCATTTAAATTTTGTTATAAATGTCTCCATCCCCCCTTCGCATAAGGGAATCAGAAGATATCAGAGTAAAGGTATGTATAATATTACCCTTGTATAATCATAACTGGATATATAAACTGTTAGTGGAACTAACTGTGGTGTAGTCTCATTGTTAACAGGCCTTTTGGGTGGTGTAAGATGGCTGCCACAGGAAGTACCTGTGGGTGGGACTTCCTTCGTGTCATGCATTCCTAAGATGGGAGGACACCCGGGTGGTGTAAGATGGCTGTCACAGGAAGCTCTGATGGGCAGAACTTCCTCTGAGTCCTACATTCCTAAGATGGGAGGGGGGACACTCTGGGCGGACGTTTCTGTCCGAACTTAAAACAAGTCCAACCCCCACCTGGAGCCAGCGCCATAGCAGAAAAACAACTTTAGAATACAATGGGATTAGAATCTGAAGATTTAACACACATATACTAAGTATTATTATCTGTTTTCTATGCCTCTTCTAAAAACAATTGTTCATCGTACTAACACCATTTATTTATTTAAGTCAGTAAGAGTCTACCTCTGTAAAACCTCAGACAGAAATATACAAAAACTATCCCAAATAGTTATCATACTGTCTAAAGAATAATAACACAACACAAACAAGAAGACAGTGTGTCAGTATGACTCAATAAAATAGAATAATCCCTGTATGAAAGTCAGTAAAAATCTAATTCTATAGAACCTCGAGCAGGAATGTACAAAAACTGTCCAAAATAACTATTATTGTGTCCAATAATAGGCAATATTACTAGCTTCCAACTAAATACACAGTAAACAATTATGATTCTTATTATTCACAACCAAAAATGAAAAGAAATTCCGGCCTTCCACTCAGGAACTTATGGAAAGTTGGGTGATTCTTAATCTAGCATGTAAAATGTGCTTACAGACCTCACTCCTACCCCTCCCAACACAAACAGAAGAGGGGGAGGAGGGGAAGAGAAAAATATGTGTGCACAATTCTCACAGATCCTAACCTTGGACAGAAACAGACACTATGAATATGCCAAGGGGAACATACACATTATAAGGTAGCGTTCCCCTAGGGAATCGCTTGTCAGCACGTATAACACAAAAAGCATACACTAAACACCTGCTCACATCACGTATGATACAAAACATACAGTCACATACAGATAATAATCAACCCTGACATTACATCTCACATCTCAACATATTACGGTTCACAAAAATCTCTTTGATATAACTTGTATACACAGGGGCCCTGATTACAGCTTCATTTAACACTATGTGCACCACTCACAGCCCCTATGGTAGTTATAGCCACCTAGCGTTATACACACATAACCATATAGCATCACAGCACCCTCATTCCCCCTTTAACCTCTTCATAGCCTTCTAATTGTGCTTGTTTGCATTTTTAACATACTTTTTCCCTTCTCTTTCACGGACCAAATTAATGGCTGTTTTTTGCTGCCAGAGGGAGACTGCTTTTTCTTGAAAAGACGCAACATCTTTAATCACTATTCACCGGTGTCTCTTATGCCACGGTACTTCGGTCTTCTCTCCTTCTTGGAGACGATATCCAACGCCTGTCCTTACCCACCTATACTGACAGCCTGCGTTCGGTACGCCTACCCTTATCTCTTCATCCACTTATACTGGCAGCCTATGTAATACGTACACCTGCCCTTAATTTTCCCCTTGTTCTGGTAGCCTGCGTACCCTTATTAAAGCTAATGCGTCCTAACAAATAATCGTAAAAATAACACACAGTCTTCCCTCCCCTTCTTGCTACATACTTCTTCACTTTCCTCTCTTTACATACTTCTTCACTTTCCTCTATGCCACAAGGTCTCTTGGGGTTAACTTGCTGAGGCTTTGACTGATTAACACCCATATTATAGCTTAAACCCAAGTCTCTATGCTTCTATCTTGGTTATGACTGTCCACCCTTCAAGGTCACCACTGTCAGCAGGGTTGTGTAAAGGGGAGTCAACTGGGATACCTTCAGTGAGCTGGGCATTAAAGTTTATTCTGAACACTCTAAACCTTGGGAGGGGAAAGAGAGGTGAAATTGGTCTGTAACCAAGTCAGCAGAAATAGCAAGCTTCACACCTTGCTTACACTGTGTGCACGTTATGGAAGCAAGTCAGTGGTGTTAGGAAAGCAGTTACTCAATCAGTCAGTCAGAGTAAGTCTGAGGACTGGGACTGGAATTGTTGTCACCAAACAGATAAAACACATAAAACGTCAAACTGTGTCGGCCCCCTCTACACCTCAGTGGGGCAACAACTGGGTCATATAACTTTTTTGAATATACTTCTTGCAACAAGACCCCTTGCGGATTGACTATCATTAGCTGGGCATGTATATTTTGTCTGAACACCTTGAGTACTGGAGAAGTGCCAGGGATCGCTATATAACCAGTTTCTTCACGTGCATATGGCACGTCAGTAACACGATTTATTATCCAGCCAGCGGGCGTCATTGCTAGCTCTATACCTTGTCTACACAAGCGGCACATCATCTGGAGTTATCTGGAGAGACGGAACAATCTCATCACTACCATCATTTACGTAAATTACGTACCCGTCCACCACCGCAGCCAGGGCTACACTCTGTCGTTAGCTTGCGCGCGTGGGGTGGGAAAACCATCAGCCGTATCAGAGGCTGGAACACCAATAGTGAAATAAACCATTGGCCCCCCCTTTCAGGGGCCGGAAAACCATCAACCCTATTAGGGGTCGACAAAGCATCAGCCCTATCCCCTGGGAATAGGGCTGAACAACCAGGGAAACAGAATCTCCCCACTCAGCCCCGTCTCTCCATCTCCGTGCCTTTCTCTCTTTCTATGTACTGAAACTGCTTTGGTACTACAGGTCATTGGGCCTACGATCTCCACTATATATCTATTGCCTAAGATACATAAGAATTCTTTGGTGCCTCCTGAAAGACCAATTATCTAAGGCAATGGCAACTATTAAGAGAATGTTAATCACTGGATTGATACGATCCTACAACCATTGGTTGAGGTGTCACCGTCATTCACTAAAGATACTGGAGATCTTCTGAAGAAAATTGATGGTCTATTCTTTGGATCAAAAACTTTTTTGGCTTGTGGGGACATTGAGTCCCTCTACACTAATATAAAACATAGTCACGGCATTACTACCATTCTCTTCTTTCTGCAGACTCCCCATCTTCCTATGGATATGATTAAGTTGGTGTTGTGCTTGTTGGAGTTCTCACTAACTCATAATTTCTTTACCTTTAAGGGGTCCTTCTATCTACAGCTCCAGGGTACAGCAATGGGCGCATCCTTTGCGCCAGCGAATGCTAAACTATTCCTGGGGCAGTGGGAGAAGAACCTGTTCCTGACAGATCCATTTTGGGCATGGTATATTGATGACATCTTCTGGATCTGGCAGGGACCAGAAGAAACACTATGGGTGTTTGTGGATGATTTGAACTCCAATGAGCACAACATCCATCTGACTTGTCAATGGTCCACTAAATCTATTGACTTTTTGGACATGTCATTACTTAAAGATGAGGATAATGTTTTGCAAACGAATACCTATCGGAAGCCCACGGCTATGAACACATTGCTGCATGCTACGTCCTCCCACCCTAAACATATAATTGATGCTGTCCCTATTGGGCAGTTCTTAGATTGCGTAGACTTTGCTCTAGGGATACTGACTTTGAATTACAAGCAAGTGAACTAACCAATAGATTTATAGAAATAGGATACAGCAAACACTCAATTAAACGGGCATATAATAGGGCAGAATATTCAGTAAGAAATTCTTTGCTATATTCTTTCAAGCCATATAAAGCAGAGAATTCAACACAATTCATTCCTGAATATAATTCTGCCTTTCATTCTATGAAATCAGCATTGGCTCGGTCATGGCATGTTCTGAGAGCAGACTCTACATTGACCAAAATTCTCCTGGAATATCCCAAAATAACAATACGGAGATGCTGAAATGTGCATGACGTTTTAACCCGTAGTCATTATGAGGGCCAAGATAAGACTAATTTTATGAGCAAATTCCAACCAAAATATGGCTGTGTGCCGTGCGACAAATGTGTTACATGTCCTAATGTAAATAGAGCCGATACCTTCTCTACTTCCAGTGGTACCAGTATCTATAAAATCAAAAGTAGAATTACTTGTGAAACGATGGCAGTCATTTATTACGCTACCTGCCCGTGCCATAAAATCTACGTGGGTATGACCACTAGACAGTTAAAGACCTGCATCAGAAAACATGTCCTTGGAATCGAGGCTGCTACCAAAGAAAATGATGACTCCACATTAAAAAACAATTCCCAAACATTTTAAGCAGTATCATGCTTGTGATAGTAAGGGATTTAGAATATGTGGAATTGACTGCTTGGAGTTGTGAATTAGGGGAGGAGGGATCACCAAAAAATTGGCTCAAATAGAGACCAAGTGGATATGGACATTAAAGACCGTCCATCCACTTAGTCTTAACGAAAACCTTAGTTTCGCCCCATATTTGTGAGAGTAAGAGATTTTTCTAGTTTTTAATTGGTTTTATTATTCTATATTTTAGTTTTGCCATATGCCAAGGAATTTGTTTTTCCTGTGTTTGTCATTACCATGGACTGACGGGAGATGATGGGGAAATACAAGGAAAAGTAAAAGTAAATAAAGAAAAGCTAATAAACACTTAGTTCATATTGATCCATACATGTCTATATGTGTTCTTATGGCTGGTTCTTAAACACAATGGCTGTATTACTCATGGGTTTATCGGTAACTTTATTGTAATATATATATATAGATTTATTTGTATTAGTAACATCAAATATTGTTGAAATGTAATATTACATGTATATGGATGCAATATTGTGAGCTGCAATTAGATTACCGTATATACTCGTGTATAAGCCGACTTTTTCAGCCCAAAAATTGGGCTGAAAAGTCCCCCCCTCGGCTTATACACGAGTCATATACTTTTCTGTGAAATGGGGGCTGTGTCCGGGAGCAGGAGGAGGCAGGAGGAGGCTGGAGGAGGTGGGGGGAAGGCTGCAATATGAGCGGCTCGTGACGTGGAGCCGCTCATAACTTATTCATGAAATGCACTGCATCCCCCGCCCATCTGCGGGGGGAGCAGTGCATATCGCCTTACAGCCCCCAGCACGGGGTATACAGCCCCCCCCATCCCTCACAGTATGGCGCCCCCCCCCTCCATGCTGCCGCTGCTTAGTGTACAATAAATAGTGTTATTATCTCTCACCGGCCCGGTCTCAGTGCATTCTCCCTCCTCCCTGCGTGTCATGTGACCGGGGCTCACAGCGATGACGTCACCGGCCTGTCACATGACACGCAGCCTCACAGGGAGGAGGGAGGATGCACTGAGACCGGGCCGGTGAGATAATAACACTATTTATTGTACACTGAGCAGCGGCAGCATGGAGGGGGGCGCCATACCCTGAGCCCCCTGTGCCTCCTGTATACCCTGAGCCCCCTGTGCCTCCTGTATACCCTGAGCCCCCTGTGCCTCCTGTATACCCTGAGCCCCCTGTGCCTCCTGTATACCCTGAGCCCCCTGTGCCTCCTGTATACCCTGAGCCCCCTGTGCACCCTGTATACCCTGAGCCCCCTGTGCACCCTGTATACCCTGTATACCCTGTGCACCCTGTATACCCTGTGCACCCTGTGCACCCTGTATACCCTGTGCACCCTGTATACCCTGTGCACCCTGTGCACCCTGTATACCCTGAGCCCCCTGTGCACCCTGTATACCCTGAGCCCCCTGTGCACCCTGTATATCCTGAGCCCCCTGTGCACCCTGTATACCCTGAGCCCCCTGTGCACCCTGTGCACCCTGAGCCCCCTGTGCACCCTGTGCACCCTGTATACCCTGTGCACCCTGTGCACCCTGTATACCCTGTGCACCCTGTGCACCCTGTATACCCTGTGCAACCTGTGCACCCTGTATACCCTGTGCACCCTGTGCACCCTGTATACCCTGTGCACCCTGTATACCCTGTGCTGGAGTCCACCCTTGGCTTATACGTGAGTCAATAAGTTTTCCCAGTTTTTGGGGGCAAAAGTAGGGGGGTCGGCTTGTACAAGGGTCGGCTTATACACGAGTATATACGGTATGTTATATGTGTTAATCCCCCATTCCACTGCCTCCCTCTGCTACTCCCCCATCTTTCGAGGCCCACTCTGTCCGCATCTTCTCCCCCTGTAAACTTCAGTTGGCCGTCATCTACCGCCACCTTGGATCCATCCCCACCTTCCTCGACCACTTCACCACCTGGCTACTTCATTTCCTCTCTGCTGACATCCCCACCATCATTATCCCCATTCAATATCCCCATCTACACCGCCCACGCAACCGCTTCTCAACTTCTCTCCATGACTTCCTCCTTGGGCTCTCCCAATGGTCCTCCTCTGCCACCCACAAAGACGGCCACATGCTGGACCTCATTTTTACACATCTTTGCTCCCTCACTAACCTCACAAACTCAACCCTCCCCTGTCTGACCACAATCTGCTGACCTTCTCCTCCCTCACCTCCCCTACTACGCCACTCCCTCTCAACTTAATCACTCCTACCGAAATATAAAACACATTGATCTACACTCACTCTCAGAATCCCTTGTCCCTCTCACCGACATAACATCCATACGCGACACAGACACTGCCACCACCCTCTACAATACCACATTAACCAAGGCCCTCGACCTAGCCGCCCCCTCACACACCACACTCCACGCACTAACAGGCAACCCTGGCACACCACCCTCACTAAAGACCTGAGACAGGCATCCAGAGTTGCCAAGAGGAGAAGGAAAAAATTACACTCCACTGAGCACTTTGCACTGTTCAAAAGGTTCCTCACCGCCTTCAAAGCTGCACTTGCTGCTGCCAAACAAACCTTCTTCTCATCCCTAATAACCTTCCTGTCCCACAATCCCAAACAGCTTTTCAAAACCTTCAATTCCTCACTCCACATGCCCGCCCCCCCCTCTGTCTCCCCTTATCTCCACTGAAGACTTTGCCTCCTTCTTCAAAGAAAAGATTGACAGAATCAGAGACTGCTTTGGCCCACTGTCCCCACAGCCTCCCCTCTCGCCTATACTGCCCTCTCCTTCCACCAGCTGCTTCCCCCCCATAACTGGTCAAAATCACACCTCACCACCAGCACCCACGGCCCGTTACCATCCTACCTCATTCTCAACCTCACCTCTGTTATCAATACAGCCCTAACTCATCTTTTTAACCTATCACTTACCACTGGCACCTTCCCCTCAGCCTTCAAATACATCCTGATCACACTCCTCCCTCGACCCCACATCTGTCTCCAACTATTGCCCCATATCTCTACTCCCTTTCGCCTCTAAACGTCTTGAACAGCATGTTCACTCAGAGCTGTCCTCTCACCTCTCCTCCTATGCCCTCTTTGACCGCCTGCAATCTGGCTTCTGACCCCTCCACTCCACTGAGACTGCCCTGACCAAAGTCACCAATGACCTACTGACTGCGAAAAGCAAACGTCACTACACTGTCCTCCTCCTCAACCTATCCGCCACCTTCGACACTGTTGACCACTCCCTTCTACAGCAGATCCTGGAATCTCTTGGCATCACGGACCTTGCCCTCTCTTGGATCTCCTCATACTTAACGGACCAGACCTTCAGTGTCACCCACTCCCACACCTCCTCTTCACCCTACCCCCTATCTGTTGGGGTCTCCCAGGGCTTGGTTCTGGGACCGCTACTCTTCTCAATCTACACTCTCGGACTAGGGCAACTCATTGAGTCCCACGGCCTCCAGTACCACCTCTACGCCGATGACACCCAAATCTACCTGTCTGGACCTGACATCGCCTCCCTACTATCCAAAATTCCACAATGCCTGTCAGCCATCTCATCCTTCTTCTCCACTCGCTTCCTTAAGCTGAACATGGACAAAACCAATAAAGAAGAGGACGGCTCTCGTTGGACCGGTGAAGACAGGTTTCATTATTCCAGTCGCGATATTACATCAGGTAGCGGGTGCGGGGAGGGAGGTGCCGGGATGACGGAGTCCGTTTCGAGTAGTGCTTACTCTTCAACAGATCCTGTGTACACGTCCAACCACGAGTTAGATGTGAAGGAAACTCCAGCAACAGACTGTCGTCTTCATATATTAATATATATTGTGCAAAAAGTGCATAAAAAGTGCATAAAAAGTTACATAGCTGGCAAGGGGAATGCTGAACGCGTTTCGGATGTGAATCCTTTGTCAACAGCAAGGTGCATCCACCTCCAACTTCCTTTTATGTGATAAAATCAAGCTACTTAGTGCACACAGCTGAAAATTAATTGAATATGTGAGCTGGAGACAAGCTCTTAAAACATTAATTTATGAGCAAGGACAACCATCTGAATACAAGATAAAGAATTTTTTGCAAAAAACATGATGACATGACAAATACACACAATATGAGTACAGTATAATCATAAACTTCATAAATTTCAATACATATTATTAACCTATTATTAGGTACTTAGGATTTATATGATGGTAATTGATATATTTTTTTTATATATATAGTATCAAAAATAATATGGCTCATGAATTCATACATCCATACTCAATAAAAATAGAACATATCTGACCTAAAATTCATTCCTGCAGGTTGTCTGCTATGCAAGCTCAGTATCGATTGAGCTTCATGTTCCTGAATTAGTCTCTCCTTATCTCCGCCCCGTTCCACTCCTTGAACAAGCTCTATGCCCTTCACTTTAAGGGAGTTTGCGTTGCCTCCATGCACTTCTAAGAAGTGTCGTGACAAGCTGATATTTGTCGATGGCTGGCAGTGTTCTCTGGGTTGGCAGCGGTTAAATGTTCACCTAGCCTTTCCTTTAAAGATCTTATTGTGCAGGACACTAGATAAACTAGATTAGTGGAATTGCAGTTGATAAATGATTTTATATCGTACCGACGACCAATAGCATGATCGAAAAAATATTTACATTACAATGAACAACGTGAGCTCCCACAGGGATAATTCCCCACTGTATTCAGCCAGGTTTGGAACTTGTTCTTGGATTTGTATAGGGAGGGGGATACCAAGTTGCCAAGAGTAAGTGATTTTTTGGGGACACATCTGAAGCCTTTCTTAAGGATTTCAGCTAGAACAGGGTCTTGGTACAGAATAGGTACACATGTATGCAATGTTTTTACGATATTAGAATAATCAGTGCTGAAACTGGTTGAGAAAGTTGAAATTCCTTCCCCACTTTTTTCCCAGCCGACTGACTTTGCCTGCTATCCTGCAACAAATCTGTTTGAGATAGTGTGTTTACTCTTTCTCTAGCTCGATTCAATACCTGTTTACCATAATCCCTTTTGACCAACCGGTGACAAATGTTGTCAGCTTCTACTTCAAAGATTTCATTTGTGGAGCAAATTTGTCTTGCTCTGATCAATTGCCCTAAAGGCAAGTTACGGACAACATGAGCTGGGTGACAGCTGGAGGCATGTAAAATTGCATTGTCACTGCTTGCCTTCCTGAATAGTCTGGAATGTATGATGCCTGTATCTAGGTCTCCAGTTAAAGTGAGATCTAGATATGAAACTGAGTGTGATTCAAAAGTGAACCTTATTTTCATGTCATTATTGTTTACATCTATTAGTATAAAAGCCCTAATGCAGCTCACATATGAAACAGAAAAAAACAGCACTGTTGCGCCACACCACTAAATTTCATCACAATGTGGTTCTATGAAATGAACACTAACCTTTCTAGGTTGTGCACGAATCCGCACAACCAGATTAAGCGTATAGGAAAATAGGGTCCATAAGGTTGATAATCATCAGTCTTCTGTATAGAGAGAAGATATTTTACACTCCTTGAATTAGTAGAAATCACTTCCTTGTCTCCTCAGAGCCGGACGATCATGTGGTGGACACAGGTGGAGTTTGGATGATGTACTGCCAAGTCATGTGGACTTGTCCAAGCCGCTTGCTACACCGCGCTTCCCGAAGGGAGAATAAGTACGAATAATAAAAGGAGCCGTGTTAGAATGCGGCGCAAGGTAACACAAGATCAAGCCTTCATAGATTTACCTTAGGTTTATTACACAAAGCTGCAGGGTGCGACCACAACGCGTTTTGACACACAAATCGGCGTCTTTCTCAAGTGGATGAGGGGCCCCTGTTCAACCCTCTATTATATATACCTATCACATGATCTTAACTAGTCATTCATTAGCAACATCTGTTACACTATTTATGCTCTCCTATGTTAGTTGTTATTACTCAAACGATTCATTTACTCTGATTTTTTAGTTTGAGAAATCCTTTAAGAAATCGCTAATGCGCCTCTTTTTATCAATTTTTATTATTTTTTATTTTATTATTTTTTATATTGTGTTTAATCAATATTGTCAGAAATGTTGTCATTTAAAAATATGACATTGTGATTTAGAATGCACTCATAGAGCTTGCAGCCTATTGCAGTAATAACAACTAACATAGGAGAGCATAAAGAGTGTAACAGATGTTGCTAATGAATGACTAGTTAAGATCATGTGATAGGTATTATAAGAGAGGGTTGAACAGGGGCCCCTCATCCACTTGAGAAAGACGCCGATTTGTGTGTCAAAACGCGTTGTGGTCGCACCCTGCAGCTTTGTGTAATAAACCTAAGGTAAATCTGTGAAGGCTTGATCTTGTGTTACCTAGCGCCTCATTCTAACACCGCTCCTTTTATTACACTGGGGAACACAATTTTTTAGGAGTTAGGTCAGACAACTGTTCTTAATTAATTTTTGGATGCTGAATCCAGAAATGATCTCAGTTTTTCCCTATCACGTCAAGTTTTTGAACTATAGGATTTTTGTCTTCTCAAAAATATGTAAACTACTGTACCTAAAAAGTGTTTGTTTTTTTAAATAGTACAAATATGAACAAAAAATGAAATATATAAGAAATAGGCATGACAAATATGTATTTTAACACTATCATGTTTTTTACAGCTCTATATGAGTCGAATTGTAATCAGATAACAAGTCTTATTACAGATATCAGTGCAATTGTGCTTCTCTGGCAGGTGAGTTGTGGAGGAAAAACTTGACGTGCTAGAAAAAAACTGACTACATTTTTGGAATCAGCATGCCAATTTTAGTGTAAATCAGCTCAAAAACCTAACTCAACAGAAATTTTTTTTCAAATTGTTCCCCAGTGTTATTCGTACTAATGCAGCTTCCGTCCGGATTCACCCGTATCCCTACATCACATCTGGACAGAAGCTGCATGTATACTACCTGCTAGGGGTGATCCAATATGGCCGACCTTTGCCGGTAGCGGTGCTCCCAGAGCCTCACTACTGGCATTGGTACTGTCGCCGGCGTCCCTATCCCACACATTTAACTACCTCCTGCTGCTGCAGCCGCGGGTGAGGTCCGGGGAGGTTGGGGTGCTGTCAGAGCACCGCCGCCCCTGCTGCAGCCGTGGGTGAGTGGTCTGGGGGCAGGGGGGGTGCTGTCATCAGAGAACCGCTGCCCCTGGTGCAGCCGCGGGTGAGGACCGGGGGGGGCCACCCCTGCATGAGGTCCTACCTGCCCCTTGCCGCCAGCGCCATGACAGGGCTAGGTGTGGGGTTAGAGCTAGGGCTAGGGTTAGGGCTAGAGTTAGGGTTAGGGCTAGGGTTAGGGCTAGGGTTAGGATTAGGGTTAGGGCTAGGGTTAGGGTTAGAGCCTGGGCTGCAGACGAGAGGAGGGGCGGAAACACCCAAGGGAAGCAGGATGCTTCCCTCAGTTACCCTCCTCTGTCACAGGGTCACGGGGGACCCCTACTGATGCTTGAGGGGCCCCCTACCCTGTCGGGGCCCTGGTGCAGCTGAACCAGCTGCACCACGGTAGGTCCGCCCCTGATGCTCGGAGCAGCGGAGTCTCCTTACCTTCTCCTGGTGATCCAGCAATGTCACCACTGTGATCGCCAGTGAGAGCCCCTTCGGATGCCTCCATATGACTTACTGGTTCCGTCTCTGTAAGCCGCAGCGGCTCATTGGAGGTGGAACTAGGCGGGAAATACAAATGTATAAAATTTCTGCCCATAAAAGAAATTTTTTACCAAAAAAAATGGTACCACTTTTAGTACAAAATTCCTGACATAATCATACCGTCAGGGAGGTTAAAACTTAAAATTGGCACCATTGTCATGCTGTTAAGAAACCTAAACACCAAGAAAGGTCTATGCAATGGCACTCGCCTCATTGTCACTGCCTTACTCCGCAACATCATACAGGCTAAAGTAATTACTGGATCAGCTGAAGGAGACATTGTCTTTATTCCGCGAATTGATTTGTGTCCTTCAGAAACTGGGTTACCTTTTAAATTAAAATGTTGACAGTTTCCCATAAAACCTGCCTTTGCTGTGACCATTAACAAATCCCAAGGACAGACTCTCAATCGCATTGGCATTTTTTTACCACAACCTGTATTTGCACATGGACAATTATATGTTGCTTTCTCCCGAGTAAAGCAACGCAGCAATGTTAGGGTCAAAGTGGTCGATATACCACTACAAGGACAATTTCTACCTAATAGCCCAAAAATCTTCACCAGAAATGTGGTTTACAAAAATGTATTACTTTAAACTCTTTAAGTTGGTGTTGGAATACATTAATAGGTATATATATAAATAATAGTTACATTTAAAATAGATATAGATCATAGACTTCTAAGACTTTTATACATAGCTTGACATGTTACATCTATACATTTTATAAACAGATAGAGATATATCGTACACTAATTATCTCTTTCACATATATGTCATACACACATTTAAATCCATACAAACATACATTGGTATAGGTATATATAGATTTAACAAAAAAAAAAAAAGATAACAAAAATTAGGCACACATAGGTAGATTTCAACTGCATAGGTAAGACATACCTTCATAACTTTGGTCATAATAAAAGTTTTTTTTTCATTTATTTATAGAGTTCTATTATTTCAATAGCACTTTACATACATCAGTAATACTGTCCATGTGGAGGCTCATTATGTAAACATCCTATCCACATTGAAACAAAAGTGTCTTACATTTAAACATAATTATCTATATTACTGGAACACACATTAAATAGAAGACAGTAGATGTGTATCATCCAAATTCCTTTATTTGGTGATATGAACCCGCATGTTAAGCTCCAGCAGTAGAGCTGTTGAGAAATTTGCTTCTCTTTTTAAACAGGGAGAGGTTTTTGTGAACAGCTAAGAGACGGACGGGATGGCTGTTCACACACATCTCCATCTCAAGGTGTGTTCTGTACACATAGATAGGTAAATAGATAGATAGATATGAAAAATAGAGATTTAGCTTTCACATCAGCGTTTTTCTGGTATTTGCGGAAGTTGCGGTGAAAAAAAAACATTTTCCGCACTTGCTGCCTAAGGACTGACCTATGCCACACTCGCGGCAAGTCGCATGCAATGTATATGACATTTGTGGTTCACTTGCGGCAGGTGTAGTAAACGTGGTTTCGGCAGTTTCGGCCGCGAATACCGCGCTTGCCAGCGGTTTGTTAGCTGCCGCATTTGCTGCAACTGCTGAAGTCGCGTTTGCTGCATCTACACCAAGTTAACCGCAAGTCCTATATACATTGCATGGAACTTGCTGCAAGTGTGCCGCAGGTAGGCCCTTAGGTAGCAAGTGCGCAAATTGTATTTTTTTCATCCCCACCTTCTGCAAATGGCAGAAAACTGCTGATGTGAAAGGGGTCTAAGTGTTAATAAATAATAATAAGGTAGATTAGGGACCCATCAGATCTAAGGCTACCATGATGTGGTTGATGGGCAAGCACAGACTGGAAAATACGTAGACTATGAACATTGATTTCTTAAATGGAGCTACTTGATGGGCACACAAGTATTGGCCAGTATGTGTACCAAGTGCCTTAGCATATAACAATTAAATTATCCAAAAATTACATACACCATATAAACATAGGTAGTTGATGGATAGATATCATGTATTAATTGCATTATTGTTAACTCTTAATAAATAAACTATATTTGGATTCTAGACTACCCGATTCTTTAGAATACACCATGTAAATCCCGCAACAACAGCGTTCTTTCTGGAGAGAGGACTGTACTATTCAGCGGCTATTTCTAGGGCACCCGTTTATTTCACCGCACTCCCGATGCAATAGCATCGGGCCTTAATCTAGTAATCTATAAATTCCTTGAACATTGGCGAGGCGGAGGGAGGTACATTTTCATCACATATCCAAATGGCAATTGCGTCATCTATATATCTTCCCCGCCACGCCAGACGTCCAAGGAAAGGATTATTCTCACTGTGTATGTATCTCTGTTCCCAATAGTGCATGAAGATGTTAGATAATGAGGGCGAGAAAAACGCCCCCGTCAGGCAACCAAGCAATTGGAGAAAAAAACGATTGTTAAACATTAAATAATTGGTTTCCAAAAGATACTGGACACACAAAATTAAAAAGTTACATATATCGGCATCATATAAATTCATATGATCAAAGGAATATTATAGAGCCTCGATTGCAATGTTATGTGGGATGCAACTGTACAGAGAAAATACATCAAAGGTTACCTACCTGTTCCGCGGGTCCCATTTCATCTTGCACACACCACTTAATAGTTGTTTAGAATCCATAATAAAATCAGCATTATTGCCAAGTAATGGCTTTAATTTACTGTCCACCCATTGGGACAGTTTCTCATTTAAACTACCGATTCCCGCTATCATGGGGCACTTTTTGCACAATAAATATTCATATATGAAGATGACAGTCTGTTGATGGAGTTTCCTTCACATCTGACACATGGATTCATTGATGTCAGGTTTTTTTCATGTACCTTTAAACAGAGACTGCTACTTTTCTGGGCTTCCTTGAAAATCGCAGACACCAACTGACAGACACTATTTGTGTCTGTATGAAATTAACATGGAGCTCTATGGAGGATGGATCTATACGGATCAGTGAAAAAATGGATCTGTGAAACAGATCTGTTTGCTGTACTGAGCATGCTCAGAAGCAAGGTACAGCTCCTCCCACCCCTATCTCAGGTAACTGATGATGGATTCGTTAAAAAAGCGGTCCGTGGACATCAGGTGGCATCCTAACATGGGAGGCCATAACAGATCAGTGGCCATCAGTTTCAAACCTGATGGACACGGATTTGCATTTATGCAAGTATGAAAGAAGCCTTATCTGAGTTTTGCCAGCACTGTATTTGATTGCCACTGTTTTGGAATTCATTGCGCATAAAGCAGTTAGACAGTTAATGACCACATGTTTATACAACTAAATATAAGTTAATGCTTCGATGTTTAATCTGCTTTCAGTATCAATCAGTATATCACAGTAACATGGGCACAGTGTAGCAGTGGGTGAATCCAGGATCAAGAAATAATGAATTGGGGACATTAATTTAGTTTTGTTTATGCCTTATTATTATTTTCACTGCTCGTAAAAAAATCTTCAAGTCCTATTTTCACATTTTCTGTAGAAAGGTCAATCGATACAATTTAATATGTTTTTGAGGACTCATGCAGTAAATGCGCAAAGTTTTTTTTCAGTCCTATGTAGTCTCCCAAAAGACTCATTAATTTTTCATATTATTAGTTCTGAAGTAATGAAGAATAATGTATTCTTTGAAATTGACTAGAAAGTAATGTGATTGAATAGCTTTACCTCAGGAAGAACTGCAAAAGAAATTTCAAAGTTAAACAACTTTAAAGTACAGTAGATTTTTCTGATATTGCTCTTTCAGAAAAAGAAATGATGCTAACATTACAAGACATATTTATACATATTATAAGAAATGTCTTATATCTAGCTGTCAGTTATCTATAAGAGTGTATGTTACCAGGGATAAAAAAAAGTTCATAATTAATCCCAGCAAATAATCTGATTTCCAATTTTAGAAGTTTCACATTGAGAGCGTCCATTTTGATTTGCCAAATTCCCAATTTTTGTTCTCAGTTACAAGTTTCTCTAATTGGTTTTCTCCTTTTCCTGTTTCTTTTAACATGTCATAAGTACTATGACTGTACAGGTGTTCAGAAACACTGATCATATACTGTATTTTTGTTTTGGCATTGACTTCTTCAAGGTTAATGAAGGCAAGCAGAAGAAAGCAGTGCTGAACAAGCATTGGGACAGATACTATTGCAGTTATACAAAAACATTCCACTATGGGTTGATGTTTTCACGTTCTTTAATTATATTTTAGTATTTGGAATCATGTTCATGTTATATGGCACTAAGCACTTTATCTCCTGGCAATGAATCATTAATGTACCTATGCACTTTGCATTTTATGCTCTGTTCCTCATTTCTTTGCCCAAATAATTTATTATATCCCATTTTAGGTCAATTGAGATTACCATAATAATATTTGACAAATGCCAGAATAATGGGTGAGAGAGAGAGAGAGAGAGAGAGAGAGAGAGAATGTTGTAGGATGTTTTTATTACTTTCTGCAAACTCAAAAGTTTACATACATTTCACTGGTATTTGGTACCATTGCCCTTTAAACTGAATGACTTGGGTCAAACATTTTGGATATCCTTTCACAAGCTTCATGCAATAGTTGGTAGGAATTTGGGCCTGTTCCTCCTGACAGAACTGTTGTAACTGAGAGCCATGGTATTAGGTTGTCTTTTCAGCTTTGCCCATACATTTTCAATAGGATTAAGATCAGGGCTTTGTGATAGCCACTCCAAAACATTGACTTTGTTATCCTTAAGCCAATTTGTAACCAGTTTAGCAATATGCATCAGGCCATAGTCAATTTGGAAGACCCATTTCCGCCCAAGTTTTAACTTCCTGGCTGATGTCTTGAGATGTTGCGTTAGCATTGTCATGTAATCTTCTTTTCTCATGGTGTTATCTATTTTGTGAAGTGCACCAGTCCCTCCTGCAGCAAAACAACCCCACAACATGATGCTACAACCCCTGTGTTTCATAGTTGGGATGGTGTTCTTAGGCTTCCAAGTTTCTCCCTTTTTCCTCCAAATGTACTGTTGGTCTATATGGACAAAAATTTCAATTTTGGTTTTGTTACACCGCAGAACATGTCTCCCAAAATGTAGGTCTTTATTCAAGTGTGCATTTGCAAACATTAATCTTGCCACTATTCTTGGGTGAGCTGAATTATCTCTACAAATCTAAATTATTTAAAGGTATAGTAATCTTACTGTATGTAAACTTGTGACTTTTCAGAAAGTAATAAAAATGCTTAAGACATTATCGCTCTCTAATTATTTTGGCATATGGCAAATAATAATTTATTCATCCGTACAAACAATTATATGCAAGTACAAACAAAATGGGAATGTCTAGCCATCATACCACTTAGATAGGAGATGGGTTCTGTGTACCAGAGATGAACGTGCTTTGGTACAACATGTGCATATCACCCCAAGAAGAAAAGCAAAAGACCTTGTGAAGATGATGGCAGAGGCTGGTAAGATTGTGTCATTATCCACAGAGAAATGAGTACTGCATTAACATGGGCTGAAAGGCCACTCTGTCAGGAAGACGCCATTACTCCAAAATAAACATAAAAAAAGGCAGATTTAATGTATACAAATGCACACAAGAAGAAAGACCTAAATTTTTGTAGAAATTTTTTGTGGTGTGATAAAACCAAAATTGAACTGTTTGGACATAATGACCATGAGTACATTTGGAGGAAAAAGGGAGGAAGCCTAAGAACACCATCCCAACTGTGAAGCAATTGGGTTGTAGTATCATGTTGTGGGGTTGTTTTGCTGCAGAAGCGACTGATGCACTTCCCAAAATAGATAGCATCATGTGAAATGAAGATTACATGGCAATGCTGATGCAACACGTCAAGACATCAGTCAGGAAGTTAAAGCTTGGGCGGAAATGGGTCTTCCAAATGGACTATGGCCTGATGCATATTGCAAACTGCTTACAAAGTGGCTTAAGGATAACAGAGTCAATGTTTTGGAGTGGCCAAAACAAAGCTTTGATCTCAATCCTATTGAAATTTTGTTGGGCAAACCTGAAAAGGTAGGTGTGAGCCAGACAATCAAAATCATGGCTCAGGTATACCAATTCTGTCAGGAGGAATGGGCCCAAACACCTACCAACTATTATGTGAAGCTTGTGAAATGATATCCAAAATGTCTGACCCAAGTCATGCACCTTAAAGGGCAATAGTATCAAATACTAATGAAATGTATGTAAACATTTGACTTTGCAGAAAGTAATAAAATTGCCTTACAACATTTTCTCTCTCTCTGTCTCTTTCTCTCTTTCTCCAGTACTTACAGATCTTCCTGTACCTGCGGGCCTGCCAGTACCTGCTGTCCTTTTAAAATACCTTTTGACCTGCCTGTATATGTATTGGGGTTCTAGTACTGTCTGTGTTCCCATCTGCCTGTCTGAGTTCTTGTAACCATCCTGTCTGTGGCTACATTCTCGTTCTTTTGTCACCTAGCTCCATTCAGCTACCACAGTCCTAACCTAGGAGTGGAACTCTGGCACCTACCGCCAGCCATGTCCAACCTCACCATCAGAGGCTCTGGTGAATACTTTCCACACCTGGATATGTCCTAGTTTCACCTGGGGTCCAGTGGGTCAATTACTGCTGACACCAGGGAACATTATAATTTTCTTTCCTACACATTACCAAAAATTTTTTTCACCATTTAAATGAAAAACAAACTACAAATGTTTAGCATCTGCATAATCATACTAAACTGGAAATTGAGGTTGCTAGGTAAGTTTTTCCATCTAGCAAACAGGATAAATTTAAAAAAAAACATTGTGTGCGAAATTGCACTTTTGTTCTAATTTCATCACACTTGGAATATTTCTCCCGCGTTTCAGATTATCACATGATAAAATGAATGGTGTTATTAAAAAGTACTACTTGTTCTGCAAAAATCAAGCACTTATATGGTTATGTGGATAGAAAATTAAAAAAAAGTCATGGCTCTTGAGGAAGGGAACAAAAAAAACTAAAATAAAAAAAATTAGAAAACAGCCCGATCATGAAGGAATGATACCTTTATTCCTAACAGAGTACTGTATATTCACTTAGAATTAATCTGACATATGAAATCTATTATTTTAAAAGGGATTCACAAGTGATATTCTATGCCAATAAAACATAAATATGCATTTATTTACAAGCTGTTTGGCTACATATTGTGACATTTGTTTAAATAGTACTAATTGAGTTCTAGGAATGTGATAATCAGGTCTCAAAATAAAATTAGAAAGCACCCAACACTTTCTTATGTTAGTGGAAATAGAAAACATGTTTTGTTTTTCTTTTTTCTCTCTTCATAATTGCAACTTTTTAGTGGTTGAAAATATTTCCAGACTGTTAGATATTTTAGTATCATATATTGTTGTAGTAATTATTTTAAATTTTCACAGATTTTTGTAATCCTCCATGTCATGGTCAGATCATGAAAGCAATCTTTGAACAAACAGGCATCCAGAATAGCTTTCTCCATATGTCATGAATTTTCATAGCCATCTGCTGAGAAATTCATTCAGTCATATGTCTCACCAATCTGAGGTCATATTTATGTTTCTGTGAATTTGATAGAATAATTATATTCTCTGGTTTTTTTTTACTATCTAAAAAAATCATATACCGTATTTTCCGCTTTTTAAGACGCACTTTTATTCCCCCCAAATTGGGGGGGAAATGGGGGTGCGTCTTAAAAAGCGGATAGTGCAAAAAAAGGGGTGAAAAGTAAAAAAAAACACCTGTCTTACACGGAGGTCGGCGGCAGTGGTGGCGGCGGAGGAGACTAGTAGCAGGCAAGGTCACCGGTGGGGCAATGCAGCAGTCCTGGAGCGGTGTGGTGATCAGCGGCATTGTGGGAGACGGCGGCGCCATTGCACAGGCCGGCGCCATTGCAAGTCTGGGCGCCGGTGACGTATTTCCTGTTTGACAATACGAGTTTCCGGTTGGCAGAAGGAAATTTGTATTGCGCGCCTTTGTCTGCAAATCTGTAGTCTGTGACTACAAGAAAATGGCCGCCGAAGCAGCGCATGCTCAGATAGAGCTTACGGTCACTCCGCTCTCGATCTGCGCATGCGCTGCAGATACTTTATTGAAATAGCCGGTGGCAGGCAGGATTATGGGCTCTGCTGCACAGGGAGACCCAAAGTAGAGACGGTAGAAAAGAATCAATTCTCCTCCTCCTATGCAGGGATGGATTGATTGGTGGAGGGAACTGTTGCTGGGCTGACTCCACCAATCAGATATCTATCCCTGCACAATGTACAGTAAAACACTTATTTACACACTAGTCCGAGAGATCCTAGGGAGAGGTGAGACCACAATAAAGGGAAACACAACCCCCATTATCTTTCAGAATATACTGGGTGTATTCTGATGGATGATGGGGGTTGTAGCCATATTTGGTGTAATTAGGGAGGGATTTTAATGTGGCCAAAGTGTCTATTGCAACTGTGACTACCACCTCCCTCATCTTTCAGAATACACCGATGTATACAGTACATGGGTGTATTCCTAATGATGAGGAGGTTGGTAGTCACAATATGTGGCATTGTACTGTAATTCACAGATCTCCCATAGTAGTGTTATCTGCAGATCCCCTCATAAATTTGTATCTTGTAGATCCCCCATAACAGAGCATCATCCACAGATCCCCCATAACAGAGCGTCACCACAGATCCCCCACAACAGAGCGTCACCCACAGATCCCCCATAACAGAGCGTTACCCACAGATCCCACATAACAGAGCGTCACCCACAGATTCCCCATAACAGAGCGTCACCCACAGATCCTCCATAACAGAGCGTCATCCACAGATCCCCCATAACAATGTTTTTCATTCATCATAGGTGTAGAAAAAGACATGGGCACACTATTTGGCTCAAAATATTTTTTTCTCATTTTATTCCTCTAATACCTAGGTGCGTCTTATAATCAGGTGCGTCTTATAAAGCAAAAAATACGGTATATATATATATATATATATATATATATATATATATATACATATACTAGCTGTACTACCTGGCTACGCCCGGGTTAATAAATAACTGATGTTAGCAATAACAAAATATAATTTGAATATGTCATATTAATGACCTGTAGGAAAATAGAAGCTGAGCTGTGATTGGTTGCTATAGGCAGCCTGATAAATCTCCAGCCAACAGTAGACCCTCCCCCGGCTGGGCAGTATATGTTACCTCACACATACACATAATAGACAGCTCATGTGACTGACATCTGCCTTAATTCCCTATATGGCACATGTGTTGCACATTGGCTGTTTTTAATCAGATGTTTATATTTGGAAATTAAAGATCGCACACGTATTAGGTGAGTTGTGTGAGGTGATTTGTGCACATCTGGGTCTGTCTGTGTGGTGTGTTTCCCTGGGGTATGTGTGTGTCCCTGTGGGGTGAGTGCATGTGTCCCTATAGGGTGTGTATGTGTGTGTGTCCCTGTGGAGGGGTGTCTGTGTGGTGTGTGTGTGTCTCTGTGTTGTGTGTCTTTGTGGTGTGTGTTTGTCCCTGTGGGGTGAGTGCATGTGTCCCTATAGGGTGTGTGTGTGTGTCCCTGTGGGGGGGTGTCTGTGGTGTGTGTGCGTCTCTGTGTTGTGTGTGTCTGTGTCCCTGATGGGTGAGTGCATGTGTCGCTATAGGGTGTGTGTGTCCATGGGGGGGTTTGTGTGTCTCTGTGTTGTGTGTGTCTCTTTCTGGTGTGTGTGTGTTTGGGTGCATGGTGAGTATCCAATGTTGAGGCTGCATCTTAGCAACTATACACTTGCTGTTACTCTTTGTGTGCGTGTGGTGTGTATACATGTCCCTGTGCGTGGTGAATATTCCACGTCAGGGCCCCACCTTAGTGACTATATGCTGGTATATGCTGTTAGTCTTTGGTGCTGTCATTAAGCTTCTCTCATGCACAACTGTCAACTGGTAACTGTCACTTTTTCCCCATTATGTAGATAGGGCCAAAATCGTTTGGTGAATTGGAACGTGCAGGGTTAAAATTTCACCTCAGAGCATAGCCTGTGACGCTCCCGGGGTCCAGACGTGTGACTGTGCAAAATTTTGTGGCTGTAGCTGGCAGCTGTCGATTTGCCTTCCACACTTTTCCTTTTACTTTTTCCCCATTATGTAGATAGGGCCAAAACGTTTCGGTGAACTGGAACGCGCAGGGTTAAAATTTCGCCTCACAACATGGCCTATGATGCTCCCGGGTCCAGACGTGTGACAGTGAAAAAATGTTGTGGCTGTAGTTGCGACGGTGTAGACGTCAATCCCGGATATACATACATACATACACACATACATACATACACACATACACACATTCAGCTTTATATATATTATATATATATATGTTTATAAATATTATTATATACATCATATCTGTCTCTCGATTAAATTGCGCACCAGCGCTCATTGGTCGCTGGCAGATGCGGCACAGCGTATGCAGATGAGCCGTGCGCATTAAAAATTTGCGTCGCTGCTCATGGACAGAGGTCGGCGGTGAGCCAGACGGGAGATGACCAGTGACAGCTGGTCATCTCCCAGCTGACTCTCCGTGGACCTCTGTGCGGGAGTAGATGAGCCCTGGCCACCTGCCGCACAGAGGTCCACAGCGAGCCAGCCAGGAGATGACCGGCAGATGCGGCAGCCAATGAGCGCAGCATATCTATGCAGATGAGCTGCGCGCGTTCAAAATTTGCGCCGTGGCTCATGTGCAGAGGTCCATGGTGTGCCAGACGGGAGATGACCGACATCAGCTGGTCATCTCCAGGCTGACTCGTCACGGACCTCTGTGCGGCAGGAGATGAGCCACGGCCACTCGCCACGGACCTCTGTGCGGCAGGAGATGAGCCATGGCCACTGCCGCACAGAGGTCCGTGGCGAGTCATCTCCCGGCTGCACGCAGTGGTAGTACCGCGAGTAGGATTAAAATCGCCCGCCAAGCCGCGCTACTTCTCTGATTGGTCACCACGGCTGCGTCGACCAATTAGCGAAGCGGCGCGACTTGGTGGGAAATATGAATCCGCGCAGCTGATTGGTCGCCGCTCTCCGCAGGGACCAATCAGCAGTGCAGGATTCATATTTCCCGCCAAGCCGTGACGTATCGCTGATTGGTGAACGCGGCCGCGGCGACCAATCAGAGAAGTAGCGCGGCGTTCAAAATTTGCACCGCGGCTCATGTACTGTCATACAGAGGTCCGCGGCGAGACCAATCAGAGAAGTAGCATGACTTGGAGTGCGGTTTGAATGCCGCATCTCTCATTAGTTGCCGCGGCTGTGATATTGCGCGGAATTTGAGGCTGGCTCGCTGCGTTAGTACCCTGAGCGGGATTCACATCCTCCGCCAAGCCACGCTACGTCTCTGATTGGTCACCACGGCCTTGTTGACCAGACAGCGAAGCATCGCGGCTTGGCGGGAAATATAAATCCCACACCGCTGATTGGTCGCCACTCTCAGCAGCGACCATTCAGCAGTGCGGGATTCATGTTTCCTGCCAACCTGCGCCACTTTGCTGATTGGTCGCTGCAGCCATGGCGACCAATCAAAGAAGAAGCGCAGCTTGGTGCGCGGTTTGAATGCCACGTCTCTCATTGGTCGCCGCAGCGACCAGTGAGAGATGTAGAATTCAAACCGTGCACCAAGCTGCGCTACTTCTCTGATTGGTTGCCGCGGCCGCAGCGACCAATCAGCGAAGCGGCTCGGCGGGAAATCTGAATCCCGCGCCGCTGATTGGTCACCGCTCTTACAGTGACCAATCAGCGGCGCGGGATTTATATTTCCTGCCAAGCTGTGCCGCTTCGCTGATTGGTGGCTGCGGCCGCGACAACCAATCAGAGAAGTAGCCGCGTCTTTCATTAGTTGCTGCGGCTGTGATATTGGCACGGAATTTGAACTGCCACTCATAGTGTGACGCAGTTCACTCCTGTTTACAAGGCTGTCGGTCATAGTGTGACGCAATTCACTCCTGTCTACAAGGCTGTCAGTCAGTGTGACAAACTTTTCTCCTGTCTACAAGGATGTCAGTCACTGTGAAGCACTTCACTCCTGTCTACAAGGCTGTCAGTCAGTGTCACAAACTTCACTCCTGTCTACAAAGCTGTCAGTCAGTGTGATGCAGTTCAATCCTGTCTACAAGGCTGTCAGTCAATGTGATGCAGTTCACTCCTGTCTACAAGGCTGTCAGTCAGTGTGGCGAACTTCACCCCTGTCTACAAGGCTGTCAGTCATACTGTGACACACTTCACTCCTGTCTACAAGGCTATCAGTCAGTGTCACAAACTTTACTCCTGTCTACAAGACAGAGTGCTCTGTTGAATGCATCCCTGAGAAAGAGATCAGGAGGATCTCGAAACACGTAGGAATAAAGATCCACTATTTAAAGCACAGAGGAAGTCTTGTTATTGAACAGCAGTGCAGATCACAAACTTTCTGTCCATTTTTGGAGAAGACCAAAGAGCTGTCTAAGTACACCAGGGCCAAAATTGTACACCTACACAAAGCTGGGATGGGTTACAGAACTATTTGCAAGCAGCTTGGTGAGAAGGCAACAACTGTTGGCACAAAGTAACATATGTTGACTGTCAATCTTACACAGTCTGCGACTCCATGCCTCATAGGGTAAAGATGATTAAGATACAGGTCAGGAATAAACCCAGAACTACACAGGAGGACCTGGTCAATGACTTGAATAGAGCTGGGATCACAGTCTAAAAGAGTACCCTTAGTAACACACTACTCCATCAGGGATTAAAGTCCTGCAGGGCACATAAGGTCCCTCTGCTCATGCCAACACATGTACAAGGCAATATAATGTTCATCAATGACTACTTGCATGATCCAGAGGAGACATGGGAGAATGTAAAGTGGTCAGCTAAAACCAAAATAAAACATTTTTGTATCAACTCCAGTTGGTGTTTTTATAGGAAGAAGAAGGATGAGTGCAACTCCAAGAACACCAACCAATCTGTGAAGCATGGTGGTGGAAACATTTTACTTTGGGGTTGCTTTTCTGCAAAAGGGACAGGATGATGGCAATGTATTTCCATCATGAAAATGACCCAAAACACACAGTCAGGACCACTAAGGAGTGGCTCCATAAGAAGCATTTTATGGTCCGGGAGTCGCAAAGTCAGTCTCAGACATGAACTCAATGAAAAGTTTTTGGAGGGAGCTGAAACTTAAAGGGATCCTGTCACTAGAAAAATGCAGTGCAATCTACAGGCACCACGTTATAGAGCATGTTATTGATATGTAGTTTTGTGAGAAAAGATTCAGTACAGTGTATCCAGTGTAGATTGTGTTATATACAGTATGTACACCAACAGTTCAGTAATACAAGTAAAACTCCTTGTAAAAGTAATACAAGTAAAACTCCATGACCCTGAATTGCCCAAGGATTTCCCTCATTTTACAACACTCCAATAACCCTCTTGTAGAATCTGACAAATTCTTACTTTCAGCACAGCATATAGTTTTGCAGTTTAATAAAATTAAAGGGATCATCCAAAGGTTTATTCCTGTATTACACCAGTATGCATACCTTCGTCAAATTCTACAGGAGGGTTATCGGTGTGTTGCAAAACGAGGGAGATCCTTGGACAGTTCACTTTCCCCAAGTTTATTTGATACATCACATACAAAGGAAATGTGGTTGAAAATACAGGGCTTTTTTAAGTGTGGGGGAGGAAATTAATGCCTGTCAATATGCAAAAAAGACACACACCATTGGTGACACTTATGAGATCAGGAGTTTTATGAACTGTGACACAAATCTCATCATTTATTGTGGTGAATGTGTGGAATGCAATTTGAAGTATATAGGTTCCACCAGTAGAAAAAAAAAAGCGTATTGCTGAGCACATACAGCATATAACATCAACAGTAATAACATAAATTACATTTCATTGAGAAATATGGGGGTTCTGAAAGTAACCTGAGTTTTTTTGGAGTTGAGAATGTCGATACACCTAAGAAGGGATAATTGCTGGCAGAAAAAACTCTATATGCAAGAAGTGTTTTGGATTGTCGGTTTAAATACCAAACACCCTTATGGTATGAATAACAGGAGGGTTACAATGTTCATTTATTAAGGTGTATCTTCATTTATTAAGGTGTATCTTATTTTTCCTCTCTGTATTTGTTTAGCTGATATAAAGGCATTGTTTGGTCTGCAGGTAAAATTAATTCTGTGTGGCAGGAGGTTTTCACATGTTAATTAATCAATGGAATTTGTATCGTCTGTATTGTCTAAGCAACTATGTCTATAAATTTGTTCTTCTATGTATTCTGTTGTATCTACGATTTAAGACGCTTCTAAGTCGTCCAAAACACTTAAGACCCGTGTGCTCCCCATGGGTGGGTTATTCTTTTAAAGATGAAGAATAAAGAAATGTTATTTTAAAATAATTCATCCACAATCCATATTATTTTAAAACCGCCCATGAATTGTTTCTTCTCTTTTGCTGCTAAATATATATTTATATGTACAGTGTCTTGTGAAAGTATTTGGCCCGCTTGAACTTTTAAACCTTTTGCCACATTTCAGGCTTCAAACATAAAGATATAAATTCTAATTTTTTTGTGAAGAATCAATGACAAGCGGGACACAATTGTGGAGTGGAACGAAATGTATTGCATATTTTACACTCTTTTAACAAGTAAGAAACTGAAAAGTGTAGCGTGCAATATTATTCGGCCGCTTTACTTTCAGTGCAGCAAACTCACTCCAGAAGTTCAGTGAGGATCTCTGATGGCCCCTTTACACATTTTTTGGGCAGAAATCCAAGATCGCATAGGAGATGTTACACAGCGCGATATCGGCAGGCAACACAACAGCAATGTCTACGCCCCCTTCTACGGGCGACCCAGGAACTACCATTTAACATGGGCGAGAATAGGGGAAGTTGTACTCCAAGTCGTTGTTGGGCTTTCACACAACACGATCCTGCTAGATCGTCCATCCAATATCGAGCAGGTGGGAGAGTCTGTCCATAGGATAATAATCACTTGTATACTGCACAAATCTGGTCTTTATGAAAGAGTGGCAAGAAGAAAGCAATTTCTCAAAGATATCCATAAAAAATCTCGTTTGAAGTTTGCCACGAGCCACCTGGGAGACACATCAAACATGTGGAATAAGGTGCTCTGGTCAGATGAAACCAAAATCGTCACTGAACTTCTGGAGTGAATTTGCTGCACTGAAAGTAAAGGGGCTGAATAATATTGCACGCCCCACTTTTCAGTTATTTATTTGTTACAAAAGTTTAAAATATGCAATAAATTTCGTTCCACTTCACGATTGTGTCCCACTCGTTGTTGATTCTTCACAAAAAAATTGAATTCATATCTTTATGCTTGAAGCCTGAAATGTGGCAAAAGGTTGAAAAGTTCAAGGGGGAGCAAATATTTTCACAAGGCACTGTATGTATATATACATATATATATATGTACAGTTGTGACTAAAAGTATTGACACCCCTGCAATTCTGTCAGATAATACTCAGTTTCTTCCTGAAAATGATTGCAATCACAAATTCTTTGGTATTATTATCTTCATTTCATTTGTCTTAAATGAAAAAACACAAAAGAGAATGAAGCAAAAAGCAAAACATTGATCATTTCACACAAAACTCCAAAAATGAGCCAGACAAAAGTATTGGCACCCTCAGCCTAATACTTGGTTGCACAACCTTTAGCCAAAATAACTGCGGTCAACCGCTTCCGGTAACCATCAATGAGTTTCTTACAATGCTCTGCTGGAATTTTAGGCCATTCTTCTTTGGCAAACTGCTCCAGGTCCCTGATATTTGAAGGGTGCCTTCTCCAATCTGCCATTTTTAGATCTCTCCACAGGTGTTCTATGGGATTTAGGTTTGGACTCATTGCTGGCCACCTTAGAAGTCTCCAGTGCTTTCTCTCAAACCATTTTCTAGTGCTTTTTGAAGTGTGTGTTAGGTCATTGTCCTGCTGAAAGACCCATGACCTCTGAGGGAGACCCAGCTTTCTCACACTGGGCCCTACATTATGCTGCAAAATTTGTTGGTAGTCTTCAGACTTCAAAATGCCATGCACACGGTCAAGCAGTCCAGTGCCAGAGCCAGCAAAGCAACCGCAAAACATCAGGGAACCTCTGCCATGTTTGACTGTAGGGACTGTGTTCTTTTCTTTGAATGCCTCTTTTTTCTCCTGTAAACTCTATATTGATGCCTTTGCCCAAAAAGCTCTACTTTTGTCTCGTCTGACCAGAGAACATTCTTCCAAAACTTTGTAGGCTTTCACAAGTAAGTTTTGGCAAACACCTGACTGGCTTTTTTATGTCTCGGGGTAAGAAGTGGGGTCTTCCTGAGTATCTTACCATACAGTCCCTTTTCATTCAGACGCCGATGGATACTGTTGTACCCTAGGACTGCAGGGAAGCTTGAACTTGTTTGGATGTTAGTCGAGGTTCTTTATCCACCATCTGCACAATCTTGCGTTGAAATCTCTTGTCAATTTTTTTTTTCCGTCCACATCTAGGGAGGTTAGCCACAGTGCCATGGGCTTTAAACTTCTTGATGACACTGCGCACGGAAGACACAGGAACATTCAGGTCTTTGGAGATGGACTTGTAGCCTTGAGATTGCTCATGCTTCCTCACAATTTGGTTTCTCAAGTCCTCAGACAGTTTTTTGGTCTTCTTTATTTTCTCCATGCTCAATGTGGTACACACAAGGACACAGGACAGAGGTTGAGTCAACTTTAATCCATGTCAACTGGCTGCAAGTGTGATTTAGTTATTGCCAACACCTGTTAGGTGCCACAGGTAAGTTACAGGTGCTGTTAATTACACAAATTAGAGAAGCATCACATGATTTTTCTAACAGTGCCAATACTTTTCTCCACCCCCTTTTTTATGTTTGGTGTGGAATTATATCCAATTTGGCTTTAGGACAATTCTTTTTGTGTTTCTTTATTGAAGACAAACTAAATGAATAATAATACCAAAGAATTTGTGATTGCAATCATTTTCAGGAAGAAACTGAGTATTATCTGGCAGAATTGCAGAGGTGTCATATATATATATATGTATAAAGTATTTTTAGCAATAAATATCTGATCTTGAATGCTAGAGTTAAGGCCACGTCACACGCTTCAATTTCGTTCACGATCACGATATTGCCTGAAAAGTAGAGATGAGCGATGTTCGATTCGAATTGTTCGCCAATCTCAAATTCGAGCTGTTTTTGGAGGTGTTCGAGTCATTCGCTGAAATAGAACAACTTGCTTGAAATTCGGCAGTTCTAGTATTTGTTTGATAATACTTCGATCACCAAAGGCTTAATCTTCCTAACCCTAAACCTAGCCCTAATGCTGCAAATGAATGTTAATATCCCTGTATAGTGTGCAGGCGGGGTCGTATCAGAGCTGCAGCAATAAGGTCTCTCTTTTTTTTTTTTTTCTCCTAAAGCATGTACAGTGGGGCTGTTCAGGCTGCTAGCCAATCACAGTCCCACACTGCAAAGTGCATTTTTTCACACAATTGAGGTCATCATTGGCTGTGTCTGTCACTAGGGATTGGCGAATCTACTCGCTAGGACTCGTTACTCGGCGAGTAGTAAGGGACTCGCAGGACTCGGTACTCTGCGAGTTTCCCAGTGATTACTCGCACGAGTCCAATGCAAATCAATATCAATCCTAGTTTTGTCAGAAACGCTGACAAAACTAGGATTGCCATTGTTTGCATTAGACTCGGCTACTGTGCCAGTGATAGCAGGGAAACTCGCAAAGTAACTGCTGTTACATTGCGAGCCGAGTCCAGCTGTCTTCTCTGTGCAGCTCCAGGGTCCTAGAGCCCGCCTGCTCACAGAGATGATGTAGCAGTGCTGAGATTGTTCTCAGTCTGCTCATTCCCTGTGTACAGACATGAATGTCTGTGCACAGAGATCATGTAGCAGTGCTGAGATTGTTCTCAGTCTGCTCATTCCCTGTGTACAGACATGAATGTCTGTGCACAGAGATGATGTAGCAGTGCTGAGATTATTCTCAGTCTGCTCATTCCCTGTGTACAGACATGAATGTCTGTGCACAGAGATGATGTAGCAGAGCTGAGATTGTTCTCAGTCTGCTCATTCCCTGTGTACAGACATGAATGTCTGTGCACAGAGATGATGTAGCAGTGCTGAGATTGTTCTCAGTCTGCTCATTCCCTGTGTACAGACATGAATGTCTGTGCACAGAGATGATGTAGCAGTGCTGAGATTGTTCTCAGTCTGCTCATTCCCTGTGCATAGACATCTATCTATGCACAGGGGATGTAGCAGAGAGGACATCACGTTTTGGACTACGTCGGACGGAAGAGGATTTTTTTAATTAAAGATGGAGTCCCTAATGGCTTTTTTTTTTATTTCAAATAAAAAATTTTCTCTGTGTTGTGTTTTTTTAACCCTTTATTGGAGATTCTTAGTGGCTGGGTCAAACGTGGCCTGACATTAAGAATCTCGGGCTTAATACCAGCTTGTATAACAAAGCTGGTATTAACCCCTTTATTACCCAGCGTGCTACCGCCACCAGGGCCGCTGGAAGAGCGTGGTTCAGCGCCAGAGGATGGCGCTTCAATGAATGCGCCATCTCCTGGGGCGGCTGCGGGCTGCAATTTGCAGCGGGGGGTGCCCAGAAAGCTTGGGCATCCCTGCGCTGCGGATTCCAGCCCCCAGCTGCTTAGCTGTACCTGGCTAGACATAGAAATTGCGCGGAGCCCCACGCATTTTTTTTTTATTATTTCATGAATTTCAGAGTCAGAGTCTCAGAGTCAGAGTCTCAGAGTCAGAATCTCAGAATTTCATGAAATAATTTAAAAAAAATCTACAAAATGGTGGCGATCGCTAAAATGGCCGAGTCTTATAGGGCTAGGACATGTGACAGATAGTGATGGGCGAATCCTAAATTACTCGGAATCGCTTGACTCTAGCGAGTCCGAGCACAGGACTCGCTACTCGTTGCGAGTCCAATGTTAATGAATGGGGAAGCGAGTAATAGCGAGTAGTGTGAGATTTACAAATCGCAGATGTGTGTCGGAAGCTTCAGCCTGAAGCAATCCTAGTTTTGTCATTTATTTGCATTGGACTCGTTTACTTTGCAACTGTAATCGCTGGGAAACTCGCACAGATAAGAGTCCTGTCTCCTCAGTGTGCTGGCTGCCAGCTCCAGGGTCCTAAAGCCCGCCTGCTGCCTGATGTAGCAGTGCTGAGATTGTTCTCAGTCTGCTCATTTGCGCAAACACCTGACTGGCTTTTTTATGTCTCGGGGTAAGAAGTGGGGTCTTCCTGAGCCCCACGCATTTTTTTTTTATTATTTCATGAATTTCAGAGTCAGAGTCTCAGAGTCAGAGTCTCAGAGTCAGAATCTCAGAATTTCATGAAATAATTTAAAAAAAATGCGTGGGGCTCCGCGCAATTTCTATGTCTAGCCAGGTACAGCTAAGCAGCTGGGGGCTGGAATCCGCAGCGCAGGGATGCCCAAGCTTTCTGGGCACCCCCCGCTGCAAATTGCAGCCCGCAGCCGCCCCAGAAGATGGCGCGTTCATTGAAGCGCCATCCTCTGGCGCTGAACCCCGCTCTTCCAGCGGCCCTGGTAGCGGTGGCACGCTGGGTAATAAAGAGGTTAGGGCCAGCTTTGTATTATCAGCTGGCCCTAAGCCCGAAATTTATGGCGGTCACGCCAATATTAGACATGACCGCCATGAATTTCTATTAAATTGTTTTAAAAAAAATACAACACAAAGAAAATTTTTTATTAGAAATAAAAAAAAAAGCCATTAGGGACTCCATCTTTAATTAAAAAAATCCTCTTCTGTCCGACGCAGTCCAAAACGCGATGTCCTCTCTGCTACATCCCCTGTGCATAAATATAGATGTCTATGCACAGGGAATAAGCAGACTGAGAACAATCTCAGCTCTGCTACATCATCTCTGTGCACAGACATTCATGTCTGTACACAGGGAATGAGCAGACTGAGAACAATCTCAGCTCTGCTACATCATCTCTGTGCACAGACATTCATGTCTGTACACAGGGAATGAGCAGACTGAGAACAATCTCAGCACTGCTACATCAGGCAGCAGGCGGGCTTTAGGACCCTGGAGCTGGCAGCCAGCACACTGAGGAGACAGGACTCTTATCTGTGCGAGTTTCCCAGCGATTACAGTTGCAAAGTAAACGAGTCCAATGCAAATAAATGACAAAACTAGGATTGCTTCAGGCTGAAGCTTCCGACACACATCTGCGATTTGTAAATCTCACACTACTCGCTATTACTCGCTTCCCCATTCATTAACATTGGACTCGCTAGACGCACGGTAGCGAGACCTGTGCTCGGACTCGCTAGAGTCAAGCGATTCCGAGTAATTTAGGATTCGCCCATCACTATCTGTCACATGTCCTAGCCCTATAAGACTCGGCCATTTTAGCGATCGCCACCATTTTGTAGATAGCTGCTGCAGGGTGTTAGACGGCACCGCTGCTGCTGTGTGCAAACTCAATTGTGTTCTCTCAGTCAGCTAGTGAGCAAATACAAAGTTAGATAGATAGGTTTAGGGAGTAGGGACTGGAGGGAGGGTGGAATCTTAGTAATAAATGCCCTTTTTAGGGCTGCTCCATAAGAGTAGCGATTATGGATAGGGACTAGGGACTAGTAGTCTATCAGCCCTTTTCAGGGCTACTTCATAGAAGCAGGGACCAGTTTTAATTGCAGCCCTTTTGAGGTTAGGTTTGAGGTTAGCCCTAGGTTAGAGCAGTCTCTATTAGTTTTTGCAAGGCAGGTGTGTGTCAGTGTGTGCCAGTGCTGTGCAAGTCTTTCTCACAGCATCTGGCCACAGTAATATAGCTCTTTGAATCCATTAGGGCAGGTAGTGTAGCACTGCTGTGAAGAAAGCTACACCACCTGTCTTAATTAGGCATTTTCTTTTGCTGCAGCTAGTCCAGGCACTTTGTTCGGGCTAGTAGCAGACTAGCAGTGTCCCACAGTGGTGTAGCCAACTTGTGAGAGAAGCTACACCGCCTTTGTAGTTCCTTCTACTAATTTTTTACTACACCTAGCAAACCTGTCAGTTATTGCCTAAAAGCAGTGTCCACAAAAAACTGAAGTGTAGGCCACGTTTAATACATCCAAGTAGACGTTGAGTGTAGTTAATTCTAATATATTTTAACTGCACCTAGCAAACGTAATTTTTTTGTGCCTAGTACCACTGTCTGGCCACTCAGCTCTGCTCGATTTCCATCAGAATATTTTTTGCCAACAACTGCAGAGTTGCCAATTTATTAACATACAAAATGAGTGGCAAAAGGCCTGCTGCTGGTGGAAGGGGGAATAGAACGTGGTGGAAAGGGAAAAACAGTTTTGTCCGTGGGGTACATGGGAAAGCAAGAGTAACATCTGCTGAAGAAAGACCATCTTCCAGCCAAAGTAAGATGTCTACTTCTTTCCGTGGAGATTCTGATATGATACCTTTCATATGGACACGACTCAGACGACGATCGATACCAATTCTCGATGAGGCACAAAAAGTGCAGGCGCTTGAATGGATAGCAAGTGCTTCAGCAAGTGTGCTCTCCTCCACCTCAACTTCTACATCACAAATACACCAGTAATCAGAGGTGTCACCCCAATTACACTTGCTTCCGCACAGCTCCCAAGTCTCCAGCCACCCATATGAGTATAGGGTAAGACAGATAGGTTGAGTATGCATCGCTCTTCGCTCATACAATAGCCTGGGAATCAGACATCTGCTGCAAAGCTTTTGTGAGTCAAGATGAGGAAAATATCTTCACTGATGCCCCGAAGCTTTTGCAGTCGGATCCAGGCCCAGATAAAGAAGGTTCTGAGCAAGCATAATGTAGACCCTCATTCATAAACTGTGAACTGCACCTTGGAGATCTTATGAGCCCTTACGCATACGACTCCTCCTGTACTTTCTCTTGTGCCACCACCTGACTCCGAATACTGTTTAAAGTGTGATCCAGCATGTAAATGACGGGAATAGTCATGCTGATAATGGCATTATCATCACTAAACATCTTCGTCGACATTTCAATAAAGTACAGAATGGTGCATAGATCCTTTATTTCAGACCACTTCAGCTGTGTGATTTGCCCTACCTCTGGATCTTGTAGGCCCAGGTTATACGTCATGACGCGTTGCACCAGGGCTCGTCGGTGCTGCCACAGTTGCTGCAACATGTGCAAAGTTGAATTCCATCGTGTCGGCACATCGCATTTCAGCCAGTAAACTGGCATGCTGAATGCCTTCTGTAGAGATGCAAGGAGTTTAGCTGTGGGAAGTGATCACACAGCGACCGTGCCCTCTGCTGAAGACCATCTAGGCCCGGATACTGTGCAAAAATTGGCTGGACAACCAGGTTTAAGATGTGAGCCATGCAAGGCACGCGTGTCACATTGCCCGGCGGAGGGCTGCACCCAGCATTGCAGCATTGTCACACACAGTCTTCCCTGGCTGCAGGTTCAGTGGAGACAAGAATTGACGAAACTCGGTCTCCACAGCTGACCACAAATCCTCAGCTGTGTGACTCACATTTCCCAGACATTTCAAGGTAAAGACCGCCTGATGCCGTTGAGCCCTGCTGCCATCATAGTAAGGAGGTGTGCAGGATTCCTTGTGCGCAGTTAGAACGCCGGTGGCATTAACAGACAGGCTTTGGGTGCAGGTGGAGGACCAAGACGAGGTTGAGGAGGCAGAAGCAGTGGAGGAACTTGTACATACAGAGGATTGACACACAACTCATAGGAATGGCAAGACTTGGACAGCAGCCCCTTCTCCTGCTGTCTTCATAGTTACCCAGTGCACAGTCATCGCCATGTAACGCCCCTGTCCATGCTTACTAGTCCAAGTTTCTGTGGTGAAATGCACCCTGTCACACACAAAGTTTCTCAAGAAAGCGGTGATGTTGTGTGCAACATGCTGGTGTAGAGCAGGCACAGCTTTCTTGAGAAGTAGTGGCGACTGGGCATCTGGTACTGGGGCACTGCGATGGACACAAGGTCTCAAAAATCCTCTGTGTATAACAGGCGGAGACGGAGCATTTCTGTAGCCAACAGCTTGCAGATGGTGAAATTCAACCTCTTAGCTTTGTCATGGCTAGGAGGAAATGGTCTTTTACTTGTCCACATCTGAGGGACCGAGGGCTGGGTGCTGTGTTGAGACACGGTTGAGTAGGGTGTCTCCGGCATACTATTGGTCTGTGAGGGAGGTGCAGGCAGACATATTATGTTGCCTTCATCCAAAGGTGGTGCTCTTGATGTCTGACAGAGCTCAACACCAGCAAGTGTTTCCACTTCCAAAAGAACTGACGACCTTCCAATCACACTGGCTGTTGCGGGTAAAGAGGTGGAAGGTCTGCCTCCAAAAGAATGTGTGGGCTGTCCCCACAGTCACAGAGGATGAAGAGTGGGGATGGGCGAATCCTAAATTACTCGGAATCGCTAGACTCTAACGAGTCCGAGTCCAGGACTCGCTACTCATTGCGAGTCTAGCGAGTTCAATTTTAATGAATGGGGAAGCGAGTAATTGCGAGTAATTTCTCTGCTGCTGGACCCTATAAGGTCTGGCAGCAGAGGAAAAACCTGCAATTTCCCCATTTCATTGTTTAAAAGCCAGCGGGAGCGGGGGGGGGGAGCGCCAGTGTTCACTCACCGTCCTCTGCATCTTCTTCCCTTTGTCTTTGCAACTGCAGCCGTATAGAACGGCGGCGGCCGCAAAGCACTGCAGCTATCGCTGAATACCGGATTACGGCGGACGGAAGAGGACTTTTTTAAATAAAGTTGGAGTTCCTAAGTGTCTTTTTGTTTTTTTTTTCAAATAAAAATATGGCTTTTAAACAATGAAATGGGGAAATTGCAAGTTTTTCCCCTGCTGCCAGACCTTATAGGGTCCAGCAGCAGAGGAATTGCATTCACCATTGATTTTCATTGGACTCGTTACTTTGCGAGTAATCGCTTGGAAACTCGCAGAGTACCGAGTCCTGCAAGTCCACTAATACTCGCAGAGTAACGAGTCCTAACGAGTAGATTCGCCCATCCCTAATGAAGAGGCCGTGGATGCACTTGTTGGGGCCAGACAGTGGTTGGCCTGGCCCGCTACGCCGCATTGTAGCACAGTGAGCTTCCCACTGCGACTTTTGCTTTATATCCATGTGATGGTTCATGCATGAACTACTCAAACAATTGATTTTTTTGGCCTGTACTTAGATTTTGGTGACAAATCTTACAGATAATATGGGTAGACTAAAGACTTGTGGATTTTGGAATGTGCTGCATGAATGTCATCTCACCAACCATTTTAAGCTTGCAACTGTGGGGCAATTGATGCCACTGAAGTGGTGTCTGGGCCCAAATTTTTGGAAAAAATGGAGACTCTTGTTGTAGTCCCCTAAATGTGACACAATGCTCAGCGTGTGCACGAGGCCTTACAGATGATGAGGTAAAAAACACGAAATACTCATTGCCTGCACGAGGCCTTCCAGATACTGCGGTAAAAACTGCACCAAATACTCATCACCTGCACAAGGCCTTACAGATACTGAAGTAAAACTCACCAACTACACATCTTCTGGACGTGGCCTTACAGATACTGAAGTAAAACTCACCAATTACACATCTTCTGGACGTGGCCTAATGGTGGTTTACACACACCAATCATTGTATCCAATATCTGAACAGATCTCTGGTTGCAGTGAAATCATGGACACATAGTTCCATTTTGTGGCTGTGTACAACATGGAGCAATCTGTCCATGATTTCACTGCAACCAGAGATTGGTTCAGATATTGGATACAATGATTGTGTGTGTAAACCCACCATTACAGATACTGAAGTAAAACTCACCAACTACACATCTTCTGGACGTGGCCTTACAGATATTGAAGTAAAATGCACCAATTAATCATCATCTAAATATGGCCTTACAGATACTGAAGTGAAACGCACCAAATAATCATCATGTGAACATGGCCTTACAGATACTGAAGTGAAATGCACCAAATAATCATCATCTGAACAAGGCCTTACAGATACTGAAGTAAAACGCACCAAATAATCATCGTCTGAACATGGCCTTACAGATACTGAAGTAAAACTCACCAAATACTCATCTTCTGAACGTGGCCTTACAGACACTGACGTGAAACGCACCAAATAATCATCATCTGAACATGGCCTTACAAATACTAAAGTTAAACTCACCAAATACTCATCGTGTGCATGAAGTCTTACAACTATTGGAGTAAAAAAATGATTTTGGAAGGGCATGACATGCCCATATCTGTGTCCCTTTTCGTCTATCTCTTTTCTTTTCGCATTTTTATATGTACTTTTCACTTTTCCATATGTTTGTTGTATCTTCTGAGTAGTTTGTCACCTTTTGGACACTTTAGAAGGTGCTTTCTATGTGTTTTTATGTGTTTGTGTTGGCCTGCTATTGTTTTAAATGGGATTCGACAGTGTTCGACGAACATTCGACAAATATTCGACGAACAAACGCCCAATTTGGCGAACTGAATCGAATTTGAACACTAGGGTGGTGCTTATCTCTACTGAAAAGTCACGTGATCGAGATTGCTAGAAGAATTTATTTATATCGTTTGTCACAAGCATAGATCTCGTTAATGATGTTAAATTTGGCAATGCGCCAGCATTTGTGCGCACTACTCAGCGATCGACACCATCTGGCATCAGGAATAGGCGAACTCGAGAATGAGATAGTTTGAGAGGTGTCATACAGCACGATGCAGCAGGTTGAACACAGGTTAATTGAACGATGAATAGCGGATTTGAGGTCCTGCTCACCAATCTTCAACCAAACAACCAAGCGATTTTTCGCTGAAAAATCGCTCGGTTACACGCAACGACGCACAAACAAGATCTTTAAGCGATCAAAAATTTAGATCGCTTAAGCGATATTCACAATATTGAAGCATGTGACGTGGCCGTTACTGTCCATGGAGCATGCTCTTTTTTCGATGCCATATGTGTTATGTGTGGCACCTTTGTGGCATCTGGAATCAAGAGTTCACAGTTATTAGCAGATAACATGTCATCATTGGAGTCCGCTTATCAATAAACATGAGTGGAGCATATTTTGTTTCTTTTGGTGCTGTACAGGTTAAGAATTCCATTATGATTCCTTTTGCACTATTTTCAGCTGCTGGTCCTTATTGCTGTTTCCTTCTCTCATTTAAACTCACTCCAGGCTCTCTCATCTGCCAGTTATGGTTCTTCTATGCTGACCTCCTAGGAGAAGCTGTTCTGGTCACAGCCCTGGAACGGCTTTTGTTGTTTTACACCCGCTTGATTTTTACTTTCGTTGTGTTTCCTTATCATAGTAGTAAGACTAGTGTTTTGCTACCCAATTCTAAATTAAGGGCTAGTCCAAGGATAGCTAGGACTTATGCACATGATCGCGCAAGAGGTAAAGGAGTTATTTAGAGACTTTAAATAGCACAGGGCTCTGGCAAAGGTGAGTGTCATGGGGTTACCCTTTCCCCATCTCCCTATCGTTAGGGCCCTCCTTTACCTTATCCTTGGTCTTCCCCTTACTTTGTTACTGCATGCAAGGCATTTACTCACCATGTCAAGACAGTATATTTTCCTTTATTATATGTGTAATAAAGCTCAGCAAGTACTATATTTTTCGCTTTATAAGACAAACCTCCAAATTTGGTGAAGAAAAAGAGAAAAAAAAAATATGTTAAATGGGGTCAGTCTTATAATGCTAGTGTCTGTCTTACAAACAGTATTTATGTCCCCCATCCTGGTACATTACCCCCCCATCCTGGTATATATGCCTTATATCCTGGTGTATCTGTTTTCTATCCTGATATATATGTCCCCCATCCTGGTACATGGTCACCCATTCTAGATATGGCCCTCTTATCTTGGATATAGCCCCCCTGTGCTGACACCGATATCCCCCCTTGTACTGGCACCTATAGTCCCCTGTGCTGGTGCATATAGCCTTTTGCGCTGGCACACATCTCCCTGTGCTGTCACACTTGCCCCAGTACTGGCACACTTGCCCCTGTGATGGCACACTTGTCCCAGTGCTAGCACACTTGCCCCAGTGCTGGCACACAAGCCCCAGTGCTGGCACACTTGCCCCAGTGTTGGCACACTTGTCCCAGTGCTGGCACACTTGCCCCTGTGCTGGCAAACTTGTCCCAGTGCTGGAACTCATGCCCCAGTGTTGGCACACATGCCCCAGTGCTGGCACACATGCCCCTGTGCTGGCACACATGCCCCTGTGCTGGCACACTTGCACCAGTGCTGGCACTCATGTCCCTGTGCTGGCACACTTGCCCCAGTGCTTGCATGCATGCCCCTGTGCTGGCTGGTACACTTGCCCCTGTGCCTGCAATTACCCCTCCTGTGCTGGATATGCCCCATCAGTGTTTATGGCCCCCCTGCTGACACGCACACAAAAGAATAAAAAAAGTTACTCAGCTTTCGTCAATCGTTCCGTCCTCCCAGCTGAGCGGTGACTTCCTGCATCGGTTCTGGCCATCGGATCATGTGACCAGGGCGCACAGTGATGACATCACTGTGCTGTACCGATTACATGAGCAGATGCCAGCACAGATACAGAAAGTCACCTCTCAGCTGGGAGGATGAAGCAATCGTTGGAAGATGAGTAATTTTTTTAATGTTATTATGTGCGCGCCAGCAGGGGGGCCATAAAAAGTGATGAGAGGGCATATCCAGCACAGGAGGGGTGAGTGCAGGCACACCTAATATGTGCTGCACCCCTGTCCAGATCTTGGCGCTGGTTTCAGCACCAAGGTGATGGACAGCGGGTGCATATTACTGGAGGCTAATGAACGGGAGCACGTGAACTCCCGCTGCCTCCTGCAGCCTGCAGCCAGCCTCCTCCAGCTCCTGGACATGCTACAAAGCTGCCTCCACCCTCCCCTGCAGTATCTACTGTACATTCGGATTACAAGACGTACCCTCACTTTCCCCAAACATTTGGGGAACAAAAGGGCATCTTATAATCCGAAAAGTACAGTATACAAAAGCATATTATGGGAAATGACTGTGACAATCATTATTAAGCCCCAGTTACACACACATATGATTGTGCAGAGATTGTTCACAGATCTCTGGTTGCAGTGAAATGATGGACACATTGTTCCATTTTGTGGCCGTGTACAAATGGAACAATGTGTCCATGATTGTACTGCAACCAGTGATCTGCGAACAATCTCTGCACAATTATCTGTGTGTGTAACTGGGCCTTTACATACTAAAATGAAACAAAAATTAAAGCAAGCATGGAGTTTTAAAAATTTTCCAATTTTATATACATTGCTGTGTATATAAAAATATATGGTACATGTGTAGGAATACACAAAAAGGATGGTTTCCTTCAGAATTATTGAGTGCTAAGATTTAGATCACTACATTATCTTAAAGGTTTGTTTAAACTTTGCATATTTGCTGTGATTCTTTCTACACAAATTTGTGTATATAAAATCTTCAATGTAATACAATATATTAATATACACATTTTCCACAAGTTTCATCTATGGGTTATGAAATTTCAGCACAAAATTAGACATCCACTGCATGTTTATTATTTGTAAGGAATTAATTATAGATTTTTTTAAATTTACATTTGATTTCTGCCACAACTAATAAGAGCAGATTGCAGGGGTAGCAAGTTTCAGACCAGACCAATCTGATATTGTTAAACAAATTATTATTATTATTATTATTTATTTATATAGCGCCATAATATTCCATGGCGCTTTACATGTTAAGAGGGCAGACAAGTAATAATGGCTGTGGACAATTCTAATGTATAGATACAATAGGGGAGAAGATCCTGTCCGCAAGGGCTCACAGTCTATGAGGGGCGGGTGGGGATACAGTAGGAGGGGGAGGTATCGGTCATTAGGCGGTGCAGTGGACCGGGTCTCATTGCAGGTTGTAGGCTTGGAAGAGGTGGGTTTTCAGGCCTCTTTTGAAGGTTCCCAGGGTAGGGAATGCCTGATGTGGTGGGGCAGCGAATTCCAGAGTATGGGTGATGCACGGGAGAAGTCCTGTATGCGGTTGTGTGAAGAGGAGATGAAGGGGGAGTAGAGGAGGAGTTCTTGGGGGGATTGCAGGTTGCGTGAGGGTAGGTATCGGGAGACCATATCGGAGATGTATGTAGGTGATAGGTTGTGGATGGCTTTGTATGTCATGGTTAGTGTTTTGAACCGGGATCTCTGGGAAGCAGGGAGCCAGTGAAGGGCTTGGTAGAGGGGGAGCCAGTGAAGGGCTTGGCAGAGGGGGGAGACCGGGGAGTAGCGGGGAGACAGATGGATTAGGCGGGCAGCAGAGTTCAGCATAGATTGGATAGGTGAAAGGGAGGTAACGGGGAGGCCGGTGAGCAGGATGTTGCAGTAGTTGAGGTGGGAGATGATGAGAGCGTGAATAAGGGTTTTAGTAGTGTCGTGGTCAAGGAAAGTGTGGACCTGAGAGATGTTTTTGAGCTGGAGTCGGTAGGAGGTGGCGAGGGCTTGAAGGAGAGGGAAGAATCAAGGATAACCCCGAGCACTTGGCATGGGGGACTGGGTAGAGAGGGTAGTCGTTGATGACGATGGATATGCCAGGTAGTGAGGGTGAGGGGCTTGGGGGGAAGACGATGAATTTGGTTTTGTTCATGTTCAGCTTAAGGAAGCGAGCAGAGAAGAAGGATGAGATGGCGGACAGGCATTGCGGAATTTTGGATAGTAGGGAGGCAATGTCAGGTCCAGTCAGGTAGATTTGGGTGTCGTCGGCATAGAGGTGGTACTGGAGGCCATGGGACTCAATGAGTTGCCCTAGGCCGAGAGTGTAGATTGAGAAGAGTAACGGTCCTAGCACCGAGCCCTGGGGGACCCCGACAGATAGGGTGTAGGCCGAAGAAGATGTGAAGTAGAAGGGATTGATCAACAATGTCGAAAGTGGCGGACAGGTCAAGGAAGAGGAGGACAGAATAGTGACGCTTGCTTTTGGCAGTCAGTAGGTCATTGGTGACTTTGGTCAGTGCTGTTTCAGTGGAGTGGAGGGGTCGGAAGCCGGATTGCAGGCGGTCGAAGAGGGAGCAGGAGGAGAGGTGAGAGGACAGCTCAGAGGGGACATGCTGGTCAAGTAGTTTAGAGGCGAAGGGGAGGAGAGATATAGGGCGGTAGTTGGAGACAGCCGTGGGGTCAAGGGAGGGTTTTTTGAGGATGGGTGTGATCAAGGCATGTTTGAAGGCTGAGGGGAAGGTGCCGGTGGTGAGTGATAGGTTGAAAAGATGAGTCAGGGCTGGGATGATAACATAGGTGAGGTTGGGAATAAGGTAGGATGGGAGCGGGTCGTGGGCGCTGGTGGTGAAGTGTGATTTTGACAGGAGGGAGGAGAGCTGGTCTTCAGTTATAGGGGGGAAGCAGTTGATTGAAGTAGAGGGCAGTATAGGTGAAAGGGGAGGCTGTGGGGACAGTGGATCAAAGCTGTCTCTGATTCTGTCAATCTTTTCTTTGAAGAAGGAGGCAAAGTCTTCTGCAGAGATAAGGGGAGAGGGAGGGGGAGCAGGTGGGCGGAGTAAGGAATTGAAGGTTTTGAAAAGTTGCTTGGGATTGTGGGACAGGGAGGTTATTAGGGATAAGAATAAGGTTTGTTTGGCGGTGGCAAGTGCAGTCTTGAAGGCGATAAGGGACTATTTGAACAGCGCAAAATGCTCAGTGGAACCTGATTTTTTCCATCGCCTCTCGGCGACCCTGGATGCCCGTCTCAGGTCTTTAGTGAGGGTGGTGTGCCAGGGTTGCCTATTAGTGCATGGAGCGTGGTGTGTGAGGGGGGGGCTAAGTCGAGTGCCTTGGTTAATGTGGTGTTGTAGAGGGTGAGAGGTTGGGAATGAGGTGGGATGGGAGCAGGTCGTGGGTGCTTTTGGTTAGATGTGATTTTGACAGGAGGGAGGAGAGCTGGTCTTCAGTTATGGGGGGAAGCAGTTGATGGAAGGAGAGGGCAGTATAGGCGAGAGGGGAGGCTGTGGGGACAGTGGATCAAAGCTGTCTCTGATTCTGTCAATCTTTTCTTTGAAGAAGGAGGCAAAGTCTTCAGCAGAGATAAGGGGAGATGGAGGGAGAGCGGGCGGGCGGAGTAGGGAATTGAAGGTTTTGAAAAGTTGCTTGGGATTGTGGGACAGGGAGGTTATTAGGGATAAGAATAAGGTTTGTTTGGCGGTGGCAAGTGCAGTCTTGAAGGCGATAAGGGACTATTTGAACAGCGCAAAATGCTCAGTGGAACCTGATTTTTTCCATCGCCTCTCGGCGACCCTGGATGCCCGTCTCAGGTCTTTAGTGAGGGTGGTGTGCCAGGGTTGCCTATTAGTGCATGGAGCGTGGTGTGTGAGGGGGGCGGCTAAGTCGAGTGCCTTGGTTAATGTGGTGTTGTAGAGGGTAGAGGTTGGGAATGAGGTGGGATGGGAGCAGGTCGTGGGTGCTTTTGGTTAGATGTGATTTTGACAGGAGGGAGGAGAGCTGGTCTTCAGTTATGGGGGGAAGCAGTTGATGGAAGGAGAGGGCAGTATAGGCGAGAGGGGAGGCTGTGGGGACAGTGGATCAAAGCTGTCTCTGATTCTGTCAATCTTTTCTTTGAAGAAGGAGGCAAAGTCTTCAGCAGAGATAAGGGGAGATGGAGGGAGAGCGGGCGGGCGGAGTAGGGAATTGAAGGTTTTGAAAAGTTGTTTGGGATTGTGGGCCAGGGAGGTTATTAGGGATGAGAAGAAGGTTTGTTTGGCGGTAGCAAGAGCATTCTTGAAGGTGATGAGGGACTGTTTGAACAGTGCAAAGTGCTCAGTGGAATGTGATTTTTTCCATCACCTCTCGGCCACCCTGGATGCTCGTCTCATGTCTTTAGTGAGGGTGGTGTGCCAGGGTTGCCTGTTAGTGCATGGAGCGTGGTGTGTGAGGGGTGCGGCTAGGTCAAGGGCCTTTGTTAGCGTGGTGTTGTAGAGGGTGGTGGCAGTGTCTGTGTCGCGTATGGATGTTATGTCGGTGAGCAGGAGGAGGGATTCAGAGAGTGAGTGTAGATCAATATGTTTTAGGTGGGTTCTGCGGGGGTGATCGAGTTTGCGGAGAGGAGGTGGCATAGTAGGGGAGGAGAGGGAGAAGAAGGTCAGTAGATTGTGGTCAGAGATGGGGAAGGATGAGTTTGTAAGGTTAGTAAGGGAGCAAAGACGGGTAAAGATGAGGTCCAACGTGTGGCCACCTTTGTGGGTGATGGAGGAGGTCCATTGGGAGAGCCCGAAGGAGAAGGTCAGGAAAAGAAGTTGAGAGGCGGTTGGGTGGGTGGTGTCGATGGGGATATTGAAGTCACCCATAATGATGGTGGGGATATCAGCAGAGAGGAAGTAAAGTAGCCAGGTGGGGAAGTGGTCGAGGAAGGTGGGGATGGATCCAGGGGGGTGGTAGATGACGGCCCGCTGGAGGTTACAGGGGGAGAAGATGCGGACAGAGTGGGATTCGAAAGAGGGAAGAGTAGAAGAGGGGGGTAGTGGAATAGGGGCGAAGGAGCAGGTGTCGGACAGGAGAATGGCGAAACGTCCACCATGTTTGTTAGAGGGGCGGAGTGTGTGTGAAAGACTAAAACCGCCATAAGATAGGGCAGCAGGGAGGCCATGTCGGAGGGGCTGAGTCAGGTCTCTGTCATTGCCAAGGAATGATAGTTTATTAGAAATAAAGAGTTCGTGGATGTGTGTGAGTTTATTACAGACTGAGCGGGCTTTCCAGAGTGCGCCTTGCAGGGAGTTTGGGAGAGTTTGGGAGAGCAGGGGCTGAAAGGATGGGTCTAAGGTTGGTCAGGATGCGAGGGAGGGTGATGGTGAGGTTACGAGGGTTGGTGGTGGGTTGTGGTGGTGGGGTGTAGGTGACTATGGGAATGTGATTGGGGGGGCGGGATTAGGGGAAATGTCATTAGCGAGTAGGAGGAGCAGGGGACGGGATTAGGGGAAATGTCGGCAGTGAGTAGGAGGAGCAGGGAGAGGGTTAGCAGGTGAGAGCAGGAGAGTTTATGTGGTGGGCATGCCTGTTTGGAGATGGAGGATTGAAAGTGAAGGAATAGTTCGGAGAAATGGGTGAGGTGGTTAGGTAGGATGGAGGGGGAGAGAAGTATTTTGTTGCTGGGTGGTGGGATGAGCGGGGTAGCTGGAAGTGGAGGGGGATGGGAGTTAGAGTGCAAAGGAGAAGAAACATTGTGGATGGTGGGTGGGGGCAGAGGTTAGAGGGGTCAGATGCAGCAGGGGTCAGGTGCAGCGGGAAAGAGAGCTGTAGTGGTGGACGAGTGGTCAGTGGTGAAGAGCAGTCCGGGGTGGGATGCCACCAAGGGATGAGCTACAGTCCAGGGGAGATGTGGCTGGGGACGAGATCGAGCAGTCCGGGACAAGATGGTGGAGCCAAGGACAAGATTATGGAGGAGGTTGAGATGCAGACCAGGGGGGATGAAGCTGGGGATCAGATGGTGCATTCAGGAACTAGATAATGCACCCAGGGCAAGGTAGATTGCCCAGAGACAAGATGATGGGATGCTGCAGCCAGGGGATAAAATGATGCAATCGGAGGACAAGGTGATGCAGCCAGTATGTGGAGAAACAGTAGTCAGGAGGAGGTAAGATGGCTGGGGAGGATGGATGGAGAGATGACTAGTTCCTTACTTGCTGGAGGGATTCAAGGAGTTAATAAGAAATGAAGTAGTAAGGGGTGGTAGTGAATAGAAAAGAAACATTGTGGTGACTTTCTATTCCTTTACCTTACAGTCATTTCCAGTCCATTTCAAGTCTATTTCTAAGTATTGTACTTAGAAAATGTACTTTGAAAGATTTAGTTTGAAAGATACATGAATTAGACAAGTCTGGATCAGACTTGTGGTTCTGAATATATCTGCAGCTAAGATGAATCAGGTGTGGATGAGGGGGTGGGTAGGTATGGATTGACCAGATACTAAGAGTTAGACAAAGGTTATAAAAAGTAGGGAGGGGTTGAAGTAGCCACTCCAAGTCATGGAAGAGTGATCATGAGGAATGAGAAAAAGCAAAGACATGACAGGTAAGAAAATATAAACATATATAGATATTATATGCACAGCAACAGACAGTCAGAGGGCCAGCAACACTTGTGTAGATTTAATGCATACCACAGAGATATTATATGCACAGCAACAGACAGTCAGAGGGCCAGCAACACTTGTGAAGATTCAATGCGTACCACAGAGATATTATAAGCACAGCAACAGACAGTCAGAGGGCCAGCAACACTTGTGTAAATTCAATGGGTTAATGTGTCACAGTAACATCACACAGGTTCCCTACCCACAACACACTGACTTACACTAGCACCTCTGGGCCAGGAGGGGGAGCACAACCTGCTCTCTTATATACTACAGGTCTAGAGGAAGTAGTTAGTCTTTGAGTAGAGTTCAGTACAGGCAATACTGTGAAGAGAGAGAGATTGTGGTGTAATGGAGCTGCGATAGGCTTCTCCACAATCTGCTGCTCGATTCCAGGCCTAGCTATGGTCTGAATAGAGGAGAACTAAATAACAGAGGAACACATCTGGGAGCTTGAGTGCCACCTCCACTCGCCCCAAAAGAGCGCACAAAACGGACACCGAATCCGGCACTGTGTCTGACACTTACAGCACAGTGAATCCAGGAGTAGTGGAGTCTCTAGACCACCACAGTACCAGCGCAAAGCAACACGGCGGGGTAAGTACAGCACAGAAGACTCAAGTTGCCTAGCCAAGTGGTACCAGCAGAGAAGGAGAGAGTGAGACAGTGCCAGCAGCTCAGCTAGAAGCAGCAGCAAAGACACACACACACACAGCGCAGCACGAGGAAGCTGAGGACCCGGACAGGGTGGGAGAAACCCGGCCCCAGGACAGACTCCATGGACTATAATCTGTTGCCAAAATCTTCAGTAAAGACCTGGAAAACTGCAAAGCTGTGAGTCTGTGTGTTAATTGCACCCTTTGCCCTATTTTCAACAGCAGAGATCCCCATCTGCAGAGCTGGACCCAAGGCTGCAGCAGCAGGAGAGTAAGGGAATTGCACCTATTACCATACCTCATCCAGCACCATGACAACCAGTGCTGTAACTGCAAAGTAAGTGCCTTTGTTAACTACAACCCTCATTATAATCCTTGCAAACCCTGCTCTCCCTCACAACTCCCTCACAAGCAGCCACCGTCTCCACTATCATCCCTATCCTGCAACATCTATCATATCCACCATAGACTATAACAACCACTGCCCCCGGGACCTTGCTTCTGCCTACGGAGAGCAGTACCATCTCAGCTGGCTAACATCATCCCCGGAGGTTCTGCAGCAGCGGTGGTCCCCCATACTGACCACACACTGTGGGTGGCATCACGATAAACTCTTCTCCCCTGTAAATACACCCTTATTATTGCCAGGCCTGGGACACGGTCCGGACCAGGACCCCGTGACATTCCCCAGAAGCAGACATGGTCTGGTACCGAGTATCCTCGTCCCAATGTGCTCGTCAAATGCATACCTGTGGGAAGAGGAGATAGCCCAAATAGATGATGATGCAGATGATGATGATGATGATGCAGCAGTGACAATGGTGATGAATGGACAAGTGTATCATAGATCTCTAGTCTATTTGTAAGTATTGTACTTAGAAAATGTACTTTGAAAGATTTAGTTTGAAAGATACATGGATCAGACAAGTCTGGATCAGACTTGTGGTTCTGAATATATCTGCAGCTAAGATGAATCAGGTGTGGAAGAGGGGGTGGGCAAATAGTGTGTACTCCTAAAATATCACTTTTATTTAATTTCTTAAAATGCTGGAATGTATGTCCTAATACACACAAACACACTGAAAGCAGAAGAGGGGTATACCAATAGCTCTATTATCAACCTGCCTGTCTTTGGAGTTTTCAACACCTAAAAAAATAAATAGTGTCCCCGCTCCACGACGACTGATCCTAGAGTCCCTAACTACAAGATTACAGGTAATGGGGCTCAGTCAGTCAAAAACAAACCCACTCAATTAATCTCACAGTAATGTTTCTAAATGCTACAGAAAAGGTATAAAGAGTATGTGTCTATCCCTTGTACTCCAAAAAGACTTCAGGCACTTCAAAGAAGATACACTGGTCAGTTTCTTATAAAGACCCAAAGTCCCCGTTATGTTGAAGGGTTAAACTAAGATACTGAATAATTGTAATCGTATATATCCCCAAGTCTTTCTAGATAGTTAATCAAAACACAAAACTTTTCCAAAGAAACAACTAAAACTATCTGGTATGCACGTGAAGCAAGCCGCACTGTTCCTTTAATTAATTCACAGTGCATGTACACACAGAGTATTCCCCTTTCATTAAATATTAACCTTATTATGCGGAAAAGACAGTACCACGCTCTGTTTAGAATGCAGTTCACACTATTACTGTGGAATTGAGACAGATTTGGGCAGGTCAATATCAATGCAATTCAACCATGATACACTTATATAGTCTTCACTTTCCTCCACTCAACGCATTTACCCACTTTTTTCTTTTCATAGGGTTCATCAGGAGTTAAAAAATGATAAGCCGCAGGGAAAAGATAATCAGCCCTGGGACGCCATGACGGCTGTCAATGCTCCCCTCTTAATCAGAGTTTATGTGTTTGTGTGTATTGAGACATGCAGTCCAGCATTTTAAGTCTTTAAATAAAAGTGATATTTTAAGAGTACACCTTTTTTGTTTAAAAATTTGAGTTATGGGTTACTATAACATTTTCGGTGAGCAGAGACAATCTGATATTGATAACCTACCCTGTGGATACTTCGTCAATGTTATATGACCTGAAAACCCCTTTAATTAGAATTTTTTATCATTATATATGAGTATAGTATATGAGCATACTATACTATGACAGCAACTGCAGCTTTACAGTGCTGGGGTCCAGGGTTCAAATCCCACCAAGGACAGCATCTTCAAAGAGTTTGTGTGTTCTTCTCATGTTTGCATCTATGTTCTCTGGTTTCCTCCTACACTCCAAAAACATACTGATAAGATGTCTAGATTATGAGCCCCAATGGGTGTAAAGCACTGAATAAGTAATAGCACTATGTAAGTGAATAAATTACATTATATTATGTATTTTTTAAACTATAGGTAAAAATGTTTCAGAAATTACATTGAATCTTTGCAATTGCTTTACTTTTCCTCTGCTTTGATATAAAATATTGGTAGAACGTTACTCTGTAAGAGAATATGATTTAGGAAACATTGTATTTTCTCATGAAATTTGGCAGAATAAACTTTTAGCAGAAATACTGCCAGGTTTAAGGTTGCCCAAAGGTCTATTGCATAGCGTGGAACCAAATGTTCTAAAATTGTAAGACACAAGGAAAAAAATTGCACTTTGTGTTGTGAAGGTCTTAATATCCTTGAAGATGTGCCATATGTGTGCTTTAATATTTGTCATTATTTCTTCTTATATACAGTACAGTTTATCTAGTTTGGGAATTATTAGTGCTACATAAAAAAATAAGAAACCTTGTAAACCTATCTATGGTAATAAATAAGCGTTCTTATATTTAATATTAAAGCACATAAAGTTATGTATAGTCGACTTGCAAAATGTCATTAATTTTATTTATATGTTTCAGTTATTACAGTACATTTAGTTAGTGAAAAACATTACGCATAGAAAATGTATGATACTGTACAATTGTAACTGATGGTATTGGCACCACTGAATAATCAGTACAAAATGTAAAATTTCTCATAAAGTAAATAGTTAGATTTTTTTAACTCATATGTTTGATACACTTAAACACATTATAAAAAAATAAAATAAAGGGTTATGACTATCAGCGCAGGGAGGACACAGAGGCAAGTGCTTGCTCTGGTGCATCTCAGCTTTATAGCAGCAGTTGTCTGTATACGGTCCTAACTCATCTTCAACCATGACTATGCAAGGCTCGGGTTAGTTGGAACACAACATGGTTCATGCAAAGTAAAAGCAAAATAACCGATTGAAGGTGGCAAGTTCAACCTGCCTTCTGAGGCCAATCAACATGGCAGATACATTTAAGCCAGGAGATTTACTGAGAGTTCTAGACACTAATCTCCACTGTATGGAGCAAACTCCACACTAACAAATGTACATCAAGTTCCTCAAAACCTAATGCTAATCCAATGCAAACAGCTGTGCTCTGGCAACTTTGGCAGATTCTGTGAGGAGATGTGGCATTAATCACGAAAATCCTTACCATTGCAGCTAAGCACAATTAACAGTTCTGCTGCCACTCCATCACCCATTGCTCATAATAAGACTAAAGTAACACCAGAAAGGAAATGTGACCCATCATCAAGGTATGAAAGTATCATTAATGACAGATATCCCCTTTAAGGACCTATAAATCTAGGACACAGTTTCAAATAAGAAACTTTTAACTTAGTATTTCTGCTAGATAACATATATACTCATTTACACACAGGCTTGGACCAGGTGACTGTTATTTTTATTAGCCATACATTTATATTTGTCCCCCACAACCTCCAGATTGTTATATACCCCTTCCATTACCCAAGAGAGTGAAGAAGAAAAGTGCTTCTCCACAGGAACCCCCGAAGACCCATGTCTACTTAAAACTCCGAACTAAGGGTGATAACTATATGTGCCACAAAATGTTGACTTACCAGAAAATTCTTAATGGTGATTGTTTAATGCAAATTCTGCCAAAGGTAAGTAAAATGGCCAATCTAACTGGTTCTCAGAAACTAAACACCTAAGGTAAGTCTCTAAAGATTGATTTATGCATTCGATCTGACCATTCAATTGAGGATGAAAGGTAGAAAAAAGAAATAAAACATCCTTAAATGAGAACAAAAGCCCTCCAATCTGAAACCACATCAGATGGGACCCAATGAAGCTTCACAATTTCAATGATAAACACTTGAGCCAAAGTTTTGGCATTTGGGAGAGCAGATGATCCAATGAAGTGTGCCATCTTGCTAAATTCATTGACCACTATTAAAATCACCATTTTTTCCAGCAGATTGATAGAGGCCAGTAATGAAATCCATATACAGATGCGTCCATGGTCTATCAGGAATAAACATTGCTAGGAGAGACATAAAAGGAAAAGTATGGGGAGTCTTAGAATGTGCATAAAAATTACATGTACAGTAGACACAAAATAAACAATATCTTGATATGATATTGTGCAACAAAAACAATGAGAAAGGAAGTCGGAAGTTGGTTTAGTACCTAATTGACCTGCAAAAACAGATTTATGATATGATGTTCCATTAAAATTTTGAGATACAAATTTAAACTCACAAATAATTTCACCAAAGGACAGGAAGCAGTGCCATCCCCTTGAACCATGAATGCCTCGTCTCAAGATCCAAGCACACGATGGAAATGACCACCCCTTATTGTAAAATAAGAACAAAATCATCAGAACTCCAACCAATAAGGAAAACTTCGAGACAAAGCATCTTAACACCAGGACAACACAGCATGTAGAAGAGACCTGAAATCTGATTTTTGTCAAGATATTCTTGAATCTGATTGAGAACATACCCACAAAGATTCAGACTTTGTTGAAAGCAAAATATGAATTTACAAAATACTAACATATTATAAAAAATTTTTTATTTAGGTTTTAGAAGCAAAACAGTGACATGAAAATTATAGACATAACTAATAATAAGCTAAATAGCTGCAAGTTAAATTTTGTATTAGATTACCAAAATCATTGTCTATAAAATGAAGGTAGTCTTATGCTCTATGCTTTAGTGGAAGCAGAGATATGGTGCCTGAAAGTGAAAAGTTCAAAATATTTTTACTAGTGATGAGTGGACTTGCCAAATCTGCATGGATTAAACAAAAAGTTGGATTCAGGAACTGAACTTGACCTGAACATAACCCCAAATAATAAACCCCTTACAAGTCAAAGGGGACCAGATGTTTGCTGCTGTACTATTGGAGGTACTAAGGGCTAGAAGGCTACAAGAAGAAGCTAAATTGGGGAAACAGAAGGACAATAATACTTACCGTGTTTCCTGGAACATAACACTGCAGTCAGAATTTTTTCTGGGGCTGCCCATTATGGTTCATGAATGTTGACTGCTTCTTCATCCACCCTTTGTGCCAGTATCTATGATTGGTTGCAGACTTGTATACACGGCCACCACCCTATATGTAAGCATCTGTAATTGATTGCAGATGAGTTTATTGCATGGTAGTGTAAAATGAAATAAATTACTAATTTAAAAAAAAATTGATGTGGAATCCTGTCCTATTTATAATAATAATCATCATGAATAAAACATACACCTACAGGCTTCAACCTTCAGTGGTCTGCTTTACAGTGGCTGGTTATCAAAAATAGAGGGGATTCCCTTATTAAAAAAAACAGCAAGGGTTCCCCATTTTTGATAACTAACCACGGTAAAGCTGACTGGTGTGGCTGGTATTATCAGGGTGGAAAAAATCATGGATGTTGGCTTCTTCCAGCCTAAATATAACAGCCTGCAGATGCTACAGAAGTGGCGCATCAATAATATGCACCAAATCTAGCATTTACGCGACTTATCCCAATTGCCCTACTTATTCTAAAAACATTTTAACCAGGGTATGTTTGACATTCTATAATACCTTGGATAGGAAAAAGAGATTTACACACATTGGGACAATTTTTATACAGTTTTCTTGGTTTCCTTGTCCGCTCACTACTTGCAATTTCCAAAACCCATGGAGCGATCGCCGCTCGAAGCCCGTACCTTTCTGAGTTGTGTTGTGTGCAAGAATAATGCAGGATAGTATACACAGCTTACCTGTACCAGGAGCGAACTAGGAGGTACTCACCTGATCTCACCCGTGACCTATTTTGAGGTGTAAAGTGAGGCCAAGCAGAGACCAGTCTAACCTTTGCTGATAAAAGACATCATGGCCTGCCCTGTCCCCTCTCACGACTCCTAGTTTAACACTGTTAGTGGTTCGGTCAGTCCCTATAAGGCAGTCGATTATAGAGAGGGCTCAGGCCGCCAGGCGCAACCCGGCTGGGATGGGGTAACCACCCGCCACTACCTTTCCTACCTTTTGTTGTAGCTTGCCTTCTGCCTCCGAGAGGACAGGACACCTGTGGTGATTGTCAGTATGATTATACCATCCTAGACTGATAACATGGTGTCTACCTCACCGTAATATACCAATACTGCATTTAGTAGGCTTATCGTATTGTTAAGGAATTCTTCAACCGGAAATCGCTCCATTCGCTCAGAAAGTACAAGTCAGAACCAAACATTCTGATTACCTCATGCGAGGATTCTACCTGCGTCCAATGTAAGAAATCATATCTCCAATACCTGAAAAACAACTCAAAAATCTATTAATATCAAAGATCAGAAAATTCTTATTCAACATTATAATTGCAATTTTCTGCTAGCTATTTTATTATATATTTTTTATTACTAGACAATAAATGGTAGAACACTACAGAATATATGGGCGCTGTACATCAGAGCAGACATATATAACATCACCTTTAATTCAAAATCTCGTCTACCAGCATTTTCTCCAGAAAGCCTCCTCACCCCTCCCATATGGGGAAAGATAACGGACTACAAGAAATATCTTCACACAGCAAAAAACAAAGACTGCTCTGATAGAAAGAATTTAAGGAGGTGTGGAGGAGTGGTTCACTCCCTTCCATATTTTCAAACCCTTTGGCCTTGATGTGCCTACAAGATGTCCATAAAGAATACACTCAGAAATATCAGTTCACCTCCCCCCAGCATTAATATATATATTATTTCCCCTTGGGCGCTCAGTATATTAATCTTCCCTCTAGGTAGCTTAATTTTTAAAGGCCTGAATCATAGGAATATATTTGAGGATATCCTTGTTATCCTGACATTACATCTCACATCTCAGCATATTAAAGTTTACACAAACCTCTGTAAGATGATTTGAATACAAGGGAGCCCTAATTACAGCTTCATTTAATACTATATATACTAGTCATAGCTCCCTAAAGCAGTTAAATCTACCTGGCGTCATACACACACACACACACCAGCATTGGTCTAGGACACTGGTCAAGTTATTCCCAGACACAGGTTTAGCTACTTGAATCCCAGGGCAAGCCAGGCATCCCCAGAGACTCCTCAGCACGTATTCTACAGGTCACCAGCCGCTCCCAGGTCTGCCATCACAGGTCCAGACCTCCAGAACAGCGACTGCACCAGGACACACCATCGCAAGCAACTTCAGGTTTAACCCGTCTTCTCCATTGGAGGGGCTGCAAGACCCTCTGTCTTCTAACCTCATATCTCTATACACACGAGCTAGGCACTACTTTTAGTACACATGCATACAAACTGAATACTTTAGGATCTCTTTTTCACTCACACACATCTAAGAACATATTGAAACACACAACAACCATAAATGAGAGAAAGTTTCTCCCTGCCATAACTACATCTCTAGCTAAATTATCCCTGTGCTGTAGGTGGCTATTAGCAATATTCACACATATAAATCAATAAAAATATGATTACTATTATTGCATTCAATATTAGGCATTATTATTAGTACCCAACTACCATAAATATGAAAAATCCGTCTTTGCCATTCAGAATTCTTGGAAAGACGGATAAGACTCCAGTGTGCATGTCAGGCATCCTGCAAATTCCCCCTTCACTCCCCCTTTCTCTCGCTCTCTCCCTCCCCTCCTTCCAACACAAGCAGGTTTTCACAAGGTCACACACACAGCTGTCTAGATAAGGAATTCCGAGACTCACACAGTAGAAGAAAGAAATTCTTCTCTCCCAAACAGGGCTCACAAATTTGATTAACTGTTTCACACTTGTAGCTATATACAACTAACAACTCCAGCCATTATCTGAGACCCCATGGCTTAATATTTAACTCTTCATTTACTTTTTATAACTTCAAGAACTTTCCATGACAGAAAGAATAGTAAAATATATTGATAGACAGACCGTGAACAGAGTGTAGTGACAGTCGGCATGACTTCAATGAAACAGAATAATCTCCATAAGATTATATACACCTTACCCTGACTATTCCAAGTCAGAAACCTTGTCCCTGACTTCTTTACTGCTGCTTTTTTCTTTTTGAATAAAATCATGTCACACGGATGGCTGTAATCTCCCTGACAAAGGCAACCCTACATACTTGTACAACCTATTCACATTCTTAACTGCCTCTTACCCTCCCGTGACGCCACTAATATCTTAACTTCCACAACATCCTTGTCTAGCCTGTGAGGTACGGACTTCTTCTGCTTTAAGAGACGCAACATGACTCACAGAATACTACGCCCTGCTGCAGCTCAGGCCGCTGACAACGACAATCAACATTGTGCCCCTGTGCCCCTATAGCACGGAGCCTCCTGCTCCACGTACTATGAATATAGAGCCTCATGCTCAATATTCTCGGAATACGGAGCCTCGTGCTCAACGTATTCGGAATACGGAGCCTCGTGCTCAACGTACTCTGTCCCTAACCTGGACACCAGTGATTACAGACTGTCCTGTCACGATATTCCAACTCGCTGGGAGGCGGTCTCCTAATGAAAGCCCTCCACAGAAATACAACCTATAGCACGGAGTCTCCTGCTCCACGTACTAAAACCACATACGTCTCCTATCTCTTTCTCTAAGCCGTCCCCACAGCTCTGATCTACTTTACAACCTTCTCAGATTACACTTCACTTCCACAAGTTAACAACAGACACGGGCAGGGTCAATGAGTGAGGAATAAGATTGCACTTCAATTCACAAGTTAACAGCAGGCACAGATAGGGTTAATTTGCAAGTGAGAAATGATGACCGGTGGAGGAGGCGTGGTGTTCACACGAGGCGACGTCTCGTCGTTGCTGGTTCAGAGCGTGGCGCTGGATCGCGCTTGGTCTCACCACTCGACCGGTCACCCCCCCGGACCCAAAAGACACCTTCAGATTAACCAATAACGGCTGAGACACAGTAAGGGTGACACACATATGAATGTGATCTCCACTTACCGTGCCTTAAAGGGTGATCAGTCCTTGAGGTCAGCCGATACGGGTATCATGCAGGGGCATCCGGGCACGGGTCCGTGGGGGTCGCGAATCGCTGGCCACGCCCCACGTTGTTAGGGTGCCAAATTGTCGGGGTCGTTGCGACAATACACTCCTTCACCAGTCACTCCAAATTAGACTATGAACATATGGTACCAGATAAGAGTAAATCAGACGGAGAATCTGGTTCAAACTTATAATATGTTCGTTGCTTTATTAAGCAATGGCAATAGTCACAGCAACTGAACTTTATTTCCGGGTACACAGCATTTTATACTCTAGGGAATAGGCGTGAATTGGCCAGGACAAGGTGGGATTAGATGGGGGTTAGGTGGGGTTAGGCTAATATATCTATCTCTGTTAGTAATAATTAGTCTTTTGTCTTCTCTGCTGAGTCCATCCTTCTTCTTGACACGATGCCATCTCTGGGCTCCTGGCATGTAGGACATCTCAGGTTTCTCCTGATACTCCTTGACACAGGCATCCAAGGACAGCCTATCTTCTCAGTTCTCATCCATCTCAACACAACAGTATCTTCTTTTCAGCAGACAGATATATCTATTGGGTACTAGGTTAAGGGAAAAACTTATTGTTTCTCACCTAGAGTATTAGTAAAAATATAAAATATAAAAGTATATAAGGAAAATATAAGTATAGTGGAAAAGTGTATTTTCTACCTTGACAGTACAGTAAAAGGTCTGTGTTGAGGGTCCTTCACTGACACAAGGTAGTCATTACAAACCCTAAATTTTACAGTTTGGGTTTACTCATCCCTGATTGTTACCCTTTTGCTCTTCAGTGTATGATTTAAACAAATCCCTCAATACAGGCAAAAATGATTTGTGCTTTACATAAGTATTTGAGACATACTTAAGCTAATATCCCTGAAGTGATGTCTGATTACACTTGTCTACACTAAAAAAGGTCCTAATCTGTAATACCTTGGCGTGCTGAACACAAAATATGACTATTACAATGCTTTATTAGCTCTCGTTTTGAAAATATTTCATATAGTGCATTTTCTATGCGTCACTGTGTAAATTTAGGAATGTAACAACATCCTAAATAAGCCTGGAATTATGTAATTTTGTATCACATTGTATAACATCAAAATGCTCACATCATCCAAAGGTTATTGCATAATTTTCTGGTGTAATATAGTACTACTTCCAGGTGCCTGCTGAAATAAGATGTCAGCAGTGTACTATATTAAGCCCAATCAGAAAGGTAGTGCATTTAAAATATTTCAGACTTCATAGGATACAGTTTAAGCTACTTTTACATAAAACTGTTAATATTTTATTAATTTAGTTATAATACAGATCACTAATGCCTCAAAAGTGCATTAATACCGTCGGACAATTTTTGCTACATTTGTAGGGAAATGACACTTGATAACCAGAATAAAATTATAGCTTCAGTGAAGAAGGCATATTAGCTTTTTTGCTTGTTTGTTTTGTTATATATATATATATATATATATATATACATTCTTTATTTAAGGTATTTCAAAACAGTACAGGAAGTAGACAAAAGTAACATTTTTTGCACCTTTGTGTCATTAACATTCAAGTGTTACAAAGGGGGAATAAAAATGTGTCTGTTAGGGTGGGTGATAAAACAGGGCTGAATGGATAGAGGTGAGGTTGGGTTATGAGGGTGTACGGTAAAGGGGTCCTGTTCTAATTTCTCAGGTGTTTATATATTTCCTCTAATGCGCTTTTACACAGGGTACAATTAAATGGAAAAGAGAAAGAAGTAGTTGCGATCTGAGAGCTTCATATAGCTTAGTACAGTTAGAAAGTGAACAAGGACAAGCCTTGGGACCCGCATATATGCTTTGCTACATGTGCAACACAGCTAGTGTCTGAAAACTTTCACGGGAATGTAATGGCAGAAACCTATAATGGAATAGTAGAAGGCACTGCTGATGCAGTATCAGAAACTTGGCTGCAACATGTCTCTTAAGATCAACTTCTTTTATTCCCATATGGATTTCTTTGCTAACACCTGTGGTATGGTTAGTAATTAAAATGGGGAACATTGCTATCCAGATATCACAATACTGGAACAAAGATACCCGGGAAAATGGTCCACTACTATGCTAGCTGACTACATCTCGACACTTCCCAGGGATGCTACTGAAATGGTGTGCAAGAGAGAAACAAAGAAATCTAAAACATAGTCTATGACTTGATTTTTTGATGGTCATTCACCATAGGCCTATTACTATTGGCATACATTTTGTGATGTAAACAATATTTGAGATTACAAAAAACCTGAGCAAATTTTGCATTTTGACTTACAAATATGAGAGTTAAATTTGTGAGTGTAAAAAAAACTAGAGCTAATTTTGCATTTTGACTTGCTAGTGTTGAACACAAAAAATTGATAAGAAATGACTAATTTTATTTAAGCAACATTACTTACGAAAAATTTTTGACCAGTGTTACCAGCATGCTTTTAGTGGTAGAGCAGGTAGACATTATTAATGAAAGAGCTTATCGTCTCCCCAAACTGAAAAATATTCCAAAACCTTCTTATTAATTTTGTAATATTTGTGTTACTTTACTTACATCTTTAATTTCTTTGATCTTGAGTATCTTGCAGGGATCCTTTACCGAGGAATCCAATGTTTAATAATTCTAATTTACCAGAAAAATGTGTAGCATCTGGCATTATTTGGAGTCCTCTTCAGACACTACAATCCATCTTAAATAATATCAAATAAAGTATCTCTCTACATGAGAGGGGTCCAAACTTATTCTTCAAATGTCCAGTAGTGTGGAAGTAGGTGAGTGTATTCAAGGTAGATATACTCTGTCTTCAAGAGATTAATCTGTCATTAAAATATCTACATTACAGAATAAATGTTTCCTCAAATGTTTTGTCTTTTCCTGCAGTTAAGAAGGATGGAGTCCTAGTAGTGAATAAAAATATTCCAGCTTTAACATTACAATTAGTGATGGGTGAACACAGCAATGTTTGGGTTCAGGGAACTAGCCTGAACTTTTATTAAAGTTCAGGTTCGGGGCCGAATGTGGCTCGAACTTGAGTCCGAACCCCAAACTCACACTGTAAAGTTATGGGATGGGGGTTAGGAGGCTATAAAAGAAAGAAGATAGTTATCCCACTTGTACTTCTGGGGCTGTTTATTACCTTCCGAGATATTCACTGCAGAGGGACCCAACAGCCATTCACAGACACTGCCACAGAGAATTGGCGCACCAAAAACATGATGTGGCTTTTGCCATGGATTTCATGCTCTTTTAGTGCTCTTTAGGCACAAAACTGCATGTATTGTGTTTAATATGTTCGTCTGCATCTCCAGGCCAAAAAAATCACCAAAACCGTGACATGGTTTTTGCTGCGGATTTCATGATATTTTTGGTGCATTGTGTTCAATGTGTTCATCTGAATCTCCTGGCCCAAAAAAGCACCAAAACCGCATCACAGTGGAGCACTTTTTATAAAATTATTCCTTGAATTTTTTTTTAAAATGATGTGGGGCTTCACCATATTTTTGTATACCAGCCGGGTACAGTAGGCAGGTATGGGCTTCCCCATACCCCAAGCTGTCTATTTTTACTTGGCTGGAAACCAAAAATATAGGGAAGCCCTTTTTTTAAATTATTTCATGAATTTCATTAAATAATTAAAATAAATTACATTGGGCTGTGCTGTATTTTTGGTTTCAAGACATGTACAACTATACAGCTGGGGGCTTGAATCTTCAGCACAGGGTGGCCCAAGCTTTATAAGGCCACCCCACTCCCCTGCTGTGAATTGCAACCTGCATCTGCCTCAGGAAAAGGCACATTCATAGAGGTGCCATTTTCTGGCATTGTACCCCGACTTTTCCAGTGGCCCTGGTGGCGGTGGCATGCTGGGTAATAAAGGGATTAATGCCAGCTTTGTATTGGTAGCTGGCACTAAGCCCAAAATTCATAGTGTCAGGTCAATATTAGACCCACACCCTATGAATTTCTAGTAAGCAGTGTGAGACGGTAGCCGGGGTTGTCATGGACGGCCGGTACGTCTCCCCCAGGTTGTGCGCCCTCCATGGGTAGAAAAGTACTCCAGTCCGGGGTTTGGAGGTTTTTTTCCCTCTTTCCAGAGAGGAAGGCGTTAAGAGGAAGCAGGAACACTGGGTGTGGGTCCTTGAGTTGGGAGTGAGCACAACTCCCTGGGATTCTGATGAGGAAGCATGTTCTGAGCCAGGCAGCAGACCTAGTGGCGGATAGACTTCTGGGAAAGCAGCGAGGAGCGGCCCCTGAAGGAAGGGGACCGGAATGCTCTTTTGGACTATTGTTTTTTTTCTCTTCTGTTGGTGGAATAAAACCCGTGTGCAGTGACCCGTGGTGCCCGGATCCCTTGTCTCCGCCGTGCCGCCGCTACCTCACATATGGTGGAGAATGCGGGCAAGCCCGGCCCGGTGAGATGTAGCCGGCGCTACTTTTGCCCTCAGTTCCGGTGGGAAAGTGACTGTGTCATGAGGCTAATGAGCGGCTGATAAGTGAGAGGAGCCGTCAGTCTCTTGTGGGGTGCCCGGAGCCCATGTCCTGGATCCGGCCGGCTACTCTGCAACCTACCCCCGCTGCCAGCATGGAGGAGTTGCTCAAGCACCTGGTGTTGGCCCAGCAGCAGCAACAGGAAGCTCAACAGCAGCAGGAGAGGAGGCACCAGGAGCAGATGGCCCTGCTGACCGAGGCTGTGCGGGCCAGACCGAGGGATCTGCCCCGAGGACCCAGTGACGAAAGCTGCGTCCGGAAGGCGGTAAGACAAGCGCTGCAAAAAATTACCCCGGGGGAGGATGTGGAAGCGTTCCTGGCAGTGTTCGAGCGAGTGGCAGAGCGCGAGAGGCTGCCGGTCGCTCAGTGGGCCGAGGTACTGTCACCTTATTTGATTGGAGAGCCCCAGAAAGCATATCTGGACCTCTGTACAGAGGACGCCCTGGATTATAGGGCCTTGAAGGGCGAAATTCTTGCTCGGACAGGGATTAATACGTATGTGCGGGCGCAGCGGGTGAACCAGTGGTTCTATGACGAAACCAAACCTGCCCGGTCCCAGGCCTATGACTTGCTACATTTGGTAAAAAAATGGTTGCAGCCTGAGACCCTGAGCCCGGCTCAAATGGTGGAGAGGGTGGTGGTTGATCGCTTTGTACGCACTTTACCTGTCTCCATACAACGATAGGTAGGCCAGGGCGACCCGAGTACTCTGGATCAAGTGGTGGGCTTGGTAGAGCGACACGTGGCTACGCAGGACTTAATCCGGGACTCTGGGACTTTGCGTGCCGCCCGTCGTACCGCCCCCTCCAAGCCTCAGGCCCGGGCCCCACCGCCGACATCCGTACAAGAGTCCGCACCCGCCCAGTTTGATGCCTCTCCAGCCGTCTCTGAGGTCAGGAAGGCTATGTACCCCAAATGACAACCCATTCAGGGGGCTTCCATCCCTATTAGATGTTCGCGGTGCCAGCGGGTGGGACATATGGCAGCCCAGTGTCCCCTCACGACGGAGCCCATGGATTGCGAGGTTGGCCGCCGGGGTTCCCTGTATGCGCAGGAGGTGTGCACCGCGGACATGGTTCGCCCAGAGACCGAGCCCCACTTATGCCAGATACAGGTTAATGGTTGTCCGGTGACGGGCCTGTTGGACTCCGGAAGCCTAGTGACCCTGGTGCGATCCACTCTGGTGGCGGAAGTAACGGTCACCGGACTTACTGTGGGGGTGGTTTGCATACACAGGGATAGTAAGGATTACCCCACACGGGTTGTCACCCTCACGGCACCCTGCGGACAGGTGCAGCATGAGGTGGGGATTGTGTACTCTCTTCCCTATGATGTGATCCTCGGAAGGGATCTGCCTTTGTTCTGGACTTTATGGAAGGGGTCCTCTAAGTCCCCTCAGGTAATGGACGGTCCAGGGCCTGAGCCTGACGATCCCGAGTCCGGGACGCCTGCTGTAGGGGTGACCATGTTAGGGACAGAGTGTGAACCCAATAGGGCTCCCCTAGAGGGGGTGGCAGGAGAGACCGAGACTGCCGAGCCGGTCCCAGAGTTGGAGGCTTCCCCGGATACTTTCGGGACGGCCCAACTCCGGGATCCGACCTTGGCAAATGCCCGAGGTCGCGTGACGGTAATCAATGGGGTAGCCCAGGTGCCGGGTACCCAGGAAAGGTACCCCCATTTTGCCCTCAAGCAAGACTTGCTATACCAGGTGGATGAGATACGGGGCGAGGTGATCGAACAGTTGTTGGTGCCCCAGCCGTATCGCCGGCGAGTCCTCGACCTGGCCCACAAACACCTGATGAGCAGCCACCTAGGGGTCAAGAAAATGCAAGAGCGAATCTTGCAGAGGTTCTATTGGCCCAGGGTTTTTTGGTGAGGTGAAACGGTTCTGCGAAACCTGCCCGGAGTGCCAGCTTACCGCACCCCTGGCACACCTCCGCAGCTCGTTGGTGCCGTTACCTATTATAGAGGTGCATTTTGACAGGATAGGAATGGATTTGGTGGGGCCCCTCGTAAAGTCTGCTCGAGGGCACCAACACATCCTGGTGATTGTGGACTATGCCACCCGTTATCCAGAGGCGATACCCCTCAGACATACGGCGGCTAAGCTGATTGCTCGGGAGTTGTTTGCTGTGTTCTGCCGGGTGGGGTTGCCCAAGGAGATCCTTATGGATCAGGGGACCCCATTCATGTCCAAGGTAACCAAAGAGCTATGCCTGCTACTCCAGATCAAGCAGTTACGTACGTCTGTGTATCATCCTTAAACGGACGGTTTAGTGGAGCGGTTCAATAAAACCCTCAAAACCATGCTAAAAAGGGTGATATCCAAAGACGGTAAAGACTGGGACATGTTGCTTCCCTACCTGATTTTCGCCGTCCGGGAGGTGCCACAGTCCTCCACGGGGTTTTCGCCTTTTGAATTATTGTATGGGCGACATCCCCGGGGACTGTTGGACCTGGCAAAAGATACGTGGGAGCAAGAGCCCACCCCCCATAAAAGTGTGATCGAACACATTCTGGGGATGCAGAACCACATAAGTGCGGTCATGCCGATCGTGAGAGAACACTTACAGGAGGCTCAGGCCGGCCAGAGCGGCCACTACAATAGACAGGCCACCGTGAGGTCTTTCAACCCAGGGGATCGAGTGTTGGTATTGGTCCCCACCGCTGAAAGCAAGTTCCTAGCCAAGTGGCAGGGTCCCTACGAGATTAAGGAACAAGTCGGGGCGGTCAACTACAAAGTGTTGCAACCCGGAAGGAGGAAACCTGAGCAGATTTACCATGTCAATCTTTTGAAGCCCTGGAAGGACAGGGTAAGCCTGATGGGGGAGCTTTTGCCCTCTCCCTCTTCTTCTGGTCGTTCGCCCCCGGATCCTGCGACCTCCGGAGGGGACGTACCGGAAGTCAAGATCGGAGAAACCCTTACCAAACAACAGAGGCGGGAAGCCCGACGGCTAGTTTAGCAGAACCCGGATGTTTTCTCTGAATTACCCGGTCGTACCAGTCTAATACGCCACGACATTGTCACCGAGCCTCAGATGAAGGTACGCCTGAAGCCATACCGGGTACCGGAGGCTCGGAGACAAGCCATCTCCGTGGAGGTGAAAAACATGCTTCGCCTTGGGGTCATCGAAAAATCCAAGAGGGAATGGGCCAGTCCCATTGTCCTAATACCTAAACCCGATGGTTCCTTGAGATTCTGTAATGACTTTAGGAGACTGAACGACATATCCAAGTTCAATCTCTACCCCATGCCCCGGGTGGATGAGCTGATAGATCGGCTGGGACAGGCGCAGTATTTCACCATGCTTGACCTGACCAAGGGGTACTGGCAGGTGCCCCTGACGGAGTCCGCCAAGGAGAAAACCGCTTTTGTTACGCTCGAGGGTCTCTTCCACTATGTCGTTCTGCCTTTTGGGTTGCATGGCGCCCCGGCCACATTCCAGAGGTTGATGGACGTAGTGCTGGAACCTCACCAGGCGTATGCATCAGCGTACCTTGACGATATCATCATTTACAGCACCGAGTGGCAGACCCACTTGGACCAGGTCCAGGCGGTGGTGGACGCGCTTCGAACAGCGGGATTGACGGCCAATCCCAAGAAATGTGCGTTGGGGCTTACAGATGCCCGTTACTTGGGGTACGTGATAGGGCAAGGGGTCATCAAGCCCCAAATCAACAAAGTGGAGGCAATCCAAACGTGGCCTAGACCCCTAACCACAAAGCAGGTCCGAGCTTTCCTGGGTATTGTGGGGTACTATAGGAGGTTTGTCCCCAATTTTGCGAGTCTCTCTGCCCCATTGACGGACCTTCTAAAGGGAAAGAAGTCTGTCATGGTGCGCTGGACTCCGCAGGCCGAGGACTCATTCCGGGCCCTAAAGGGGATCCTGTGTGGACAGCCCGTGCTCATGAACCCCGATTTCCGAAAGGAGTTCGTTGTCCAAACGGATGCCTCGGAGGTCGGCCTCGGGGCCGTGCTGTCCCAGGTGATCCAGGGGGAGGAACACCCGGTCACATACTTGAGTCGAAAACTCACCCCTCCTGAACGGAACTACAGCGTAGTGGAGAAGGAGTGCCTGGCCATCAAGTGGGCCTTGGAGTCCCTCCGCTACTACCTGTTGGGACGACAGTTTCGCCTGGTTACGGACCACTCTCCGCTGGTGTGGATGAGGTCCGCCAAGGAGCGGAACGCCCGGGTCACCCAGTGGTTCCTGTCCCTACACAACTTTCGGTTCACGGTGGAACACCGAGTCGGGAGGTTGCAGGGCAACGCGGATGCCTTGTCCCGCGGTCCGTGTTTGCTGGCTGGAGTTCAATCCCGCTCGATTGAACTGAGGGGGAGGGTGTGTGAGACGGTAGCCGGGGTTGTCTTGGACGGCCGGTACGTCTCCCCCAGGTTGTGCGCCCTCCATGGGTAGAAAAGTACTCCAGTCCGGGGTTTGGAGGTTTTTTCCCTCTTCCCAGAGAGGAAGGCGTTAAGAGGAAGCAGGAACACTGGGTGTGGGTCCTTGAGTTGGGAGTGAGCACAACTCCCTGGGATTCTGATGAGGAAGCATGTTCTGAGCCAGGCCGCAGACCTAGTGGCGGATAGACTTCTGGGAAAGCAGCGAGGAGCGGCCCCTGAAGGAAGGGGACCGGAATGCTCTTTTGGACTATTGTTTTTTTTCTCTTCTGTTGGTGGAATAAAACCCGTGTGCAGTGACCCATGGTGCCCGGATCCCTTGTCTCCGCCGTGCCGCCGCTACCTCACAGCAGTAAAAAATCATAGTACCGAAAAAAAAACATTTAGAAATAAAACACAAGACAACCCTTTTTCCCATCTTTAAAAAAACAAGAAAAAAACCTTCCCTATTACACAATCCACAGGGAAGATCTTCAGCTCTACTGCATATCTCTGTGAGCAATCAAGCATTCTCTGTGACAGCATCTGTGATGGCTGTTGGGCTCCTCTGCCATGAATATCTAGGAAGTTAATGAGCAGCAACAGTAGTAGATGCAGCAGGGCAGTGAAATGTGGTAAGCATAATGCTGTTTAATAACTATTTTCTTTATTTTTAAAGCTCCCCTGCCCACGAACCCAAACCCAAACTGTAACACAAACTTCCTAGGAAAGTCTGTGTTCGGGATCTGTGCCCGAACACTGGGTGTTCGGTACGGACTCTGAACTTTACAGTTCGGGTTCGCCCATCACTAATCACAATTAGAACTCACTTACACAAAAAGCCATTACGTAATTCTGGTATGCTCTTTTAATAAAAAACATTTACTTTGTTATCTCTAAATAAGGTAATACAACTTTCTTTTATATTAGTATGGCCTTTGGCCCTTTATCGACTCCCCATCTAGTACATTTGATCCAGAGGCCTCCCCCAATTATCCACAAACAGGATATATATGATATATGTGATACATAGGGTGGCACTGCAGCCTTGTAGCGATGGGGTACTGGGTTCAATTTCCACGAAGGACAGCATCTACAGTCATGGCCAAAAGTTTTGAGAATGATACAAATATTAATTTTAACAAAGTCTACTGCTTCAGTTTTTCTAATGGCAATTTGCATATACTCCAGAATGTCATAAAGAGTGATCAGCTTAACAGCAATTACTTGCTAAGTCAATACTTGCCTAGAAAATGAACTTTAACCCCCAAAACACATTTCAACATCATTGCAGTCCTGCCTTAAAAGGAGCAGCTAACATCGTTTTAGTGATTGTTCCATTAACACAGGTGTGGGTGTTGAGGACAGGGCTGGCGAACAATCAGTCATGATTAAGTAAGAATGACACCACTGGACACTTTAAAAGGAGGCTGGTGATTGGTATCATTGTTTCTCTTCAGTTAACCATGGTTATCTCTAAAGAAACACGTGCAGCCATCATTACACTGCACAAAAATGGCCTAACAGGGAAGAGTATCGCAGCTAGCTCAGTCAACAATCTATCGCATCATTCAGAACTTCAAGGAGAGAGCTTCCACTGTTGTCAAAAAGGCTCCAGGGTGCCCAAGAAAGACCAGCAAGCGCCAGGACTGTATCTTAAAACTGTTTCAGCTGCGGGATCGGACTACCAGCAGTGCCGAGCTTGCTCAGGAATGGCAGCAGGCTGGTGTGAGTGCTTCTGCATGCACTGTGAGGTGGAGACTCTTTGAGCAAGGCCTGGTTTCAAGGAGGGCAGCAAAGAAGCCACTTCTCTCCAGAAAAAATATCAGGGACCGACTGATATTCTGTAAAAGGTACAGGGAGTGGACTGCTGAGGACTAGGGTAAAATCATTTTCTCTGATGAATCCACTTTTCGATTGTTTGGGACATCTGGAAAACAGCTTATTCGGAGAAGAAGAGGTGAGCGCTACCATCAGTCTTGTCTCATGCCAACTGTAAAGCATCCTGAAACCATTCATGTGTGGGGTTGCTTCTCAGCCAAGGGAATCGGCTCACTCACAGTCTTGCCCAAAAACACAGCCATGAATAAAGAATGGTACCAGAATGTCCTCCAAGAGCAACTTATCCCAACCGTCCAAGAGCAGTTTGGCGCCCAACAATGTCTTTTCCTGCATGATGGAGCACCATAAAGCAAAGGTGATAAGTAAATGGCTCAGGGAACAAAACATAGAGATTTTGGGTCCATGGCCTGGAAACTCCCCATATCTTAATCCCATTGAGAACTTGTGGTCAATCATCAAGAGACGGGTGGACAAACAAAAAAAACAACAAATTCTGGCAAAATGCAAGCATTGATTATGCAAGAATGGACTCCTATCAGTCAGGATTTGGTCCAGAAGTTGATTGAGAGCATGCCAGGAAGAATTGCAGAGGTCCTGAAGAAGAAGGGTCAACACTGCAAATATTGACTTGCTGCATTAACTCATTCTAACTGTCAATATAACCTTTTGGTAATATGATTGCAATTATATTTCTGTATGTGATATAAACATCAGACAAACACAAATAAAAACCAGAGGCCAGCAGATCATGTGAAAATATAATTTTGGTGTCATTCTCAAAACTTTTGGCCATGACTATACAAAGAGTTTGTACGTTCTCTCTATGTTTGCATGGGTTTCCTCCAGGTACTCCAGTTTCCTCACACAGTTTAAGAACAAACTGATAGGATGTTTAGATTGTGAGCCTTAATGGGGACAGTATTGTTGATGTATGTAAAGCGCTATGGAATTAATAGCACTATATAAGTGAATAAATATTATTATTATTATTATTATTATATATGGAGCACCAACTCTAAAAGGACATTACCTTTTATTTACATCCCTATAAGATTTAATCCAGAATTGAATATATTATATCTAAAAATAGTTAACATCCTTTATAGGTTCCATCAAAATAGGTTTAATTAGCTGGTCTGATTATGCTCCAATCACTGTATTAACAAACAATATAATAGCATACCTATTCAGATTATTTTATACTTCATTGCGTTAGTTATACTTTGAACACTACTAATTCCCTCCAGGACTATTTTCATTTTAATGATAATGGCCAGACTGACTTAAACAATTGGTTTGCCCACAAAGCATTCATTAGAGGTCACTCTATTAAACAATCTGCATATGACACAAATATTAGACTAAACTGTTATCCAACTAGATAACAGATTAAACAAACCTACTTTTATATCAAGTGCAGAAAAATAGATCTCTCAAAATACTCTACTGCAAAAAAGAAATTCTCACAAATTGAATTTAGCTTTATTATATTAAAATTTACCAATTACAACAATGCCAATAAATCAAGCTAACACTTTTCAAAACAACCTACATCTCAGTCATTTGAAATGAAACTCCTATATTTATTGAATAAATCGTAAGTTAAAATTTCTGACCTGAAAAGTATAGAAGTTACATTTAACAACACATTCAGAACGCGCTAAAAGAGCAAAAGTCTTAAAAATCTAGTCTCCCAATACTGAATTCTGACCAACTCCATGAAGTTTCCAAACCCTTTTCAATGCAGAATTCTTAATGTATTTGCCAATCGATATTAAACAAGTATTGGTCCCAGGACTGTCCAACCAATGAATATTACAAAGCAGACTCAGCAACTCCATCTCTTTTGAAAGGCTTGTAGCTTTTATTATTACTGCTAATAAACTGGAGAAAACTTAGATGAACCCTCAAATTTTCATCTGACCTACTTGAGATATTCTGACTTAAAAAAATGTATTCTAAAACTATTGACTCTAGACTTGCCCTTCTTTGCCCACACTGATTGATAGGAATCAATAGGGTTTTAAAAACAGTCAATGTTTCATTAATACTCATTATTACACATTCAAATGCCTTCCCTGCTCCTGAAATTGGATGCAGAGAAAGCATTTGATCAGCTGTATTGGGGATATTTGAGACAAGTTTTAGTTAAATTGGGCCTTGGAGGCAACATACTCAAAGGGGTTTTCCATGAACAAACTTAATTTGAAAGTTCATTTTAATAAATAGATCTTGAAATAATAGAGATGTCCCCAATTGGATGTGTTTAAAAAAATGTTCCTGTGCTGAGATAATATCATATCATGTCCCTGCTATGTAATGTGTAATGGCCGTGTCTGACTGTACAGGGACATGATCTGATCATACCATACAGGGCCGGCTCCAGGTTTCTGTGGGCCCCGGGCGAAAAAGTCTCAGTGGGCCCCCTTTAGTACATATCGCGGACTATAATATATATATTGCCGCACACTTACCGCAAGCCCCATAGACAATGCATGGGGCTTGCCGCAAATGTGAAGCAAGTGCAGCCGTTAGACAGAAAATGCGGCAGATGCAGGTTTTTTTTAAGCGCAACTGCCACATTTAAAAAAAAAACGCCTATGTGAAGGCAGCCCTACAAGAACAGTGACTGCCGAAACCAGCAAGAGCTGTTTCTGACAGTGAGTATATTACACGTTGTTAGGGCTAAAATGCGTTTGCATTCCCTTGCGCTTTTTAAAAATACCCTTCAAATGCAAAATGTTGCATTTTTGTGCATCTGAGGATGCTTGGTATATACACAAGCATCCTCAAGCAAACAAATAATGCAAGCAGCTCAATGGAGCCGCACTGCCATATGGGTGGCACCGCAGCTTAGCGGAGTGTCTGGCCGTCTGGATCTCTCTTTCTCCTCACCTTTCTTCTTGCCGCTTCGGTCTCCTCCGGTCGCTCTGCACATATCAGCACAGTGATGACAACATCGTGCCCCTCCATGCTGAGCTGCAGAATGCAGACAGCGGCAGAAGAGACTCTGGAGAAGAATGCTGCTGGCAAAGGTGGCTGGGACTAAAGGAGCAGAATCCGCGGGGGGCTACCACTGGTACACATACCTCGTACGCACGCGGCTCTGCTCCAAACACCTCGTACACACGCGGCTCCGCTCCATACACCTCATACACATGCGGTTCTGCTCCATACACCTTGTACACACGCGGCTCTGCTCCGTACACCTCATACACACGCGGTTCTGCTCCATACACCTCATACACACGCGGCTTTGCTCCATACACCTCGTACGCACGCGGCTCTGCTCCTTACACCTCGTATGCACGCGGCTCTGCTCCATACACACATCGTACGCACGCGGCTCTGCTCCATACACTTCGTACGCACGCGGCTCTGCTCCATACACACATCGTACGCACGCGGCTCTGCTCCATACACCTCGTACGCACGCGGCTCTGCTCCATACACACATCGTACGCACGCGGCTCTGCTCCATACACCTCGTACGCACGCGGCTCTGCTCCATACACCTCGTACGCACGCGGCTCTGCTCCATACACCTCGTACGCACGCGGCTCTGCTCCATACACCTCGTACGCACGCGGCTCTGCTCCATACACACATCGTACGCACGCGGCTCTGCTCCATACACCTCGTACGCACGCGGCTCCGCTCCATACACCTCATACACATGCGGTTCTGCTCCATACACCTCGCACACACGGCTCTGCTCCGTACACCTCATACACACGCGGTTCTGCTCCATACACCTCGTACACACGCGGCTTTGCTCCATACACCTCGTACACACGCGGCTCTGCTCCATACACCTCATGCACATGCGGTTCTGCTCCATACACCTCATACACACTCAGCTCTGCTCCATACACCTCGTACGCATGCGGCTCTGCTCCATACACCGCTCCATACACCTAGTACCCACTCGGCTCCGTTCCATACACCTAGTTCACACTGGCCTCTGCTACATTCACACTGTAAACCCCTCCTAACCCCACACATAAACTTCACCTAATTGCCATACACCTAGTACACACTCGCCTCTGCTACATTCACACTGTAAACCCCTCCTGACCCCACACAAACTTCACCTAATTGAGTCTCGTGATGGGCAGCACAGCAGAGTCCTGCATACACTGAGGAGCTGATCATGTGATCCCTGACTCCTCCCCTCCATGTGACATCATCACAGGTCTTCTCAGCCCAGAGTGTGCAGCTCTGTCGGCTCCCATGGAGGGGGGAGGAGGGAGACCTCCGGTGCTGCAGGAGGCTGAAAATGACCCCCCAGCTGCCCCCTGGATATGGCCCTGACTGTGGGGGCAGTGTGCTCAGGGGCCCCTGAGGCTAGGGTCACACTTGCATTGTGTCCCTAGCCTGAGGCAAGTATTTTCGGCTGCAGAGTATAGCGTTTAATGCTATGCTGGAGCCCATAGAAACCCGATGTTTACCTTGACAACCACTGGTTGTCAATGTAAACATCGGGTTTCTATGGGCTCCGTTGCTGGCAGCGCATAGCATTAAACGCTCTGCGCTGCAGCAGACAATACTTCCATCAGGCTAGGGTCACAATGCAAGTGTGACCCTAGCCCTCAGGGGCCCGGTCGGCCCCCTCCAAGCAGTCGGGCCCCGGCACTTGCCCGGGTGCGCCGGGGGCTGACGCCGGGCCTGATACGATATCTCACTGTGCTGAGATAATATCATATCATGAGCCTGCTAGATACTGTGTAATGGCAGTGTCTGACTGTACAGGAACATGGTCTGATCATACCTCATCTCCTGTGCTGAGATAATCTTATATATATGTCCCTGCTATGTACTGTGTAATGGCAGTGTCTGACTGTACAGGAACATGGTCTGATCATACCTAATCTCCTGTGCTGAGATAATCTTTTATATGTTCCTCTGCTATGTACTGTGTAATGGCCATGTCTGACCGTACAGAGGCATGATCTGATCATACCATATCTCCTGTGCTGAGATAATAACATATCATGAGCCTGCTAGGTACTGTGTAATGGCAGTGTCCGACCGTACAGGAACATGGTCTGATCATACCACTGCTCCTGGGCGGGGGAGGAAGTAAAAAAGTATGCAGATTTTACACAGGATTGCAAATATTTTTTTGATAAACAATTAAAAAAAACATCAAAGAAAATGTTTTACTTCACAAAAAATATCATCTATGATTCCACACTGTGCTATCTGTATGCTCTTTTGCATCCTCATTTGGTATGATCAGACTGTGCTCCTGTATGGTTTGACACAACCATTACACAGTACATAGCACAGACAGATATATTATCTCAGCACAGTAACATTTCTTTTAAAAATGTTCAGCTGTGGATATTATTTTATTCCAATATCTATTAATTAAAATTTTAAAATTAACTTTATTTATGGGAAAAGACCTTTAATTCTGTATTGACATTATATAATCTCCCTTCTACACAGGTTTAAGTCTTCTGGAGCTTTGCTGGATAGTTTAAGGTTTAAGGACACTATGGAGTTTATCTATGGTGACTGATGTCCCCATTTTATTTGCATGTTTTGAAACCTCTTGCTTAACTCATATGGACCCCCAACAGAATTAACACCTTACTGACGGCCCACTGTATATATACGTCGTCAAAACAGGGTCCTTATTCTGTTAGGATGTGAAAACAAGTCACAACAGAAAGGGCCCTGGTTTGACGCCCCTGGAGCTAAAATCTTCGGGGTTTCAGCTACCGGGGGTAGCTGAGACCCCAGAGATTAGTAATTAGCTGGTGTTTTATCGACACCTGTAATGTGGTGACTGGTAAGCACTGTTTACCGATCATCACATTGCACAAAGTGAAAGTGCCGGTAAAAATTCTTTCACTTTGATCCAACATGAAAACATAAGTCGGAACAAAGTGAAAGCATTAACCCCCTAGCCCACCAAGACCCCCAGTACTGGGGATCATCCCCCCAACCCCCCACTCCCTAACCATCTAAAATTGGCGGCGGCCAGCGCCAATCCCGCCGCCTCCACTGCATCTCTATGCGATCTGTCAGATCGCATAGAGATGCCGCCATTCCTGGGGGGCCACTGGTCCCCTCATTGGCCCCCCAATGTCATCCCCCTCACCCCTGATTTGACCCCTGATCTCCCCCTCCACCCTGCGCGGCTCCCCAGCTCCCCCTCTTCCCTGGGCGGCTCCCTAGCTCCCCCTCCTCCCTGCGCGGCTCCCCAGCTCCCCCTCCGGTATTTAACCCCCCCCTTCCCCACGTCTTTCCCATGCCATCCCCTCGTCCCCCCCGCACCCCTCCCTCCGATCATTTTCCCCCGCTCTGCTCCGCTCCCCCGGGCCCCCTTCCCTGCTCTGTCATACTCACCCGTCCTGCAGCATCACCGGCCGTCTTCTCTCTGCCCCTGTCCCGGCACTGCTGCTCTGCATGCGCCGGAACAGAGGCAGAGTTAACCCCTGAACGACCACACAGGGGTCTTCTGCAGTTAACCCCCTGTGTGGTCACAAGTGGTTAACTGCAGATCATCATCCCTGTGTGGTCACAGGGGGTTAACTGCAGATCATCATCCCTGTGTGGTCACAGGGGGTTACTGCATCTGCAGTTAACCCCTTGTGACCACACAGGGATGATGACCTGCAGTTAACCCCTTGTGTGGTCACAAGGGGTTAACTGCAGGTCATCATCCCTGTGTGGTCACAAGGGGTTACTGGATCTGCAGTTCACCCCTTGTGACCACACAGGGATGATGACCTGCAGTTAACCCCTTGTGACTACACAAGGGGTTAACTGCAGGTATCCATCCCTCTGTGGTCACAAGGGGTTACCGGATCTGCAGTTAACCCCTTGTGACCACACAGGGATGATGACATGCAGTTAACCCCTTGTGACCACACAAGGGGTTAACTGCAGGTCATCATCCCTGTGTGGTCACAAGGGGTTACTGGATCTGCAGTTAACCCCTTGTGACCACACAGGGATGATGACCTGCAGTTAACCCCTTGTGACCACACAAGGGGTTAACTGCAGGTCATCATCCCTGTGTAGTCACAAAGGGTTACCGGATCTGCAGTTAACCCTTTGTGACCACACAGGGATGATGATCTGCAGTTAACCCCTTGTGACCACACAGGGGGTTAACTTCAGATCATCATCTGAATTAGAATCGTCGCGGGACCTCCCACTGGACTACGTCGGACCTTCCCAATGGACTACGTCGGACCTCCCACTGGACTACGTCGGACCATCCCACTCGACTTCGTCGGACATCACTGTAATAAAGATGGGGTCTAAATATGTGTTTGTGTTTTTTTTCCAATAAAAATATTTTTCTCTGTGTTGTGTTTTCATTACAATCTACTAGAGATTCCTAATGGTCCGGTCTAACATTGGCCAGACGTTATGAATCTCGGGCTTAGTGCCAGCTGCCAAAAAGCTGGCATTAACCCCTTATTACCCAGTCTGCCACCGCTACACGGCAGCTGGAAGAGCTGGATACAGCGCCAGAAAATGGCGCTTCTATGAATGCGCTATTTTCTGGGGTGGCTGCGGGCTGCAATTCGCACCCGGGGGGGGGGGGGCCAGAAAGCTTGGGCCTCTCTACCCTGAGGATTCCAGCCCCAGCTGCCTAGTTGTACCTGGCTGGCCCAAAAATATAGCGAAGCCCACGCCATTTTTTTTTAAATTATCTCATGAATTAATTTTTTAAAAAAAAAGGGGCTTCCCTATATTTTTGGTTTCCAGCCAGGTAAAACTAGGCAGGGGTTGGTGGCAGCCCGTAGCTGCCTGCTGTACTGGCTGGACCAAAAATATGGCGAAGCCCCACGTCATTTTTTTTAATTCAATAAAGAAATACTAAAAAAAATGCAGGGGAGGAGACGACCAGGACACGGTGTGTCCGCATCTTGTGCACATGCTCTAAAAGTGAGAAATTGTGTGAAAAAAAGAAAATGTTCAATATGACATTATCAAATTCTGTGAAGTAGCTGTAGGTTCCAAATGCTCCCTATACCCCTAGATATAATCCTTGAGGTGTCTAGTTTCCAAAATGGGGTGAATTGTGCGGGAGCTTCAATGTTTAGGCACATAGGGGCTCCCCATATGCGACATGGTGTCCGCTAACTCTTGGAGCTAATTTTCCATTCAAATTGTTAGCAGACACCATGTCGCATATGGAAAGCCCCTGTGTGCCTAAACATTGGAGCTTCCCAACAAGTGACCCCATTTTGGAAACTAGACCCCACAAGGAACATATCTAGATGCATAGTGAGAACTTTCAACCCCCAAGTGCTTCACAAATTAGTCTGTAAAAAGGAAAAAAGAAGATTTTTGTGAAAAAGAGTACTTTTTCATTTTTACGGATCAGTTTGTGAAGCACCTGGGGGTTCAAAGTGCTCACTATGCATCTAAATACGTTCCTTGGGGTGTCTAGTTTCCAAAATGGGTCACTTGTGGGGGAGCTCCAATATTTAGGCACATAGGGGCTCTCCATACGTGACATGGTGTCCACTAACAATAGGAATTGTAAGTGGATACCATGTCGTGTATGGCGAGCCCCTGTGTGCCTAAACATTGGAGCTCCCCCACAAGTGACCCCATTTTGGAAACTTGACACCCCAAGGAACTTATTTAGATGCATAGTGAGCACTTTAAAACCCCAGAAGCTTCACAAATTGATCTGTAAAATGAAAAAGTACTTTTTTTTTTCACAAAAAACTTTTTTCTTTTTTACGGACTAATTTGTGAAGCACCTGGGGGTTGAAAGTGCTCACTATGCATCGGGATATGTTCCATGGGGGATCTAGTTTCCAAAATGGGGTCACTTGTGGGGAACTCCAATCTTTAGGCACACAGGGGCTCTCCATATGCGACATGGTGTCTACTAACAATTTGAATGGAAAATTAGCTCCAATAGTTAGCGGACACCATGTCGCGTATGGAGAGCCCCTATGTGCCTGAACATTGGAGCTCCCCCACAAGTGACCCCATTTTGAAAACTAGACCCCCCAAGGAACTTATCTAGATGCATAGAGAGCACTTTGAACCCCCAGGTGCTTCACAAATTGATTCGTAAAAATGAAAAGTACTTTTTTTCCACAAAAAGTTTCTTTTTTAATTTTTACGGATTCATTTGTGAAGCACTTGGGGGTTCAAAGTGCTCACCATCAATCTAGATAAGTTCCTTGGGGGTCTAGTTTCCAAAATGGGGTCACTTGTGGGGGAACTCCAATGTTTATGCACACAGGGGCTCTCCATACGTGACATGGTGTCCGCTAACAATTGGAGCTAATTTTCAATTCAAATTGTTAGAGGACACTATGTCGCATATGGAGAGCCCCTGTGTGCCTAAACATTGGAGCTCCCCACAAGTGACCCCATTTATGAAAACTAGACCCCCAAGGAACTTATCTAGATGCATAGAGAGCACTTTGAACCCCAGGTGCTTCACAAATTGATTCGTAAAATGAAAAAGTACTTTCTTTTCACAAAAAGTTTCTTTTTTAATTTTTACGGATTCATTTGTGAAGCACCTGGGGGTTCAAAGTGTTCACCACCATCTAGATAAGTTCCTTGGGGGGGTCTAGTTTCCAAAATGGGGTCACTTGTGGGGAGCTCCAATGTTTAGGCACACAGGGCTCTCCATACATGACATGGTGTCCGCTAACAATTGGAGCTATTTTTCAATTCAAATTGTTAGCGGACACCATGTCCGTATGGAGAGCCCCTGTGTGCCTAAACATTGGAACTCCCCCACAAGTGACCCGATTTTGGAAACTAGACCCCCCAAGGAACTTATCTAGATGCATAGTGAGCACTTTGAACCCTCAGGTGCAAATTGATCCGTAAAAATGAAAAAGTACTTTTTTTTCACAAAAATTTTCTTTTGTCCTCAATTTTTTCATTTTCACATGGGCAAAAGGACAAAACGCATCATAACATTTGTTGGCCTATTTCTCCTGAGTACACTGATACCTCATATGTAGTCATAAACCACTGTTTGGGCGCACCGCAGGGCTCGAAAGAGAAGGAGCGCCATTTGACTTTTTGAATGGTAAATTAGCTCCAAAAGTCAAATTGCGCTCCTTCCCTTCTGAGCCCTGCCGTGCGCCCAAACAGTGGTTTATGACCACATATGAGGTATCGGTGTACTCAGGAGAAATAGCCCAACAAATTTTAGGATGCATTTTATCCTGTTGCCCATGTGAAAATGAAAAAATTGAGGCCAAAAAAAACATTTTTGTTGGAAAAAATTAAAATGTCCATTTTTTGCTTTAGTTGCTGCGAAGCACCTGAAGGGTTAATCATTTTCTTGAATGTAGTTTTGAGTAGCTTGAGGGGTGCAGTTTTCGGAATGGTGTCACTTTTGGGTGTTTTCTGTCATGTCACCCCTCAAACCTACTTCAAATGTGATGTGGTCACTAATAAAAATGGGTTTGTAAATTTTGCTGGAAAAATGAAAAATTGCTGATGAACTTATAACTTCCGAACAAAAATTTTTTTTTTCCAAAATTGTGCTGATGTAAAGTAGACATGTGGGAAATGTTATTTATTAACTATTTTGTGTCACATAATGCTCCGGTTCAATAGAATAAAAATGACAAATTTGAAAATTGTCAAACTTTCAACATTTTTGGCAATTATTTTATATTTTCACAAATAAACACAAAAATTATCGACCTAAATTTACCACTAACATGAAGCCCAATATGCCACGAAAAAACAATCTCAGAATCGCTAGGATCCGTTGAAGTGTTCCAGAGATATTACCTCATAAAGGGAGAGTGGTCAGAATTACAAAAAAACGGTCTGGTCATTAAGGTGGAAATTGGCTCCGTCACTAAGGGATTAAATGTATAACCATGGACCTGATAAACACATCAGTCTTTTCACACACTGTTATTTTTTGCTTTACTTTCTCTGAATAATCTTTCACCCAAACATTACATTTTAAACATGACCAATTTTGAACATTATAAACTCAATGCTACAAAATCATTAATTTTCAACATGGGCAACCCCTCAGAGTCTCAAGGTCACCTACAAGCTAAATATTCTTTTAAATTAGTCAAAACTGCTGAAAGCTGAGTGCCTAATGTATGAGTAAGAAATCATAGATTGGAGCATTACGATTTTTGAATACATAGCCGGATATCTGGTAGCTGTGGGTAGTGGAGATACTGAAATTGCTCAGTCAAAGTGGAACTGAGGATTGGAACATGGACCAATGGCAGGAACCAAACAATCCATAAAAGACTGCTTGTGCAAATTGACTTCCATTGTTCTCGGCAGTGCAAGTCCTGGTTACATAGAATGGTGTGCCAACAAGTAATGTGAATTTTTATGCTGCACAAAAAATCATTTCACCTGTTTTGCTCATTAATTATGTAATTGGAAGACTGTTTTATTTAAAAGGATAATTGTGAATGTGCATTTTTATGATGCTTTGTTCACAATAATCTTTCAGTTGCAGCTTAACAATTTTTATACATGCACCTTAAAAGGGCGTGGCTAGCTGGCTGCTATGTTGAACGCATAAAATCCATGCTCTGCGCATCATCCTAAGAAAGCGACTCCCAAAGCAACAGAAAGAATCAAATCATCAATACCTACTGCGGGATTTATGAATATCCCAGGATTAATTTAAGACCATCTCCAGCTTTATAGGTGGGCTAAATCAAACAGATCCCAGGATAAAGATGGTAGGGGTGAGTGGAGCAAAACTGCAGCAAGTTTTAACAATTATGCCCAGTGAGATATAGACTGTACACTAGTACATATTTCAAACCCCCAAAAGCCTAAAACAATATATAACATCTACACCCAGCATATTAGGAGGCTTTGGACATCTAGTGTACCCATTAAAAATATTTTTGTAAAACAAGACAAAAGAATGGGGTGCAACGGGTAGGATCCGCCAGACTCTTATTAGTGGCGTGGGGCAGTGGACCACTCACCTGACAGGGTTGTGCTGCCTGCACAAACCGGTTTGTAAGCCTCCGTTTGGTATCCCCTTTGATGAAAATTTAATGTTCGTTACGTTCCTTCATCCTCACTCGTTCCCGGCTGCTCCGACGGACCTTTCCGGTCACGTGGTCACCCGAATTCCGGAACTACGTCACCGCATCCACTGGTTACCTAGTAATGCCAGGTCCTTTTTGCTTTTTGCTCCGTGCCTCTATTAGGCCGCTCCTGCCGCTCCCCCCAATAATGGGGATAGATATATGTTACAAGGATGATAAGCGGTCTTTGTGGGAGCGCTCAAGTAGCAGGCACCTGAACCGATTTCTTAACAGGCAACATTATTTCCCCTTAGCTGCACAACATGTTTCAACTGTGCTCTGACAGTCTTCCTCAGGCGCCTCAGGCGCTCAAAGCACAGTTGAAACATGTTGTGGAGCTAAGGGGAAATAAAGTTGCCTGTTAATGAAATCGGTTCAGGTGCCTGCTACTTGAGCGCTCCCACAAAGACGGCTTATCATCCTTGTAACATTAAAAATATTTTGGGACAGGTACCAAAGTTATTTCATTGTGTATATTAAAACAAAAGCCAGGTACTGAGGCTCTGCAGCATTGCAGTTGCAATAGTAACAAAGCACTAAAGTTAAAGCAGCTTATTTATGTGAAGGCAGGGATGGCAGGATCTATACTTACCCAAAATATTTAGTAATTGGATCGTGCTGGAGAGAGTAATAACTGAGGACCCAAGAGATCTTCTACAGATGACTATCTGATTAGCTGTCATCTTCTTACAATCTGGGAGAAGTTCGAGAGATAACAGGGCCACGGCTGCAACATACTCGGTTAGGCTATGTTCACACATAGCGCTTTTGTTTTGCGGTGTTTAGTTTGCACCCCGCAAAATGCGCAAAAAAAGCTTCATAAAAAAATACGGTGCATTCACACACCGCGTGTTTTTGCGGTGCAACTTCTTCATAGATGTCACAGAGGGGGAGGAAGAATCATGTTCCTCCTCCCCTGTGTGACATCTGTCACAACCCCATTTGATTTTGCAGTGCATCATACACTGCAAAAGTGAAATATAAAAGTAAGTAGAATGTATTCAAAATAATAAATTTTTTATAAAACTGTCCAGAAAAAGAGGGCTCACACATCTAATCCTCATTCTTGGTGCATACCCTTAGGGAAATTTATTCCTTTATTCAGGGTTTCACCAGTGCAGTGTATTTCACCATAAAAGTATAATGAGAATGGGGAGGGGGGGATGTGGAGGGATGCCGGACAACGATGTTAACCATGGAGCAGTAAAAATATAAAAGGGTGGGGGACAAGAGGCGCAATAGTGCCCTATCACTAGTGACACTGATGGTAATGGGGTGATGCCGAGAAGCCACTCACCTGGTGCAGTTGTGATCCCCACAACTGGTTTGAAGGCGTTTTGGAAATATTATTCCAAGCTGCTGCAGGACCTCCACTGACCACTGAACAGTGGTTTAATCCAGAAAGATGATGGGAGTGTAGGTGTGCCACGTCCGCGCTGCTCCAGGGCTTAAAAAACTCACAAAAGACAGTCAGATTTCCATCTTTTATTCTCCTCTCCTACGCGTTTCGGCGCCTAGCCTGGCACCTTCATCAGGGATATGGAGCAGGGCGGGGAAAGGCAGTGACATCACCGCAGGAGGCCAGCACTGCAATAAGCTCTGTGTACTATCAGCAGGCGAGGGAGACAATGATTGGCATCAGGGAGGCGCAGTGGGCGGATTAAACATAGATGGGTGTGAAACTGCCCTTTGGCTCCAGCCACAAGCCACCTCCTATTTGGCTCCACAATGTAAGTTTTCAATGTGTATTATCTAGAGGTACAGGGGGGCTCAAGGGCTGGGGGACCCCTTGCCTGAATGCAGCAGACATGCTCCATTCAATGCTGTAATTAGATCACCATGTATGGTTGGTGACAGGTCCTCTTTAACTACATATTTGCCAACATCCTTCCATGTCCTACCATTTTACATATGAGGGTGTTTATCTGTTGGTTTTGCTTGGCAGGATCTGTTGTTATGTGACTGTAGACTTCCAATTCCTGTTTTTTTTTTTTATGAAGATTTTTGGCGACAGTAGAGACGTATGCCTCCCTGACTTACAGTATCGGATAGCCGGTCTACGATTATCCCGGAGACCTGTGAGGTCTTGTGATTGAAGCTGCAGCTGATCGTCATGCCCTCCCCCACCAGCCAAACCTGGCGACAGACTGCTATGAAATTCCAGCAAAATGTGCACTTCCCCAACTGTGTGGGAGCAGTTGATGGTAAACACATACGCATCCACAAACCACCACACAGCGCACTTCTCTACTACAACTACATGCGATTTTATTCAGTTGTATTGATGGCCATTGTGGGACTCCTGTGTCTGTTTCCTAGCTGTCAATATAGAGGCGTATGGGAGAATTAACAACTGTTTTTAAAGGAGTGCAATGGGTCGGGCACTAAATAATGAGCGCTTTGACATACCTCCTCCATGCCCATTGCCAGAAACAACAGCTCCCACTGTTCCACATGTAGTTGTGGCCGATGGGCCTTTCAACTATATGTGAATTTAATGAAGCCATATGCCAGCCACACACGTAGTAAAGTCAGGCAAGGCAATATGTTGAGTGTGCGTTTGGCATATTGGCTTCAATGTAGCGGGTGTTGAGCACAATTCAACTTCACCCACACAATGTAAACAGTGTGGTGAAGGCCTTTCGTCTGTCTACATAATTATGTATCGTCTCAGAATCACATGCAGGTTGACCCTTATGAGTGGTTTTCGTCTCTGCTGAGCCTCCAGAACCCTAATGTACGGGCACCTCTTGCAGTCATGCATGTGCGTGATCAATTTTGTGATTATTTCAGCAGTGAGGTTGGACGCCAAAATGCACCGTAAATGTTTTTTTTATTTGTATAGGTTGTATGTTTAACTAATACAATGTATACCTTGTGTCTGGTTTTTTATGTGTGACATATTTACCAACATTGCTGTCTTTAATTTAATCTAATATATAAAGCTGAATGTGTGTGTGTTTTATGTATGTATGTATGTGTGTATATCCGGGATTGGCATCTACACCGTCGCAACTACAGCCACAAAATTTTGCACAGTCACACGTCTGGACCCTGAGAGCGTCATAGGCTATGTTGTGAGGTGAAATTTTAACCCTGCGCGTTCAGTTCACCAAACAATTTTGCCCCTATCTACATAATGGGGAAAAAGTGAATGGAAAAGTGTTGGAGAAAAATCGACAGCTCAGCTCTAGCCACAAAATTTTGCACAGTCACACGTGTGGACCCTGGGAGTATCATAGGCTATGTCGTGAGGCGAAAATTTTAACCCCGTGCATTCCAATTCACCAAACAATTTTGCCCCTATCTACATAATGGGGAAAAAGTGACAGTTACCAGTTGACAGTTGTAATGAGAGGGGCTTAATGATAGCGCCAAAGACTAACAGCACATACCAGCATATAGTCACTAAGGTGGGGCCCCAACATGAGATATTCACCACGCACGGGGACATGTATACACACCACACGCACACAAAGAGTAACAGCAAGTGTATAGTCGCTAAGGTGCAGCCCCAATATTGGATACTCACCACGACCCGAACAAACACAACACACACACACAACACAGAGACACACACCCCCACGGGGACACACAACACACCCTATAGCGACACATGCACTCACCCCACAGGGACACACGCACACAACACAGACACACACACCACACAGACCCCCCCACAGGGACACACACACATAGCCACCCTATAGGGACACATGCACTCACCCCACAGGGACACACACACACACACACACCACAAAGAGACACACACAACACACAAACACAGGACACACACACCCCACACAGACACCCCCCCACAGGGACACACACACATAAACACCCTATAGGGACACATGCACTCACCCCACAGACACACACACACACACACCACAAAGAGACACATACAACACAGATACACACACACACACCACACAGACCCCCCCACAGGGACACACACACATACACACCCTATAGGGACACATACACTCACCCCACAGACACACACACACACCACAAAGAAACACAACAACAGAAACACACACTACACAGACCCCCCCCACAAGGGACATACACACCATGTAGGGACACATGCACTCACCCCACAGGGACACACACATACACACACCCCAGGGACAACACACCACACAGACAGACACAGATGTGCACAAATCACCTCATACAACTCGCCTCATACATGTGCTATCTTTAATTTCAAACATAAACATCTGATTAAAAACAGCCAATGTGCAACACGTGCCATATAGGGAATTAAGGCAGAGCATCACATGAGCTGTCTATTATGTGTATGTGTGAGGTAACATATACTGCCCGGCCAGGGGGAGGGTTTACTGTTGGCTGGAGATTTATTAGGCTGCCTTTAGCAACCAATCACAGCTCAGCTTCTATTTTCTTACAGGTCACTAATATGACATATTCAAATTCTATTTTGTTATAGCTAACATCAGTTATTTATTAACCCCGGGTACTACAGCTAGTATTATATAAAATTGTTGAACATGTTACTTTTGGTCTCCACTCTTGTCTCAGAAATGCTGTGTCATCAAAATTGTAGACGATCAAATATCCTTTCACACTACGCAAAAATGGACATACTTTGTTGTGTGTTAATGTGTGTTGGTGTACAAATAACATTGCTGTGTTTAGCTACAGACATGTGGGTGTGTCACATAGCATGGTTAGTTTGTCCTTCTTTCAATGCTGCATATGTGGCCACCCTCCATACTCCACACATTCACCACTCAACACATTTTACGCTGTATGTACAAATGTTGTATGGTGAAGCCACAAAAAGTTTTCATGTCACTGTTGAAATGAGCAGTGATGTGTCCAACCAGTGTTGTGTGTGAATTCTAGGCAACATAAATGGGTGCCTCTGGTAATACTAAGGAGTTTTTTGGCATCGTTAAACACAGGCACTATATCTCTTTTCACGACATTGGTGTCTCCAATGTCTTCATCAGTAAAACACACTTTAGCATGGATGTTTTTGGACAAATTTATTGTCCTATGTTGACATAAAGAAACCACAAAACAGCTCTGAAGCAAATAACACCTTCCAGTATGGATGAAAGTATAATATGAAACATAAAATGTCCAGAACACACCTATAAAAAGGGAAGGTGCCATACTCATGGGCAAAGGCAAAAGAACAAAAAATCAATGTCCGCGGTCCTGGGTCCTTAAGGGCCTATTCAGCCTCCCAGGATTCACCCTCACAGAACACAGTTAAATTAAGGGAAATTTGCACACAATATGTATGATGTTGTTGATTTCCCCCTGAAGTAGAAAGTTATCCTGTGCAGACAAGGAGAGGATGTGAGGTATATAGGACCCAAAGAACTGTTGCCATTCACTAACTGGGGTCACTTGATCCTGGTTAGCAATGGCATCCAGTCTTTTCTCCAGGAATGAGCGCTGACCACCCAAGGAGTCATGCAGTCGTTGCAGACCCTCAAAGAGGTTGTCAACCTTATCCCTGGGCACATTCCTCGGCCTTGCCCGTGTCACTCTGGGTGCTGCTGTGGCAAGTGTTGCTGCCGAACTTGCTGCTGTGGGAGGAGTAGGTTGTAGGTCTGCTGAAGTGGCAGGGGGGAACGTTGGCTCCTGAGACACCACATCCTCCACAGCTATGGATCATCACCGCTGCTCTCCCCGATGTCCAAGATGGCCACTGTGTTGCTGTGTGTCCTGTGTTCAAATTAAACCAAATACAGATTATAATTACACCAATAAATATTAGTCGCAAATATTATGTTACACTAGGTTTGCAAAACTTATAGTCGGCCCTCAATAGTTTTTTGCAGAAACGTTTACTGATGATGGTACTTGTAGAGTGTGGCGGGTGTGGCTGCAGAACCACTTCGATATTCCTCCATCACCCTCACATCTCCCACAAATCTGTCTTTCATGGACTGCCACCTCACAAGGACCTTGTCTTCTACATAAAATAGAAAAGGAACACGAAACATTTACACACAAAGAAGGAAACATTCACATTATACCCATGGAGCTGTGTACTGACACATGTATGACATGTTGAAAATGGACTTACGGATGTTTTGTTGCTGGACGAGGGGCATGGTTTTATACCCTGGGTACAGGGACCGGATTATTCAATTCCAGTATTGCTGAGTTCTACCAGCATTTTGGTGGTCCTTGTGCCCATGGTCCAAAATGGCCAGATAATCTTCAGAAAATAACAGTTTGCTGCCCCCTCAGCTTCAGTTGAGAGCTTGTTTCTGTGAGGAGTGGTTTAGTGTAGCTTTTTCTCTCAGTGTGATTTGTGCCTGTAAAAATGGATGTTATTCCACGGAAGAGGTCTAGAATTATTACTCTTAATGAACATACAAGCCTGACTGTAAGAGAAATCACTTCCACAGTTGGTGTGGGAAAATCTACCGTTTCAAGAATAATTCGCACACACAATTTAACTGGATTGTTTTTTCCAAAACTAAAAGGGAAATGTGGAAGAAAAAGGAAAACGACACCAAGAACTGATAAAACACTTATCAGCAATAGTAAAACTAATTCAAGAAAAACAAATAAAGACTTGCTTTGCCCCAATTAATTTGCACAGCACTTACCTTCCTGTTAGGACGTCCAGGACAGTAGCTCAATCTCCAGGAGGCAGGCCAGACTTTCTGTGTTCCATCTTCCCCCCCCCTTTCTATGGCTTCTGGAGGTCACATGACCATCCCAAATTAGCATTCTGCTGGTCCTGGAGACTAAGTATTGAAAACAGATCCGTTAACGCATTGATCTATTGTGCCATTGCGTTTGTGGATGTGTTGTCCATAGGTCCCCATGTTAAAAAAAACGCAATGTGCTTTTTTCCAGCATCCAAAAATGCTGCATGCAGCATTTTTTGGACCCCAGAAAAAATGGATTAGCTCTTAAGAAAAACGCAAAACACTCTTCAGTGCACCATGCGTTAACGCATATGCATTTTTGGACTTTGAAAATAAAATGCCCAAAATGATCCAAAAAACGAATTTAAGCCAAAAACAGATGGTATGTGTGACCACAGCCTAATATACTTTTCAAGACTTTGACCAAATGAATTATAAAACACTATCTAAGGCTAAGGGTCACAGTTGCATTTATCACAAGCGTTTTTGGAGACCTGCGTTTTCAAAAACGCATATAAAAAACGCACCCATAGGCCCCCATGTTAAAAAAGCATGCCCTAATAGCAAAAAAGCATGTGTGACAGTAGCATGCGTTTTTGGTACATTTCCATTTTTTTGATATGGGGACCCTATGGGAAACGCATGCAAAAATGCATGTACAATTAGTACCATTCAAAAACGCATGCGTTTTCCATAGGAGCCCATGTTAAAAAAACGCAAGCGTTTTAGAAAACGCATGCATTTTTTTAACATGGGCTCCTATGGAAAACGCATGCGTTTTTGAATGCCACTAAAAGGTACTAATTGTACATGCGTTTTTGCATGCGTTTTCCATAGGGGCCCATGTTATAAAAACGCATGAGTTTTTCAAAACGCTCCAAAAAATAGTACATGCACTATTTTGGGTGTGGATTTCAAAACGCAGCCAAAAACGCAGGGAGCCATCACACACCTTAAAAACTCATGATGACATGAAAAACGCATGTAAAAAAGCATGCGTTTTTAAAAGGCACTACAAAAACGCATGCCAACTGTGACCCCAGCCTAACCTGGTTTGATCTAAGAGGTCTAGGCTACTACAGACTTTTCCTTAATCCCACTACTCTGCAGGAGGATATTTCACCAGAAAACCACAAGTACTTTTTGGTTCAACAAGAACACTTTTGCACTCTCATCTACCTTGAGCTTCTGGAGAGTTATCATTTGTGCAAAAAGGCGCAATTGAGCTTTGTTTTTAGCCACAACCTGCCCTAAGGCTGTGGTCACAGTTGCCATGCTTTTTTTTTAAGTGATTTAAAAACTCATGCTTTTTTTCATGTCAGCTGATTTTGTAAGGTGTGTGATGCTCCTGCTTTTGGGTGCGTTTTGATCTGCACCTAAAATAGTGCTTGTAGTATTTTTTTAGCGTTTTTGTAGAAACGCATGCGTTTTTATAACATGGGTTCCTATGGAACGCTGCAAAAACGCATGTACAGTTAGTACCTTTTAGTGCATTCAAAAAGCATGCGTTTCCCATAGAGCCCATGTTAAAAAAAAACGCATGCGTTTCCGGAAAAACGCATGCGTTTTTTAACATGGCTCCTATGGAAACGCATGCGTTTGAATGGCACTAAAGGTACTAACTGTATGTGTTTTTGCAGCGTTTTCCATAGGAACCCATGTTATAAAAAACGCATGCTTTTCTACAAAACGCATGCGTTTTCTACAAAAAACGCATGCGTTTTTGGATATGCCCAAAACGCATGGGACAGTCACACATGTTTTTGCTATTAGGCATGCGTTTTTTAAAGGGCCTATGGTGTTTTTTACATGCGTTTTTGAAAACGCAGGTCTCCAAAATGCATGTGAAAAATGGTACTGTGACCCCAGCCTAATAGAGGGATCTCTCTTTTTTATGGACCCTCATGTGTTGAATATATTTTTTGCTTCCATGTTCAGGTATAGTATTATTCTCTCTGGTTTTCATTATAAGTATCCTTTTTGTTCCTTTTACTGTGCCCTTTTAGGTTCTGTCCACTTCTGTTAGAACCAGTTTAAGTTTATCATATGGCTATTGAACTTTTATCATATACTATAAAAAAAGAAAAAGCGCAAATAGGGTCTTATCTGATGGTACACAGTGAACAGTGAGGCTCACTTAATCAAGTTGTGAGCCGATCAAAACCACCATTCAAGCACACAATAGGCTGCTGCACCAATCCACTGATGAACAAGGATATCAAAGAATAAAGTAAGGATCCACTATGTCCGCTGCCGGACAATGACACGGTAATGGTGTTTTTTTCTTTTCCAGGACACTTTATTAAGCCTTCGTGTTTCATGGCTCTCTGCCCACTTCCTCAGGACTAGAAATGAGTGAGTACTAAAATGCTCGGGTGCTCGAAGCTCGGGCTGAGCATCCCAAGATACTCGTGTACTCGGCCCAAGCATCGAGCCCAATGTTATCCTATGGGAGACCCGAGCATTTTTCTGGCATGACCCCCGGCAGCATGGATAAACCCTAAAAATGTCACAAAAGTATCAGAACAGTGCTCAAATGACATGGGAACAGCATGGGGAAGACCCCTGTAAGCATTTCAGACTCCAAGGTCCCTGCTGTGAACAATGTTGTCAGACTATTACGCCACTTTTACGGACTGTCAAGAATACATTACAAAATGAAATCAAAATGGATTTTCCTGGAGAAAATATTAAAGGCTCATACCCACTTGTGAGACCGAGTTGGTGTATGTTAGTTTTTTGGATTACATGAAAAATTAAAAAAAAAAAAAAAAAAATTGTATGGCACTCCCATGCCCCTGGGAACAGACGTACATGAAGGCCTCTTTAAATAATGTGCCCATTTTAAGGAAGTGGGTCTTTTGTAGTATTTAGCCAAAAATTTGGAGGCATCCCAATGCCCCTGGAAGAGACGTTTTTGCGGGCCTCTTTAAATATTGTGCCCATTACAAGAAAGTGGGTCTTTTGTAGTATTGCCCTAGGCAGGGCAGCCAAAAATTGTGTGGCACTCTGATGCCCCTGGATACAGGCGTGCATGATGGCCTCTTTAAATAATGTGCCCATTTTAAGGAAGTGGGTCTTTTGTAGTATTGCCCTTGGCAGGGCTGCTAAACATTGGGAGGCACCCCCATGCCCCTGAATAGAGACGTGCATGAGGGTCTCTTTAAATAATGCGCCCATTATAAGAACGTGGCTCTTTGTAGTATTGCCCTAGGCAGGGCTGCTAAACATAGGGAGTCACCCAACGCCCCTGGATAGAGACGTGCATGAGGGCCTCTTTAAATAATGTGCACATTTTAAAAGTGGTCTTTTGTAGTATTGCCCTTTGGCAGGGCAGCCAAAAATTGGGAGGCACCCCAATGCCCCTGGAAAGAGACGTGCATGAGGGCCTCTTTAAATAATGTGCCCATTTTAAGAAACTTTGTCTTTTGTAGTATTGCCCTAGGCAGGGAAGCCAAAAATTGTGTGGCACTCTGATGCCCCTGTATAGAGGAGTGCATGGGGCCTCTTTAAATAATGTGCCCATTATAAGGAAGTGGGTCTTTTGTAGTATTGCCCTTGGCAGGGCTGCCAAAAGTTTGGAGGCACTTCAATGCTCCTGGATAGAGACGTGCATGAGGGCCTCTTTAATTATTGTGCCCATTTTAAAGAAGTGGGTCTTTTGTAGTATTGCTCTAGGCAGGGCTGCCAAAAATTGTGAGGCCCTTCAATGCCCCTGGAAAGAAACATGGAGGAGAGCCTCTAAATATTGTTCCCATTACAAAGGAGCTGGTCTCCTGTACTTGTAATGCCCATTCTGTAAGCATGGACTAAAACATTTACCCCTGGGGGGTATACATGAAACTACTGCCTAACTTTTGAATGGTTAGGGTCATCATCATCATAAATTTGATGTAAAAAAATTATGTTTTCGTGGCATCATGAACCACGGTTGCACTGATCATATGATGGAGGTGGATGAAGAGAAGGAGGAGCAGAACAGCAAGTAGCCAAAGTAATGAAGTGTGTAACTATGTGTGGGTGTGCGGAGGTGCATGGCAATTTACCAGCACAAAATTTAAATTCCGCTATCATTTGGTGGTGGTGTGGTGAAGTCAGGCCCAATCCAACCCTTGTTCATCTTGATCAGAGTCAGCCTGTCAGCATTTTCAGTTGACAGGCGGGTGCATTTATCAGTAATGATTCCACCTGCGGCACTAAAAACACGCTCTGACAAAATGCTAGCGGCAGGGCAGGCCAGGACTTCCAAGGCGTAGAGAGCCAATTCCTGCCACGTGTCCAGCTTGGATACCCAATAATTATAAGGCACAGAGGAGTCTAGGAGAACTTTTGCACGATCGGCAAGGTACTCCCAGCATCTCAGCATCTTCGCAAACTTTTCAGTCCTTATGACACTACCTCGCACCTCAGGGCCTGCAGTACGAAAGTGTCCCAGATCTTTGAGAGTGTTCCCCTACCTCTGCTGGATTGGACTTGTGCCTCTCTAGGCCGGACGCCTTGGTTGTCCACCGAATCGTGACCTCTGCCACTAGCGTTTTCAGAAGGGAATTTTTTGACTAATTCCCCGACTATGGCCTTCTGGTACTGCAGCATTTTTGTAGACTTCTCCGCCTCGGGAATAAGAGAAATAAAGTTCTCCTTGTAGCGTGGGTCTAAAAGTGTCACCAACCAGTAATGAGTGTCTGCCAAGATGTTGATAACGCGAGGGTCAAGAGACAGGCAGCGTAACATAAAGTCAGCCATGTGCGCCAGACTGTTAACAAGCAAGACTTCAGGGTCCTCACCAACAGTATGACTGTCCATGCTGGCCTCATCGTCCTCCTCCTCTCCCCTGTCCTCTGGCCATCCACGCTGAACTGACGATCTGATGGTTGTGCATGTATTACCGTCAATTCCGCATGAAAGTACCTCTATTTCTTCATCCTCTTTCTCCTCATCATAGTCCTTCAATGCACGTTGGGATGAGATGAGGGTGGGCTGTGTGCAATCACCCAATACGGATTCTTGCTCCAACTCATTGTGCTCTGCCTGCAATGCATCGTCTTTGATTTTGAGCAGAGAGCATTTTAGAAGACAGAGAAGCGGGATGGTGATGCTAATGATGGCGTCATCGCCGCTCACCATCTTGGTGGAGTCCTCAAAGTTTTGGAGGACGGTACATATGTAGGACATCCAGGTCCACTCCTGAGGTCTTATGTGTGGAGTTTGAACCATATACCGATGGCCTAGTTGATGCTAGTACTCAAAAACTGCCCTCTTCTGCTCACAAATCCTGACCAACATGTGCAGTTTGGAATTCCAAAGCGTGGGGACATCACACACCAGTCTGTGAGCCGGAAGCTGCAAACGCCGCTGAAAGCCGGCAAGGGCGGCAGAAGCAGTAGGTGACTTTCTAAAATGGGCACACAGGCGGTGTACTTTGACGAGCAGACCCGACAGCTCCAGGAAGGATTTAATAAACTGCTGAACCACGAGGTTGAGCACATGGGCCACACATAGAACATGTGTCAGCTCGCCTCGCCTAAGAGTCGCCACAAGGTTCCGGCCATTGTCACACACGACCATGCCTGGCTGTAGGTTCAGCGGTGTGAGCCAGTGATCTGCCTGCTGTTTCAGAGCTATCCACAACTATTCAGCATTGTGGGGTTTGTCACCTACGCATATTAGCTTTAGCACAGCCTGTTGACGCTTAACTGAGGCAGTGCTACAGTGCTTCCAGCTTGGGACTGGTGTGGAGGGTGAAGTGGAGGAGGAGGAGGCTGAGAAGCTTGACATTCCGGAGCTTTACACTGTGGGTGAAACCCTGACTGAGTTAGTTCCTGCAATCCTTGGTGTCGGAAGAACATGTTCCGTCCCAAGCTCAGCCTGGGTCCCGGCTTCCAGAATATTAACCCAGTGTGCCGTCAGCGAGATGTACCGGCCCTGCCCACAAGCACTTGTCCACGTGTCCGTGGTTTAGGTGGACTTTGCCTGAAACTGTGTTGTTAAGGGCACGTATGATGCTTTGTGACACTTGCTTATGTAATGCGGGGATGGCGGCACAACGGGAAAAATAGTGGCGGCTGGGGACCGAGTAACGTGGGACAGCCGCCGCCATCAGGTTGCGGAATGCTTGCGACTCGAGTAGCCTGAAAGGCAACATTTCCAGCGCAAGCAGTAGCGAAATGTGTGCATTTATAACTGTGGCATGTGGGGCGTTGGCAGCGTATTTGCGCCCGCGTTCCAAAGATTGGTGTATGGATAACTGAACGCTGCACTGGGACAAGGACGTGGTTGATGATGGTGCTATTTCTGCTTGTGCAACTACAGGTGAAGGACAGGAGGCATCTTCGCATGCAGTATGGACAGGGGATTGTCTTGCACACACAACAGTGGAAGACGCAGTGGTGTCACCCGCAAGCACTGCTCCTGGACTCTGGTGTATATCCCACAAAGTCGAGTGTTTTGCTGACATATGCCTGATCATGCTGGTGGTGGTTAGGCTGCTAGTTTTGCTACCCTTGCTGATGCTGACATGGCAGGTGTTGCAAATGGCCTTTTTGAAATTATCTGCAGACACCTTAAAAAAAAGCCAGACTCGGGAAGACCTAACAGTTGTACTGGCAACTTCTGTCGTGTTGTGGTTCCGGGGAACGGTTGCCTGCCTTCTGCCTGTGAACAACACCCTGCTTCTTCTGGCCTGTTTTGATGCTATGCCTAACTCCTCCTCTGTACTGCTGTCCTCGCTCTGCATGTCCTCCTGGCAGGTTGGGTCAGTTACTGGATCATCCACCACGTCGTCTTCCACTTCCGCACCCTGGTCCTCCTCCTTACTTTCTGGCAATTGTATCTCATCATCGTCCACCTCTTGTTGAGACACGTTCCCATCATTGCCTTCGTGAGACCGTGGCTACTCACATATTTGTGCATCTGTACATACGATCTCCTCATGACCCACTTCAACTGGAGCTGGCGAGAGGCGAGAATCTATGAATGGATAAGTGAACATCTCTTCAGAGTGTCCAAGTGTGGGATCAGTTATGTCCGGGGTCGGGCACTCGGCATGGTGGGAAGAAGGAGGATCAGGGTGTGGAATGTGCGGTCCAGTCTCACGGCTACTGACACTTGACCGTGTGGAAGACAAGGTATTTGTGGTAGTGCCAAACTGACTGGAAGCATTATCCGCTATCCAACTAACAACCTGTTGACACTGGTCTTGGTTTAATAGTGGTACACTGCTGCGGTCCCCTAGAAATTGGGACAGGAAGGTCGAACGAGATGATGTGGTCGTTTGTCGTGGCGCAATTCGAGCTTGAACACGGCCTCAGCCTCTGCCTGCACCACCATCACGTCCAGGTCCTTGTCCCTTGCCACCGACCTTGCGCATTTTCAATGTTGTGCTGCCTGTATGAAGGCGTCCAAAAGATGTTTTTTAGCTGCACACTGAGATTACAGATTACAGTGGTTTAATCCCGGCAGCTGGAACGGTCAGACACAAACACTGACGCGTGTACCGTGTTTTGGCGTATACTACTTGGAGCTACAAGCCACTCCTGCCGCACTAAAATGCTAAATGAATGCAGACAAGAGTTAGTTTTTAGCTGGACACTGAGATTAGAGATTAAATCCCAGCAGGTGTACGGGTCAGACACAAACGCTGACGAAAATACTGAGTGTTTTAGCAGATCCTAATTTCTGCTACAGCCCACTCCTGGTGCACAAAAATGCTAAATGAATGCAGACAAGAGTTGGTTTTTAGCTGGACACTAAGATTAGAGATTAAATCCCAGCAGGTGGACCGGGCAGACACAAACGCTGACGAGAATACCGAGTGTTTTGGCGTATCCTACTTTCTGCTACAACCCACTCTTTGCGCACAAAAATACTAAATGAATGCAGACAAGAGTTGTTTTTAGCTGGACACTGAGATTAGAGATTAAATCCCAGCAGGTGGACCGGTCAGCCACAAACGCTGACGAGAATACCGAGTGTTTTGGCGTATCCTAATTTCTGCTACAACCCACTCCTGGTGCACAAAAATGCTAAATGAATGCAGACAAGAGTTGGTTTTTAGCTGGACACATAGATTAGAGATTAGAGGTTAAATCCCAGCAGGTAGACCAGTTAGACACAAACGCTAAAGAGAATACCGAGTGTTTTGGCGTATCCTAATTTCCGCTACAACCCACTCCTGGCGCACAAAAATGCTCAATGAATGCAGACAAGAGTTGTTTTTTAGCTGGACACAGAGATTAGAGATTAAATCCAAGCAGGTGGATCGGTCAGACACAAACGCTGACGAGAATACTGAGTGTTTTGGCGTATCCAACCCACTCCTGCCTTCAGAGAGCTAAATTAATCCCTAAAAGCACTGTTTTGGGATGGATGAGATTTCCAGCCTGTCCACCAACCCAGATGTGATGCAGGCTGGTATACTGGCACAACGAAGTTTGCTATATACCCTGCCTCCCTGCCTGCCTGTATACAATTCTATTAGTCCTCAGAAGGACTGTTGTGGTAATTAGATTGGCAGCCCTGCGCCTACACTAGCTGAAAGGCCACGCATCTGTCCCTCAATCAGCAACATCTCTCCCTACACTGACTGTCTGTGGAGCAGAGTGACGAGCACAGCGCCGTCAGGTCTTATAAAGACTTGATCACGCTGTGCGGCCATCCAATCACTGTAAAGCCACAACCAACAGGGCTGTGGCTTTACAGTGGCTGTTAGCCAATCCCTGCCTGCTGGCTGGCTCTGTAAAGAGCACCAAACATGCAGGGAGGTGGACCCCGAGCATAGCAAGAGTATGGTGGCCCGATTCTAACGCATCGTGTATTCTACAATATGTAGGTAGTTGACATACTGTGACTGACAGAACTTGTTCAGTCAATGTGAGTGAATTACACTGCTCCTCCTGTCCTCACTCCTCCTGTCACCGCTCCTCTGTCTCTCCTCCTGTCCCTGTTCCTCCATCACTCCTCCTGTTACCGCTACTCCTGTCCCTGCTCCTCAATCTCTCCTCCTGTCACCGCTCCCCGTGTCCCCGCTCATCTGTCCCTCCTCCTGTCACTGCTCCTTCTGTTCCCGCTCCTCTGTCTCTCCTCCTGTCACTGCTCCTCCTGTTCCCACTCCTCCGTATTTCCTCCTGTCCCTGCTCCTTCTGTCACCGCTCCTCCTGTCACCATTCCTCCTGCCCCTGCTCCTCCTGTCACCACTCCTCCATCTCTCCTCCTGTCACCGCACCTCGTGTCCCCGCTCCTCCTTCTCTCCTCCTGTCACTGCTCCTCCTGTTCCCGCTCCTCTGTCTCTCTTCCTCTCACGGCTTCTCCTATCACCTCTTCTCTTCTCATTGCTCCTCCTGTCACCGCTCCTCCTGTCACCGCTTGTCACCGCACCTCCGTCTCTCCTCCAGTCACCGCTCCTCCTGTCCCTGCTCCTCAATCTCTCCTCCCTTCTCCACTCCTCCTGTCACCGCTCCTCTGTGTCTCTTCCTGTCATCGCTCCTCCTGTCACCGCTCCTCGAGTCCCCACTCCTCCATCTCTCCTCCTGTCACCGCTCCTCCTGTCCCCACTACTCTGTTTCTCCTCCTGTCACCGCACCTCCTGTCCTCACTCCTCCATCTCTCCTCCTGTCCCCGCTATTCCTGTTCCCGTTCCTCCACCTCTCCTCCTGTCCCTGCTCCTCCAGTTCTCACTCCTCCGTCCCTCTCTCTGTCCCCACTCTTCCTGTCACCACTTCTCCTGTCACCACTCCTCCTGTCACCGCTTCTCCTGTCACCACTCCTCCTGTCACCGCTTGTCACCGCTCCTCCGTCTTTCCTCATGTCACCGCTCCTCCTGACTCCTCCTCAATCTCTCCTCCCTTCTCCACTCCTCCTGTCACTGCTCCTCTGTGTCTCCTCCTGTCATGGCTCCTCCTGTCACCGCTCCTCGTGTCCCCACTCCTCCATCTCTCCTTCTGTCACCGCTTCTCCTGTCCCCACTACTCTGTTTCTCCTCCTGTCCCTGCTCCTCCATCTCTCATCCTGTCCCTGCTCCTCATGTCACCGCTCCTCATGTCACCTCTCCCCCGTTTCTCCCCCTGTCCCCGTACCTCCTGTACCCGCTCATCCATCTCTCTTCCTGTCACCACTCTTCATGTCATCGCTTCTCCTGACACCGCTCCTCCTGTCACCACTCCTCCATCTCTCCTCCTGTCACCACTTTTCCTGTGACCGCTCCTCTGTCTCTCCTCCTGTCACCGTTCCTCCATCTCACCTCTAGTTACCACTCCTCCTGTCCCCGCTCCTTGGTCTCTTCTCCTGTCACCGCTCCTCCACCGCTCCTCCTGTCCCTGCTCCGTTTGTCACCGCTCCTCAAGTCACCATTTCTCCTGTCACTGCTCCTGCATCTCTCCCCCTGTCACCACTCCTCCTGCCCCTGACTCCTCCATCTCTCCTCATGTCCCTGCTCCTCCTATTCTTGATCCTCCATCTCTCTTCCTGTCAACACTTCTCCTGTCACCACTTCTCCTGTCACCGCTCCTCCTGTCAACGCTTGTCCTGTCACCACTCCTCCTGCCCCCGCTCCTCCTGTCCCCACTCCTCCATGTCTCCTCCTGTCCTCGCTATTTTTGTTTCCGCTCCTCCATCTCTCTTCCTGTCACCGCTTCTCATGTTACCGCTCCTCATGTTACAATTCCTACCATTCCTCATATCACCACTCCTCATGTCACTGCTCCTCCGTCTCTCCTCCTGTCACCGCTCCTGCTGTCCCCGCTCTTCCGTTTCTCCTCCTGCCCCGCTCCTCCAGTTCCCACTCCTCTGTCTCTCTTCCTGTCACCACTCTTCCTGTCACCACTTCTCCTGTCCCCACTCCTCTGTTTCTCCTCCTGTCCCCGCTCCTCCATCTCTCTTCCTGTCCCGCTCCTCCTGTTCCCGCTCCTCCGTCTATCTTCCTGTCACCACTCATCCTGTCACCACTTCTCCTGTCACCGCTCCTCCTGTCACCGCTCCTCTGTCTCTCCTCCTGTCACCACTTTTCCTGTCCCCGCTCCTCCATCTCTCCTCCTGTCCCTGCTCCTCCTGTCCCTGCTCCTCCAGTCACTGCTCCTCCTGTCCCCATTCCTGTGTCTCTCCTCCTGTCACCACTCCTCCTGTCCCCTCTCCTCCATCTTTCCTTCTGTCACGTCTTATCCTATTACTGCTCCTCCTGTCCCTGCTCCTCCGTCTCTCCTCCTGTCACCGCTCTTGCTGTCCCTGCACCTCTGTCTCTCCTCCTGCCCCCCGCTTCTCCTACCTTGTGCTCCTCCTGCCCCGTGCTACTCCTCGCTCGTGTTCCTCCTGCCCCCGCTCCTCCGTCTTTCCTCCTGTTCCCTCTCCTTCGTCTCACCTTCTGTCACCCTTTCCTCCATCTTTCCTCCTGTCACTGCTCCTCCTATCCTCAGTCCTATGTCTCTCCTCTTGTCACCACTCCTTCGTCTCTCCTCCTGTCACCGCTCCTCCTGTCCCTGCTCCTCTGTCTCTCCTCCTGTCACCGCTTCTCCTGTCACCGCTTCTCCAGTCACCGCTCCTCCATCTCTCCTCCCGTCACTGCTCTTCCTGTCCCTGTTCCTCCATTTCTCCTCCTGTCCTCGCTCCTCCTGTCACCACTCCTCCTGTCCCTGTTCCTCTGTCTCTCCTCCTGTCACTGCTCGTCCTGTCCCCTCTCCTCCATCTTTCCTTCTGTCATGGCTTATCCTGTGACTGTTACTCCTGTCCCTGCTGCTCCGTCTCTCCTCCTGTCCCCGCTCCTTCATCTCTCTTCCTGTCACTGCTCCTCTGTTTCTCCTCCTGTCACTGCTCTTCCTGTCCCGCTCCTCCGTCTCCCCGTCCTCCATCTCTCCTCCTATCACTGCTCCTCCAGTCCCTGTTCCTCTGTCTCTCCTCCTGTCACCGTTTGTCCTGTCCCCTCTCCTCCGTCTTTCCTTATGTCATGGCTTATCCTGTGACTGCTCCTCCTGTCCCTGCTCCTTTGTCTCTCCTCCTGTCCCCACTCCTTTGTCTCTCCTCCTGTCACCGCTCCTCTTGTCACTGATCCTGCACCTTTCCTTTTGTCAGCGCGTATCCTGTGACTGCTCTTCCTGTCCTCGCTCCTCTGTCTCTCCTCCTGTCTCTGGTCCTCTGTCTCACATCCTGTCAGTGCTCCTTCTGTCCATGCTCCTGCTGCTATTGCATCAGGAGAGTGGGGTCTGTGTGTTGTGTCTAGTGTCTGTCTTCCCCTGTGCGCTGTTGTCCCTCTGTGCCGTCTCTCCCTTCTGCCTTTTTCTCCAGTCTGTGCTGTCCCCCCTGTGTGCGCCAACTCTGTGTCTCATGTTTGCACTGTCTCCACCGTGTGTGCCGTCTCTGTCTCTCGTGTGTGCAGTGACTGTGTCTTTTGTGTGTGCTGTCTCCTGTGTGCATCTTCTCTCTCATGTGCACTGTCTGTGTCTCTCCCGTGTACGGTCTCTCCCATGTGTGGCATCTCTGTGTGCCTGTCTCTGTGTTCCCCTGTGACTTTGTGTCCCCCTGTGCCTCTGCCTGTCCCCCTGTGCCTCTCCTCTCACCCTGTAGCTCTGTGTGTCCCCCTGTGTCTCTCCTCTCCCCCTGTGGCTCTGCATGTCCCCCTGTGCCTCTCCTCTGCCCCTGTGGCTCTGCCTGTCCACCTGCAACTCTCCTCTCCCCCTGTATCTGTGTCCCCCTGTGCCTCTCTTCTCCCCCTGTCTCTGTGTCCTCCTGTGCCTCTCATCTTCTCCTCTGTCTGTGTCCTCTGTGGCTGTGTCCCCCCCTCTGCATGTCCCCCTGTGCTTCTCCTCTCCCCCTGTTTCTGTATCCCCCTGTGCCTCTCCTCTCCCTCTGTGTCCGTCTGTGTCCACTGTGGCTGTTTCCCCTCTGCCTGTCCACCTGTGCCTCTCCTCTCCCCCTGTATCTGTGTCCCGCTCTGCCTCTCCTCTCCTCCTGTCTCTGCATCCCCCTGTGCCTCTCCTCTCGCTTCTCCTCCGGCCCCTCAGCCTCTCCTCCTGGCCACCCCGCACCTCTACCTGCCCCCCGCTTCTCCTCTTGGCCCCCTACTCCTCTTCCTGCCCCCCTACTTCTTCTCCTGGCCCCCCACTTCTTCTCTTGGCCGCCATGCTCCTCTTCCTGCCCCCCTCTCCTCCTCCTGGCCCCCCCAATCCTCTTCCTTCCTGTCCCCCCCCCCCGCTTCTCCACCAGTTCCCCCCGCTCCTTCAGTGTAGTAAAAAAAAATTAAACAATCCTCCAACGCGTCTTGTAGCTCCCAGGCCAGGACCTGTCATTGCCTGGTAAGCCGATTTTATTTTTTGCACCCCACTGGAGGGGCGGGGGGGCCAGAGGAGAAGCAGGGGGGCAGGAAGGGGAGCGGGGCAGCCAGGAGGAGAAGCGGGGGGGCAGGAAGAGGAGTGGGGGGGCCAGGAGGAGAAGCAGGGGGCAGGAGGAGAAGCGGAGGGCACCAATGAGTGTGCTGGCGCACGATTTCTGTGACAGACAGAGAACCTTAGACGATTATATAGTAGATTAGTACATCTGTGGCATACTTTTTGTTCACAACAGAAGCACCCTTAAGTAAATCTGAAAAAATAATTAACTATCAAAATTATCAAAAGGATTTGTGAACTCAAACTGACAACAAAAATTATATACAAAGCTTTGTAAGTGATGTAACCCCCATAGAAATCTCATCTTCAGTGCACTAAACATTGCCTTCTTTTTTGTACAAAAACTGAGCTAACATAAATTATGCTAAAAATAGAGTTAGCCAAAAATATTAATGCTCCATTCTGCTTACTGGGTTTGTCAATCAGTAATGGGGGTGGTGGGTGTATTAAACACCAGAGAGTGAAATATTGCAGTAACCTTCTTCTTGGTCATGCCAAGGGTGCACTAAGTACTTCTACTAACATATTTGATTAAACTTTATTTTTAAAATGTTTGATTTACATTCAATTTTGGTTTGGATACAATATTCTTGGTGGCTTTATTTCCTACAGGTCTCTAAGCAGAGTAGTTCTTCTTCTTCCGTTTAGGCTGCTTTCACATCAGCGATTTTTGAAATTTGCGGCAGATCGGGCAGCTTTGCTGCATCTGCCACGATCTGCCGCACAATGGCACAGCTTAGTGGTAAGTTCCATTATGAACCCATAATTTATACCACTTATCCTACTGGAATTTCACCACCTTGCCTTGGGTTCATTGGTCAATGAAATCATTAGCCTTAGAGTCATGTTACCAGTTCTGGCCAATGGCATCTGCATGTCAAATCTTCTCAACAAAGGACACCAGAGGACAGGGTGGCATGCAGGAGTCTGGAGGGCTTGTTGAAGTCTGGAGGGGATGGGATTGTAGGAGTCTGGGGGTGGCTAGGCATGCCGGAATATGGGGAGTGTGCATGTTGGAGTCTGGGGGCGGGCTCATTCAAATCTGTGCCATGTTTATAGGAGACTGGGTATAAACAACAAGTAGTGATGTTTGCACCCAGGATCCAAAACAAACACACTTCTGGTCGGTGGCTGAGCTGCTTCTCCAGATACAAAAAGGTGATATCTAAGTAGCAATGCAAAATGCTGACAGGGTGTAAAATACAAATTGTCATCATTTTGCAGTCCAGATACACATTTAGATTATACCAAAAGCCCAGACAACCTCTTTAACAAATATTGCTCACTGAATTAGAGAAATGTGAAAAGAGGCTTGGTGTTGAAGAGGTTCAAGTGAAACAATTGAGATGCAATTAAAGTGTTGTCTTTCAGGTTTATTTAATGGGCTGAAAAAGGTGTCCTGTAAAATATTTCGAAATTGCAACCATTTTTCTACAAAGTCTCCTAATTTCAGAGGCTCAAAAATTAATTTGACAGATTTACTTTACAAAAACTACTAGAAAAAAAGCAGCATCAGAAAAACTTACCATCCATGCCAAAGACAGAAAACCAAATGCACTTACAGGACGCAGTCAGAGCCCAATTGTGGAGCAAGCCCAGCTGCTGGCTGTTGAGTCGCCTCTACCAGCAAAATGTGGGAGGCGACCTGCCATGCATACACTAGGCCTGCATAGAGCGCCATTCACACTGATACATATGATGCAGAGTGTCTGAAAGCTACCCAACCGCTCCGCTGCCTGAGCATTGGGCCGCACAGTACGATGCTTCTGCACCACTGGATGAACAACGCCCCTATGGGCCCAACTGCGCCCTGGATGGATAAAAAAGTGCAAAAGTTTTTTATATGATAAATAAAAAACCTTTATAGATGGGATTTTGGTTCATGTGTTGGCCCAAGACATTTAAGCTGATGACCCACGATCAAGGGATCCCATGCTCACCAGTCCTAACAAAATTGTACAAAAACTACTAGAAAAAAAGCAGCATCAGAAAAACTTACCATCCATGCCAAAGACAGAAAACCAAATGCACTTACAGGACGCAGTCAGAGCCCAATTGTGGAGCAAGCCCAGCTGCTGGCTGTTGAGTCGCCTCTACCAGCAAAATGTGGGAGGCGACCTGCCATGCATACACTAGGCCTGCATAGAGCGCCATTACACTGATACATATGATGCAGAGTGTCTGAAAGCTACCCAACCGCTCCGCTGCCTGAGCATTGGGCCGCACAGTACGATGCTTCTGCACCACTGGATGAACAACGCCCCTATGAGCCCAACTGCGCCCTGGATGGATAAAAAAGTGCAAAAGTTTTTTATATGATAAATAAAAAACCTTTATAGATGGGATTTTGGTTCATGTGTTGGCCCAAGACATTTAAGCTGATGACCCACGATCAAGGGATCCCATGCTCACCAGTCCTAACAAAATTGTACAAAAACTACTAGAAAAAAAGCAGCATCAGAAAAACTTACCATCCATGCCAAAGACAGAAAACCAAATGCACTTACAGGACGCAGTCAGAGCCCAATTGTGGAGCAAGCCCAGCTGCTGGCTGTTGAGTCGCCTCTACCAGCAAAATGTGGGAGGCGACCTGCCATGCATACACTAGGCCTGCATAGAGCGCCATTCACACTGATACATATGATGCAGAGTGTCTGAAAGCTACCCAACCGCTCCGCTGCCTGAGCATTGGGCCGCACAGTACGATGCTTCTGCACCACTGGATGAACAACGCCCCTATGGGCCCAACTGCGCCCTGGATGGATAAAAAAGTGCAAAAGTTTTTTATGATAAATAAAAAACCTTTATAGATGGGATTTTGGTTCATGTGTTGGCCCAAGACATTTAAGCTGATGACCCACGATCAAGGGATCCCATGCTCACCAGTCCTAACAAAATTGTACAAAAACTACTAGAAAAAAAGCAGCATCAGAAAAACTTACCATCCATGCCAAAGACAGAAAACCAAATGCACTTACGGGACGCAGTCAGAGCCCAATTGTGGAGCAAGCCCAGCTGCTGGCTGTTGAGTCGCCTCTACCAGCAAAATGTGGGAGGCGACCTGCCATGCATACACTAGGCCTGCATAGAGCGCCATTCACACTAATACATATGATGCAGAGTGTCTGAAAGCTACCCAACCGCTCCGCTGCCTGAGCATTGGGCCGCACAGTACGATGCTTCTGCACCACTGGATGAACAACGCCCCTATGGGCCCAACTGCGCCCTGGATGGATAAAAAAGTGCAAAAGTTTTTTATATGATAAATAAAAAACCTTTATAGATGGGATTTTGGTTCATGTGTTGGCCCAAGACATTTAAGCTGATGACCCACGATCAAGGGATCCCATGCTCACCAGTCCTAACAAAATTGTACAAAAACTACTAGAAAAAAAGCAGCATCAGAAAAACTTACCATCCATGCCAAAGACAGAAAACCAAATGCACTTACAGGACGCAGTCAGAGCCCAATTGTGGAGCAAGCCCAGCTGCTGGCTGTTGAGTCGCCTCTACCAGCAAAATGTGGGAGGCGACCTGCCATGCATACACTAGGCCTGCATAGAGCGCCATTCACACTGATACATATGATGCAGAGTGTCTGAAAGCTACCCAACCGCTCCGCTGCCTGAGCATTGGGCCGCACAGTACGATGCTTCTGCACCACTGGATGAACAACGCCCCTATGGGCCCAACTGCGCCCTGGATGGATAAAAAAGTGCAAAGGTTTTTTATATGATAAATAAAAAACCTTTATAGATGGGATTTTGGTTCATGTGTTGGCCCAAGACATTTAAGCTGATGACCCACGATCAAGGGATCCCATGCTCACCAGTCCTAACAAAATTGTACAAAAACTACTAGAAAAAAAGCAGCATCAGAAAAACTTACCATCCATGCCAAAGACAGAAAACCAAATGCACTTACAGGACGCAGTCAGAGCCCAATTGTGGAGCAAGCCCAGCTGCTGGCTGTTGAGTCGCCTCTACCAGCAAAATGTGGGAGGCGACCTGCCATGCATACACTAGGCCTGCATAGAGCGCCATTCACACTGATACATATGATGCAGAGTGTCTGAAAGCTACCCAACCGCTCCGCTGCCTGAGCATTGGGCCGCACAGTACGATGCTTCTGCACCACTGGATGAACGCGCCCCTATGGGCCCAACTGCGCCCTGGATGGATAAAAAAGTGCAAAAGTTTTTTATATGATAAATAAAAAACCTTTATAGATGGATTTTGGTTCATGCGTTGGCCCAAGACATTTAAGCTGATGACCCACGATCAAGGGATCCCATGCTCACCAGTCCTAACAAAATTGTACAAAAACTACTAGAAATAAAGCAGCATCAGAAAAACTTACCATCCATGCCAAAGACAGAAAACCAAATGCACTTACAGGACGCAGTCAGAGCCCAATTGTGGAGCAAGCCCAGCTGCTGGCTGTTGAGTCGCCTCTACCAGCAAAATGTGGGAGGCGACCTGCCATGCATACACTAGGCCTGCATAGAGCACCATTCACACTGATACATATGATGCAGAGTGTCTGAAAGCTACCCAACCGCTCCGCTGCCTGAGCATTGGGCCGCACAGTACGATGCTTCTGCACCACTGGATGAACGGCGCCCCTATGGGCCCAACTGCGCCCTGGATGGATAAAAAAGTGCAAAAGTTTTTTATATGATAAATAAAAAACCTTTATAGATGGGATTTTGGTTCATGCGTTGGCCCAAGACATTTAAGCTGATGACCCACGATCAAGGGATCCCATGCTCACCAGTCCTAACAAAATTGTACAAAAACTACTAGAAATAAAGCAGCATTCAGAAAAGTTATCATGCCTAAGACATAAAATTCAATGTCACTTACAGGACTGGTCGAGCATTGTGGACACCTGCTGCTGTGGTCACTCAGCTTAAATGTGATTGGCCACCTGCCAAGCATAAAGCCTGCATAAGTCATTTATCATATAAAATATTGCACTTTTTAAACTATCCAAGGCCGCTGCCTGCATTGGGCGCATCATACGTGTTCTGCAGCACGATGAACGTGCGCCCATGGCCCAGCTGCGCTGGGTGGATTAAAAATGCAAAAGTTCTTTATATGATAAATAAAAAACCTTTATAGAGGGATTTGGTTCATGCAGTTCGCCCCAAACATTTAGCTGTAGACCCACGATCAGGATCCCATGCTCACTGCTCCTAACAAAATTGTACAAAACTACTGGTCTAGAAGTGCATTGTTTTCTGTCTTTGGCATGGATGGTAAGTTTTTCTGATGCTGCTTTTTTCTAGTAGTTTTTGTACAATTTTGTTAGGACTGGTGAGCATGGGATCCCTTGATCGTGGGTCATCAGCTTAAATGTCTTGGGCCAACGCATGAACCAAAATCCCATCTATAAAGGTTTTTTATTTATCATATAAAAACTTTTGCACTTTTTTATCCATCCAGGCGCAGTTGGGCCCATAGGGGCGCCGTTCATCCAGTGGTGCAGAAGCATCGTACTGTGCGGCCCAATGCTCAGGCAGCGAGCGGTTGGGTAGCTTTCAGACACTCTGCATCATATGTATCAGTGTGAATGGTGCTCTATGCAGGCCTAGTGTATGCATGGCAGGTCGCCTCCCACATTTTGCTGGTAGAGGCACTCAACAGCCAGCAGCTGGGCTTGCTCCACAATTGGGCTCTGACTGCGTCCTGTAAGTGCATTTGGTTTTCTGTCTTTGGCATGGATGGTAAGTTTTTCTGATGCTGCTTTATTTCTAGTAGTTTTTGTACAATTTTGTTAGGACTGGTGAGCATGGGATCCCTTGATCGTGGGTCATCAGCTTAAATGTCTTGGGCCAACGCATGAACCAAAATCCCATCTATAAAGGTTTTTTATTTATCATATAAAAAACTTTTGCACTTTTTATCCATCCAGGGCGCAGTTGGGCCCATAGGGGCGCCGTTCATCCAGTGGTGCAGAAGCATCGTACTGTGCGGCCCAATGCTCAGGCAGCGGAGCGGTTGGGTAGCTTTCAGACACTCTGCATCATATGTATCAGTGTGAATGGTGCTCTATGCAGGCCTAGTGTATGCATGGCAGGTCGCCTCCCACATTTTGCTGGTAGAGGCGACTCAACAGCCAGCAGCTGGGCTTGCTCCACAATTGGGCTCTGACTGCGTCCTGTAAGTGCATTTGGTTTTCTGTCTTTGGCATGGATGGTAAGTTTTTCTGATGCTGCTTTATTTCTAGTAGTTTTTGTACAATTTTGTTAGGACTGGTGAGCATGGGATCCCTTGATCGTGGGTCATCAGCTTAAATGTCTTGGGCCAACGCATGAACCAAAATCCCATCTATAAAGGTTTTTTATTTATCATATAAAAAACTTTTGCACTTTTTTATCCATCCAGGGCGCAGTTGGGCCCATAGGGGCGCCGTTCATCCAGTGGTGCAGAAGCATCGTACTGTGCGGCCCAATGCTCAGGCAGCGGAGCGGTTGGGTAGCTTTCAGACACTCTGCATCATATGTATCAGTGTGAATGGTGCTCTATGCAGGCCTAGTGTATGCATGGCAGGTCGCCTCCCACATTTTGCTGGTAGAGGCGACTCAACAGCCAGCAGCTGGGCTTGCTCCACAATTGGGCTCTGACTGCGTCCTGTAAGTGCATTTGGTTTTCTGTCTTTGGCATGGATGGTAAGTTTTTCTGATGCTGCTTTATTTCTAGTAGTTTTTGTACAATTTTGTTAGGACTGGTGAGCATGGGATCCCTTGATCGTGGGTCATCAGCTTAAATGTCTTGGGCCAACGCATGAACCAAAATCCCATCTATAAAGGTTTTTTATTTATCATATAAAAAACTTTTGCACTTTTTTATCCATCCAGGGCGCAGTTGGGCCCATAGGGGCGCCGTTCATCCAGTGGTGCAGAAGCATCGTACTGTGCGGCCCAATGCTCAGGCAGCGGAGCGGTTGGGTAGCTTTAGCTTTCAGACACTCTGCATCATATGTATCAGTGTGAATGGTGCTCTATGCAGGCCTAGTGTATGCATGGCAGGTCGCCTCCCACATTTTGCTGGTAGAGGCGACTCAACAGCCAGCAGCTGGGCTTGCTCCACAATTGGGCTCTGACTGCGTCCTGTAAGTGCATTTGGTTTTCTGTCTTTGGCATGGATGGTAAGTTTTTCTGATGCTGCTTTTTTTCTAGTAGTTTTTGTACAATTTTGTTAGGACTGGTGAGCATGGGATCCCTTGATCGTGGGTCATCAGCTTAAATGTCTTGGGCCAACACATGAACCAAAATCCCATCTATAAAGGTTTTTTATTTATCATATAAAAAACTTTTGCACTTTTTTATCCATCCAGGGCGCAGTTGGGCCCATAGGGGCGCTGTTCATCCATGGTGCAGAAGCATCGTACTGTGCGGCCCAATGCTCAGGCAGCGGAGCGGTTTGGGTAGCTTTCAGACACTCTGCATCATATGTATCAGTGTGAATGGGCTCTATGCAGGCCTAGTGTATGCATGGCAGGTCGCCTCCCACATTTTGCTGGTAGAGGCGACTCAACAGCCAGCAGCTGGGCTTGCTCCACAATTGGGCTCTGACTGCGTCCTGTAAGTGCATTTGGTTTTCTGTCTTTGGCATGGATGGTAAGTTTTTCTGATGCTGCTTTTTTTCTAGTAGTTTTTGTACAATTTTGTTAGGACTGGTGAGCATGGGATCCCTTGATCGTGGGTCATCAGCTTAAATGTCTTGGGCCAACCATGAACCAAAATCCCATCTATAAAGGTTTTTTATTTATCATATAAAAAACTTTTGCACTTTTTTATCCATCCAGGGCGCAGTTGGGCCCATAGGGGCGTTGTCATCCAGTGGTGCAGAAGCATCGTACTGTGCGGCCCAATGCTCAGGCAGCGGAGCGGTTGGGTAGCTTTCAGACACTCTGCATCATATGTATCAGTGTGAATGGGCTCTATGCAGGCCTAGTGTATGCATGGCAGGTCGCCTCCCACATTTTGCTGGTAGAGGCGACTCAACAGCCAGCAGCTGGGCTTGCTCCACAATTGGGCTCTGACTGCGTCCTGTAAGTGCATTTGGTTTTCTGTCTTTGGCATGGATGGTAAGTTTTTCTGATGCTGCTTTTTTTCTAGTAGTTTTTGTACAATTTTGTTAGGACTGGTGAGCATGGATCCCTTGATCGTGGGTCATCAGCTTAAATGTCTTGGGCCAACACATGAACCAAAATCCCATCTATAAAGGTTTTTTATTTATCATATAAAAAACTTTTGCACTTTTTTATCCATCCAGGGCGCAGTTTGGGCCCATAGGGGCGCTGTTCATCCAGTGGTGCAGAAGCATCGTACTGTGCGGCCCAATGCTCAGGCAGCGGAGCGGTTGGGTAGCTTTCAGACACTCTGCATCATATGTATCAGTGTGAATGGTGCTCTATGCAGGCCTAGTGTATGCATGGCAGGTCGCCTCCCACATTTTGCTGGTAGAGGCGACTCAACAGCCAGCAGCTGGGCTTGCTCCACAATTGGGCTCTGACTGCGTCCTGTAAGTGCATTTGGTTTTCTGTCTTTGGCATGGATGGTAAGTTTTTCTGATGCTGCTTTTTTCTATAGTATTTTTGTACAATTTTGTTAGGACTGGTGAGCATGGGATCCCTTGATCGTGGGTCATCAGCTTAAATGTCTTGGGCCAACCATGAACCAAAATCCCATCTATAAAGGTTTTTTATTTATCATATAAAAAACTTTTGCACTTTTTTATCCATCCAGGGCGCAGTTGGGCCCATAGGGCGCCTGTTCATCCAGTGGTGCAGAAGCATCGTACTGTGCGGCCCAATGCTCAGGCAGCGGAGCGGTTGGGTAGCTTTCAGACACTCTGCATCATATGTATCAGTGTGAATGGGCTCTATGCAGGCCTAGTGTATGCATGGCAGGTCGCCTCCCACATTTTGCTGGTAGAGGCGACTCAACAGCCAGCAGCTGGGCTTGCTCCACAATTGGGCTCTGACTGCGTCCTGTAAGTGCATTTGGTTTTCTGTCTTTGGCATGGATGGTAAGTTTTTCTGATGCTGCTTTTTTTCTAGTAGTTTTTGTACAATTTTGTTAGGACTGGTGAGCATGGGATCCCTTGATCGTGGGTCATCAGCTTAAATGTCTTGGCCAACACATGAACCAAAATCCCATCTATAAAGGTTTTTTATTTATCATATAAAAAACTTTTGCACTTTTTTATCCATCCAGGGCGCAGTTGGGCCCATAGGGGCGCCGTTCATCCAGTGGTGCAGAAGCATCGTACGTGACGTGCCCCAATGCTCAGGCAGCGGAGCGGTTGGGTAGCTTTCAGACACTCTGCATCATATGTATCAGTGTGAATGGTGCTCTATGCAGGCCTAGTGTATGCATGGCAGGTCGCCTCCCACATTTTGCTGGTAGAGGCGACTCAACAGCCAGCAGCTGGGCTTGCTCCACAATTGGGCTCTGACTGCGTCCTGTAAGTGCATTTGGTTTTCTGTCTTTGGCATGGATGGTAAGTTTTTCTGATGCTGCTTTTTTTCTAGTAGTTTTTGTACAATTTTGTTAGGACTGGTGAGCATGGGATCCCTTGATCGTGGGTCATCAGCTTAAATGTCTTGGGCCAACACATGAACCAAAATCCCATCTATAAAGGTTTTTTATTTATCATATAAAAAACTTTTGCACTTTTTTATCCATCCAGGGCGCAGTTGGGCCCATAGGGGCGTTGTTCATCCAGTGGTGCAGAAGCATCGTACTGTGCGGCCCAATGCTCAGGCAGCGGAGCGGTTGGGTAGCTTTCAGACACTCTGCATCATATGTATCAGTGTGAATGGCGCTCTATGCAGGCCTAGTGTATGCATGGCAGGTCGCCTCCCACATTTTGCTGGTAGAGGCGACTCAACAGCCAGCAGCTGGGCTTGCTCCACAATTGGGCTCTGACTGCGTCCTGTAAGTGCATTTGGTTTTCTGTCTTTGGCATGGATGGACAGATTTACTTTACCATAAAGAAAAATGTTCATTTAATACTTTGTAGAAAACCTTTTGCAGGCAATGAATGCCTGATGTTTAGAAGACATGGAGGTCGCCAAACACTGGGTTTCCTCATTTGTTTTGCCACATCTGCCACGATCTGCTGTGTAATGGCTCACTTGCGGCAAGCGCCATTCATCCCCTATGGGATTTGCGGTCAGGTGTGGCAAGTGTGGTTTTGCCGAACTCAACAAAACCGCACTTGCGGCACCTGACTGCAAGTCCCATAGGGAATGAATGAGGCTTGCCGCAAGTGAGCCCGTTATGTGGCAGATGCGGCAAACCAGCCGGATCTCCCATGATTATACAAAAACGCTGATGTGGAAGGTGCCTTACATGGAGGAAATGCACAAAAAGTGTTGATATTTTTATGTCTCCAACATTTTCATTTTCTTTTTTACATCTCAGCTTAATTTATTCAGTCTTTGAACTTTTGTCTCTCCAAATAAAGTAGTCAAATCATTTCCCAAAAAATACATTAACTCAACATTTTAAAGTTGCCTAATTAGCAAGTGCAGAAGTGGACAGCAAAATCCTAATTAAAATTATTTGAGAGCACTACCTTTTTTAGAGGTTGACCCTTTAGAATGTTTGACTTTAGATTCTGACATTTTAAAAATGAAATCAAGCCCCAAGCTACAAATATATGTAAACCATTGGATTTAAGGTTCATAAAAACCCGCTAATGAGAACACGCTATGCTAACAAATTAAAAGGAAACTAATACTTTCTACCTCATTTGGCATTTCATTCACATTCATTAGTTAAGAAAAAAATCATTATCTCGAAGTATAAATGCCCTACTGTTTATCTTTAAATCATTAACAATTAAATGGCCAAACAGTTGCTGCACTAAAATTGATCTTTGCTAGTGTGGAAATGATTGTGATAACATGAAGTCATGGTAAAAATTAGCAAAGCATTTTAGGCCATTGTTTTATCATTCTCTTGAGCTTTAAATATTAATTTTTCACCTTAAGTTAAAATGAAAATGTCATCTTTGTGAAGCTATGTTTTAGCTGTAGATCTTAAGTAGCATTATAGCTGTGGTCATAAATGCAGACCACAAAAAAGAAACATTATTACAATTATGGGAACTTGCTGTTAAAAATACCAATTAATTTTCCAGGGATCAGAGGAAGTAACAAGATGCTCTTTTAGTGCTTAGATAAATTTACACCACAAAACTGACAATGACTTCCAGAATGCATAAATTGCAACTATTGTGCTATAATACAAGCTAGCAAAATGAAATAATACCATGTGATGCAAAACAAATTAATATATTATATTTCAGGATCATATTTTCTTCTGTTTAAGAATACAGGCATTTCCTTTTGTATGATGGCTCATAAGAAATGATTGTTATAGAATCTGCACCGAGCACAGGCACTTGCGTCCCCATGTTAAACATAGGGACGCGTGGTGCCTGTGCTCAGCTTGCGCTTCCTCACCGCAATACGCTGCGGCGGGGAGCGCAAGTCTGAAACCAGCCTAACACTTCAACTAATGCCAGTGATTCTAAGATTGTATTTTGTGACATATTGTACTTCATGATAGTGGTAAATCTAGGATGATATTTTTTGCAATTACTTGTGAAAATGTAGAAATTTATACTATTGAAAATATGAAAATTTAAATTATTACTACAGCATTATAATAAATTATTTCGCTGTATTCTTGATAGTCAGATTGAAGCCCTCGGGGTTCAAGATACCCAGCTTAAAGGGAACCTGACCCCTCCAAATCACCCCCAACCCTAGTAATACCTGTTCCTGCTCCATGACAGATCATTATTAGTGGTCCTTTTCTGTAAAAAAAGTGCTCTGTAACATTGGAATAATCAACAATTATTGGAATCAACTTACAAATCAGAGACTTCTTGGCTCTGAATAAGTCTCACAGGGCGTCCCCTGTGAGACTCTAAGCCCTCCCTAGGTGCTCATTTTCACGCCCCGAATGATCCTCCCTCTCTCAGTCTGTGCTGCTGTGATGTGGACCTGAAGGCAGGATTAATGATTTGCATTCTGTGAGTGATAGAGAGGGGGAGGGTGAAGCCTGCACAAGCAGAGGAACACAGACAGAGAGGGACTGGATCCTGGAGCTGCAAAACAACACGCCCCAAGGGCTAAAGAATATAGTCCTTGCTAATTATAATCACTAATGAGTAAGTATTAAAACGTTTTAATTCACTTTCACAGGATGCTTTTAGGAGACAAAAGAAGTGTGAGATTAGTGATAGGATGCTGCAGGGACATGTTTTGGTAGCTTAGGAGACATTCTGGAGGTGACAGGATCCCTTTAAAGATCCAAAAACTCTCTCTTCTAATCAGTGTATTAAACCTATTCTGTATAGTCACTGGGACCTGATCAATAATGAGTAACTTCAGGCTAGTTGGATCTTTGTGATGAACTAGCCATAATGCTTGGAAACACTATGCTGTAAAAAGCCATTACGAATGTTCTGGTGATGCTTATTCATTCACTATAGCGAATACAGTGAAAAAATTCATTATAATGCTGTAGTAACATTTTTTATATATTTTAATATAAATCTTATTTTATTCAATTTTTTTTACATATATTTATATTTTTTATATCTATTTTAGGAATGTTACCACTTAAAGTAAGTAAAAAAATTTTTTATCGTAATAAACAACATGATTAATTGGGATTTTAATCAGTAAAATAATTTTGTGTTCTGACAGTAATTTTATTGAAGTAATATAATGTCAAACTGTTTTATTCATTTTCCCCAGTTATGTGTCTTTACTGTTAGTTTATTTGTTATGCATTTATTTTTGTGCAATATCTTCATGTTTGAGTGTTGTTAATTTTATGGTTATTTTTATTGTTATTTGTCCACAACCTTATATGTATATTGTCTTATATTTGTATACAATCCAGATTATAATGGGTTAATTAGGTCTTGAATTAAACCATTGTTCTTACTGGCTATTATGGGTTTATATGTCCTTCCATCCCCCTGCCCTTGTAACCACCACCTGAGGAAGATGACAATCCGCCGTCGAAACGCGTTGTGGAGTTAAATAAAAACGCTAAGTAAATTATCCCCCTATCAGTTGCTTCCCTTCATCCAGTGCTCTGTTGACCACAAATTTGTATTTTCTATGGGTTTTCCAGTAGGCTCTAGGATTCCATGGCTAAATACTCGGCTCTGATATTGCTGGAGGCGGCTATGTCCCTTGTTATCAGGGTAGAATGATGCCTATGGAACAGATCCACCGGCCCTCTGTTTTCTGTTGTTCTCCGCATGGAGGTGGTCCCAAAATTACCAGCCGAGGAGCCAAGGCAACTGGTGGAGTATCCCCATAAGTGCACTCTCTGGTTATTTTGCATTGTTTAGGGGCATGCTTTTATTGCGGTTATAAGTGCTACTTTATTAGAATGTATTCACCTAAACCACCTTTGGCATGCATGGTTTCTTCATTTTATATTCTGTTTATATTCTGTTTTGGCTAATATTATTCCGGGACAAGGAAGGAATACCGTTACCCCATGGCAGGACTGTGCTAGGCCTCAGTACAAGAAAGAAGAAATATTAACTCACCATTGATGTCATTCTCCGAGAATCCCCTTCATAGCATGAGTCACGGCTTGGCAACCTCCGATTATGGAACCAGAAGGCAGAGATTGGCCCAGTGATGGGGAAAAACAGCAGCATGTAGAGGAAAAATATATAAAACTTCACTTTGCAAATCCATTAGAAAAGTATATAAAAATAATGCACAGTGTGCAGCAGTCAGATCAGTCCATAGGAAGGTTAAGAGTGACACGTTTCGGCTAAATCAGAAGCCTTAATCATGATCTGACTGCCGTACACTGTGCATTATTTTTATATATTTTTCTTATGGATTTGCAATAAAGTGAAGTTTTAAATATTTTTCCTCTTCGTGTTGTCATTTTTCTCCATTGCTGGGTCAATCTCTGCCTTCTGGTGCTAGGCCTCAGGTTCTTCTTAATAGTAGTGAGAGGGGAGCATTTCACACTAGGGTCTTACTTGGGTGCAGTTACCTATCCAGTTTCCTCAGGTGGATGGTTGGCTGAGGTTTATAAAGGCAGAGGGCAGGATCACATGATCAGGAGCAAAGCAGCGGACACCATTTTGCAAAGGGGGCAAAAAGCAGAGAATGTTAATAGAGACCCAATGTGCTAACAATTGCTTTGGTAAAGTGGGCTATATCAGATAATAGAAAAAGATTAAGACAGTCTTTCCCCCTAGGTTTCCCCAGTTATACTCACTGTCATTTGTAGCATAATATTGTGAACAGTAAGGATTCAGTAACTGCAGAGGTGCATGGGGTGCCAGGTTATTTGGCTATTCTCAGGCTCAGGCATATAAAGATATTTTAAGTTTATGTGAATTCAGTCCAAGGTGAGCATAAGGCACAGAAGTAAATGCCCTGTTCGAGACGCCAACATTTTAGATGTAATACATGTCACAATGAGGTAGTAGGTGCCATTTGCACTCTCAGGCCCGGACGTAAGTGCCTAGTGGTGGTGTGGCTTTTCTGCCGTGCTGTTTAGTTTGGGGTGTCACGGTGCTCCTACCTGGTTCCTGGCACTCCAACAACATTCCCCATAACTATAGTTTGGCCTTGCTGTGATGGGTTCTGAAAAGATGGCCTGGTACGTTACATTAACATCTCATGTACCTTGCTCATCCCCTATAGATGGCTTGTTTCAACTGCCAACTGTCAACTCTCTCTGGTTGCCATAGTGACCAGGCTATAGAGGCTATTTATCACACATCCTTCAATACAGTCCCTTGCCAAAACCTATACCACCACTTGCTGGTCTCCAGTGGTATTACAGAAAACCAAGTTAAATTTAATTTTACAGAATGAAATCAAGCAATACAACAAACCATAATTATTCTACAGACGTATAAAAGCAGACATTTTTGTAATGGCCCCTTCTGGGTCACTACAAAGTATATCTACCACAGTTATATTTTATGCCAAATTTTCTAAGTCAAATATTCTAAATAAATGTATTTTGCTTTCACATTGTTGATCTCCAAAGTAAAAGAAAGGGATTTTTTCAGGGCTGCCTCCAGACAATAGGCGATCCAAATAGTATCCAAACTGTTCTTTATTACTCTACGCGTTTCGTGAGAACCTCTCACTTCCTCAGGAGTTATACAAAGTTTCCTGAGGAAGTGAGAGGTTCTCACGAAACGCGTAGAGTAATAAAGAACAGTTTGGATACTATTTGGATCGCCTATTGTCTGGAGGCAGCGCACGAAAAAATCCCTTTCTTTTACTTTGGAAATCATCATTTTTACTGGGAGGTACAGCAGCCGGATACGCATTTAAGGTGTTGTGACTGGGCACAACCTAAAAAGGTGAGCACAACACACCTACATTACCATTTATCACACAGTTAAGACCCTATTTTGCGCTATTTCTCCCCCCTTTAGTGTATAGTAGAAGCTTTCACATTGTTCAAATACTGGCTGAAGTACTAAGTGGATTCCATGCAATGGTGAATGTTGTTACTAGCCTTTTGAAAAGAAAGTGATATATCATAAAAATCATAAAGTATTTACTGGAGGTCTTTTTATTCTATTATAAATCCCCAGACAGGAACGAGTAGTTTGGATTTTGAGCTATACCATTCTTTATAGTTTTTTGCCATTACTTCTGCCTAAAGAGGATCTATCAGTAGGATCAAATCACTCATTCCACATCTAAAATTGAACATATGCACACTCAAGTCTTTGAAAAGTAAGTCAATTGATAGCATTATATCTTTCTATCTTTTGCTGCATTCCTGAGTAATCTAAAAAAAATTTTTAATATGCAAATGAGGTGTACTGGGCTCAGGGAGTAGCAGAGTGTGGCGCCCCGCAACGAGTGCGTCACAAGGGAGTATTGCAGCCGCAATATTCTCTGACAAAGCAGTGCAATAGTTAACTCTGAGATCCAACCCAACATACAACACCTAGAACAGAGGACCAATCCTAGGTCCTGGTGGGTGGAGTGTTAGGGTAGTGAAGTAGAACACACAATAGTCTAGGAGAGTCAAGTCAAGAATCTAGAACCGAGAACACAGAACTTGGAGAGGAGCGGGGGTTCCGCACCTCGTGCGGGCCCTGGGCCGTCACCGGTCGGGTGTCCGCACCTGAGGCCTTAACTACCGGGATTGGGCATTTCTACACGGGTTCACAAAAGACTCCCGTGCCCACACTCACAGCCGGTTCACTGGTACCGAAGCTGGCAGCAGTTCACCTCTGTCACGCGAACCAGCCCCGTGGAGGATCAGCTTTACAGGAGCACCCCATCACCAGCCAGTTTCCAGTCGTCTAACCAGCGGTGTACCCACTGAGGGATCCAAGGCTCCCCAAAGCATCCAGAACGTACATCATGGATAGGGCATTGAAGCAGCCTCCCCGTACCCGACCTGGTATTCCTGGGCGACGCTGGCAAAGCAAACTAAGGAGGTAGAAAGGAGGTACACTGCGGATCTCTGAGGAGCACTATCACTGCTGAGTCCACCCGGTCTTCTACTCAACCACTGTAAGCCATGTACTGCCTGCTGGTTACAGTAAAGACCCGTTGCAGAGACTATCTGTGTCCGTGTTTCCTTATGAACTGTCCGTCATTAACTAAAGGTAACCGCAGCTGCCGCACAACATCTTGAGCAGCTCCAGCCTCCGGGGCTCACCGCTCAGCCTGTGGGGAGCGTAACATCTTGCTGCTGTCCATCACCCCGGAGGTTCCGCAGCGTCGGTAACCCTTACCGAACTACTCATAGGTGGCGTCACGAAGAAAACAAATTAAATCCCCTTTAATCTGTTCCCACTATGACGTCTTCAATTTTGATCTGCACTACACCGGGCCCCACTACCGGCAGGCGCGGTCCACCCGTGACAAGGAAGGAGAAGAATCGCCTGTATCAACCGGAGTCAGCCGGCCGCGGTGTGTCAAGAGCACTTAAGAAGCTTCTGTTGTCTAGGTTGTTTCCCTCCCCAGCACCAGTTTCTATAGCTTGATTAAATGTCATATTTCCTGTTCTGGCACTTGATGTCATATAAGCCTAAACTATTAATCAAGCCAAAGAGGTTATTGCGGGATAGAAAAACAACTTCAGGATAGAGAAAGAAGTTTGATAAGTGCGCTATGAAGCCCAGAGAAGTTATTGCCTTATATCCAAATGAATAAAAATGTTGAATACTTAGTAAAGCAACAACTGATTGAAAATGTAAAGGTGTAAATGGATTTAAAATTTAAAAAAACTTACATGGCTATATATGTGTATATGTGTTTGGGGGATTGAACTTCTTGACAGTTTTCCTTTAAGAGTCATAGTTAAGGTACCATTACACAGCACGATATCCTTAATGATATCGCTTGAACATGCTCTCAAATCAAACGATCCACGATCAGCAAACCTGCTGGATCGTTCTGTGTCACACCGCAATAACGATGTCATTCACGACTTCGCCCATTCACATCAGTGAACAAGTATAGTTCACTGGGTTGTGCGAACGATACCTGCTCGCTGGATCATTGGTGCGCGATATCTATGCATGTGACAGCTCACCAACAATGTCAAAATGCTATCCTAATGACTGTGCGCCCATGAGATCGTTAGTGATATCGTTTCAATATCGTACCGTGTAACGGTACCTTTAAAGAAATCTGTCACCTTACCTAGGAGCTAAACTCATAAATTTGCAATAACACCCAATCTTTAACAAACGATAATCTTTATTAATAAATATATAAAAATGATACATCCTAGTCAGGGCTTCCGCTAGAGACAGCCACTGTGGTACTGGAGCATCAGAACATGTTAGGTGAAACCTTTGTTGACAGTCAAGGACAGATTTATTAGGGCCTCTGTATGACAGTGAGGTTGATCTGTGGTTACCCAAGCGTTCTTCATTTGTTTGTAACAACAAATTGTCTTAAAGCTCTTCCCTGTGTGTAATTTTGTACTGGTTTAAGGGTATACCTTTTTTTTTATATATTTCTTAACCCCTTCACGACCCTTGGCCCACCGTTTGGGCCATGGAAACAAGTTCATTCCCGACCCTTGGCCCAGGGGGTGGGCCATGGAATGAACGGGCTCCTGCAGGCCGAGTGAGGGTCTCACTGACCTGTCACTCGGCCTGCAGGTACATGGGGTGTTGTACAACACCCCATGGGGGGTCGATTTGCCCCCACCCCCACCCCCCCGGCTACAGGCGCAGTGATTGGCACTCAAAAGTGAAAGTGAAAATTACCGCGCCTGTCATGCTTCCCTGCCTGCCCCTGCTCTCCCTACCCTCCGATCTGCTCCCCTGTCATCCTCTAACTGCCCCCCTGTCCCCCACCTCTCTATCCTGCCCCCTCTTCATCTTTCTTACCCCCCCACCGCTTCCTGTCCCTGCGCTCGCTTCCTGTCCCTGCCGCCCGCTTCCTCTTCCTGCCACCCGCCTCCTCCTCCTGCCTGCCCCCGCTTCCTGTGAGTTCCCCCCCATCTCCTGTCACCCCCCCCTCTTCCCCCTGCCTGCCCCCCCCGATCACCAGAGCGGCGATCGCCTCTCCCACTCACCCCTCCGGCGATCGCGCTCCATCCTGCACGGCTGCGTCCCGCTCCTCCTCCTCTTCTCTCCCGCCGCCTCCGGATCTAACAGCTCTGTGCTGGAGCTGTCAGATCACTTTCTACAGCTGGATCCTGAGGATCTAGCTGCAGGAAGTGATCTGACAGCTCCAGCACAGTGATCCACAGTGACCATTATGTGATCACTGTGGATCACTGTGCTGGATCTGTCAGATCACTTTCTACAGCTGGATCCTGAGGATCTAGCTGCAGGAAGTGATCTGACAGCTCCAGCACAGTGATCCACAGTGACCATTATGTGATCACTGTGGATCACTGTACTGGATCTGTCAGATCATTTTCTACAGCTGGATCCTGAGGATCTAGCTGCAGGAAGTGATCTGACAGCTCCAGCACAGTGATCCACAGTGATCACATAATGGTCACCGTGGATCACTGTGCTGGATGTGTCAGATCACTTTCTACAGCTGGATCCTGGGGATCTAGCTGCAGAAAGTGATCTGACACCCCGGGCGCAGTGACCCACTATGTGCATCACTGCGCCTGGGCTGCCAGATCGCTTTCTGCAGCTCGATCCCCATGCATGGGGATCGAGCTGCGGAAAGTGATCTGGCAGCCCAGGCGCAGTGATGCACATAGTGGGTCTCTGCGCCCAGGCTCTTAGATCGCTGCTCTACAGCCCGATCTCCCTGCATGGGCATCGAGCTGCAGAAAGTGATCTGACACCCTGGGCGCAGTGACCCACTATGTGCATCACTGCGCCTGGGCTGCCAGATCGCTTTCCGCAACTCGATCCCCATGCAGGGGGATCGAGCTGCAGAAAGCAATCTGACAGCCTGGGCACAGTGATGCACATAGTGGGTCACTGCGCCTGGGGTCTCAGATCACTTTCTGCAGCTCAATCACCATGCTGGCGGATCGGGCTCCAGAGTAGCGATCTGAAAGCAAAGGCGATCGAGCGTCGTGGGACCTTTGTTGTGGACTACGTCGGAGACAATTGAACGTCGTGGGACCTTCGTTATGGACTACGTCGGAGCGATCGAGCGTCGTGGGACCTTCGTTGTGGACTACGTCGGATCTTTTTATAATAAAGATGGAGTCCAAATTTTGTCTGGTTTTTTTTGCAAATAAAAAGATTTTTCTCTGTGTGTCTTTATTGACTATTTACCATACTAGAGATTCCTAATGGCGGGTCTAACATTGGCCCTATATTATGAATCTCGGGCTTAGTGCCAGCTGCCAATAAAAAGCTGGCATTAACCCCTTTATTACCCAGTTAGCCACCGCGGCAACTGGAAGAGCGTGGGTACAGCGCCAGAAAATGGCGCTTCAATGAATGCGCCATTTTCTGGGGCGGCTGCGGGCTGCAATTCGCAGCATGGGGGGCCCAGAACGCTTGGGTCTCTCTGCTGAGGATTCCAGTCCCCAGCTGCCTAGTTGTACCTGGCTGGACCAAAAGTATGGCGGAGCCCCACGTAATTTTTTTTCTAGGATTAGTTCTAGAAATTAAAAAAAAATGGGCTTCGCTGTATTTTTGGTTCCAGCCAGGTATGACGAGGCAGCTGGTGGCAGTCCGTAGCTGCCAAGTTGTACCTGGCTGGACCAAAAATATGGCGGAGCCCCATGCCATTGTTTTTCTTACTTCTACCAATAAAATGACAAGGAGCTTTGCCTTATTTTTGGATGCCAGCCAGGTACAACTTGGCAGTTGGGGGGCTGCAATCCTCATCGTGGAGAGACCCAAATGTTGTGGCCCCCCCACGCTGCAAATTGCAACCCACAGCCAACACAGAAAATAGCACATTAGAGGTGCCATTTTCTGGTGCTGTACCCCAACTCTTCCAGTTGCCCTTGTGCTGGTGGCAATGCTAGTGGCATACAGGGGTTCTCCATACGTGACATGGAGTCCGCTAACAATTCCAATTGTTAGCGGACACCATGTCGCGTATGGAGAGCCCCTGTGTGCCTAAACATTGGAGCTCCCCCACAAGTGACCCCATTTTGGAAACTACACCCCCAAGGAACGTATCTAGATGCATAGTGAGCACTTGAACCCCCAAGTAGTTCACAAATTGATCCATAAAAATAAAAAAGTACTTTTTTTTTCCCACAAAAAAAGTATTTTTTCATTTTTACGGATCAATTTGTGAAGCACCTGGGGGTTCAAAGTGCTCACTATGCATCTAGATACGTTCCTTGGGGGGGTCTAGTTTCCAAAATGGGGTCACTTGTGGGGGAGCTCTAATGTTTAGTCACACAGTGGCTCTCCATACGCAACATGGTGTCCGCTAACCGTTCCAATAGTTAGCGGACACCATGTCGCGTATGGAGAGCCCCTGTGTGCCTAAACATTAGAGCTCCCCCACAAGTGACCCCATTTTGGAAACTAGACCCCCCAAGGAACGTATCTAGATGCATAGTGAGCACTTGAACCCCCAGGTGCTTCACAAATTGATCCGTAAAAATGAAAAAATAATTTTTTTGTGGAAACAAAGTACTTTTTCATTTTTACGGATCAATTTGTGAAGCACTTGGGGGTTCAAAGTGGTCACTATGCATCTAAATAAGTTCCTAGGGGGGTCTAGTTTCCAAAATGAGGTCACTTGTGGGGGAGCTCCAATGTTTAGGCACACAGGGGCTCTCTAAACGTGACATGGTGTCCGCTAACAATTTGAATGGAAAATCAACTCAAATTGTTAGCGGACACCATGTCACGTTTGGAGAGCCCCTGTGTGCCTAAACATTGGAGCTCCCCTACAAGTGACCCCATTTTGGAAACTAGACCCCCCAGGGAACTTATCTAGATGGGTTATGAGCATATTGAACCCCCAGGTGCTTCACAAATTAATGAAAAAAAAAAAGTTTGTGGAAAAAAAGTACTTTTTCATTTTCACAGATCAATTTGTGAAGCACCTGGGGGTTGAAAGTGCTCACTATACATCTAGATACGTTCCCTGGGGGGTCTAGTTTCCAAAATGGGGTCACTTGTGGGGGAGCCCCAATGTTTAGGCACACAGGGGCTCACCAAATGCAACATGGTGACAGCTAACAATTTGAGCTGATTTTTATTCAAATTGTTAGCGGACACCATGTCGCGTTTGGAGAGCCCCTGTGCGTCTCTACATTGGAGCTCCCCCACAAGTGACCCCATTTTGGAAACTATACCCCCCAGAGAACATATCTAGATGGGTAGTGAGCATATTGAACCCCCAGGTGCTTCACAAATTAATGAAAAATAAAGATTTTTGCGTAAAAAAAGTACTTTTTCATTTTTACAGATTAATATGTGAAGCACCTGGGGGTTGAAAGTGCTCACTATGCATCTAGATACGTTCCTTTGGGGGTCTAGTTTCCAAAATGGGGTCACTTGTGGAGGAGCTCCTATGTGGAGACGCACAGGGGCTCTCCAAACGCGACACGGTGTCCGCTAACAATTTGAATGCAAAGCTCAAATTGTTAGCGGACACCGTGTCGCGTTTGCAGAGCCCCTGTGCGTCTCCACATTGGAGCTCCCCCACAAGTGACCCCATTTTGGAAACTAGACCCCCAAAGGAACATATCTAGATGGGTAGTGAGCATATTGAACCCCCAGGTGCTTCACAAATTGATCCATAATAATGAAAAAAGAAAATTTTTGTGGAAAAAAAAGTGCTTTTTCATTTTTATGGATGAATTTGTGAAGCACCTTGGAGTTCAAAGTGCTTACTATGCATCTAGATACGTTCCTTGGGGGGTCTAGTTTCCAAAATGGGGTCACTTGTGGGGGAGCCCCAATGTTTAGGCACACAGGGGCTCACTAAACACAACATGGTTACAGCTAACAATTTGAGCTGATTTTTATTCCAATTGTTAGCGGACACCATGTCGCGTTTGGAGAGCCCCTGTGTGCCTAAACATTGGAGCTCCCCCACAAGTGACCCCATTTTGGAAACTAGACCCCCCAGGGAACATATCTAGATGGGTAGTGAGCATATTGAACCCCCAGGTGCTTTACAAATTGATCTGTGAAAATGAAATAATTTTTGTGAAAAAAAAAAAGTACTTTCTTTTAGCCTAAATTTTTTCGTTTCACATGGCAACAGCATAACATTCATCCTAAAATTTGTTGGGCAATTTCTCCTGAGTACACCGATACCTCATATGTGGTCATAAACCACTGTTTGGGCGCACGGCAGGGCTCAGAAGGGAAGGAGCGCAATTTCACTTTTTGAATGTAAAATTAGCTCCAAAATTCAAATTGCGCTCCTTCCCTTCTGAGCCCTGCCGTGCGCCCAAACAGTGGTTTATGACCACATATGAGGTATAGATGTACTCGGGAGAATTTGCACAACACATTTTAAGATCCATTTTATCCTGTTGCCCATGTGAAAATGAAAGAATTGAGGCTAAAAGAACATTTTTGATAAAATTAAAATATCCATTTTTTGTTTCCACTTTGCTTTAGTTCCTGTGAAGCACCTGAAGGGTTAATAATCTTCTTGAATGTAGTTTTGAGTAGCTTGAAGGGTGCAGTTTTTGGAATAGTGTCACTTTTGGGTGTTTTCTGTCATGTACACCCCTCAAAAGGACTTCAAATGTGATGTGGTCACTAAAAAAAATGGTTTTGTAAATTTTGGTTGAAAAATGAAAAATTGCTCATGAACTTTGAACCCTTATAACGTCCTAACAAAAATTTTTTTTTTCCAAAATTGTGCTGATGTGAAGTAGACATGTGGGAAATATTATTTAATAACTTTTTTCTGTCACATATCTCTCTTGTTTAGCAGAAAAATAAATAAAAAATGTGAAAATTGTGAAATTTTCAAAATTTTTGCCATATTTTAGATTTTTTCACAAATAAACGCAAAAATTATCGACTTAAATTTAATACTAGCATGAAGCCCAATATGTCACGAAAAAACAATCTCAGAATCGCTAGGATCGGTTGAAGCGTTCCCGAGTTATAACCTCATAAAGGGACACTGGTCAGAATTGCAAAAAAGGCCAAGGTCTTTAGGGTCAAAATAGGCTGGGTCCTGAAGGGGTTAATAAAGGTTATCCTTTTAAAGTTTGGGTGTCATTGCAAGTTTATGAGTTTATTCTGAGGAACCCCAAAGAGATATTTTGTATTATGATTTATTCTGATCTAAGAGCTACATAATGTAGGAAAAAGAGTCCCTTATCACAATGATGTATAATACAGTTTACTGGGTGCATGAGTTGTAATACAATCAGAGTTCTTAGGTACAGCATGTGGTAGAGCGAAGAAAGCTAACTCCACTTACACCACAGATTTTTGTGGACACATTGCTTTATAACAGTGAGCTCCTTATTTAACAAAGGGTCGTGGTCATACTAAGTCGTACTATGGCTCAAGTGAACTGTTGTCCATGCGGTGATAATCTCCTGGTGATAAAAATAGCCTAGGAAGTGTCACATCCCTGAGATCTGTATGACGTTGTCCTCAGATTACATAGCAAAAACCTATTGTCCTTTAAAGAAAAAATATGCATGAGACAGTAATTAATTGCAACTATCATGGGGGTAGACAGAATGTCATCATCACAGCTAGATCAACAAATACTAGTAAGGACAACCAAAGAATCATAGCTGTAGAGCAGGGGATTTATCATTTGTGTAAAAGCTCATTTGTAATTTTATTCAATTTATTTTATTCAATCATAATTCACAACTGCATTTTTAAGGTTTTACCCAATTTCTTACCTTATTAACTTGTTCATCGCATATAATCTAACCTAAATTATCAGCATATTTTAGTATTCTAAGATTTTTGTAGTTAACTATTGACAAACTGGCTGATGTGATATAATTTGTGACGCAGATGAATTAAATATGATTCTTACTATTTGGCAAACCATTTATAGCTTTTTCATTTTTAGTATTAACAATGCTATAAAAGATGACAAAGCGTGTTATGACTGTCGTTGGAATAATAGAATAAACTTAAAAAGGGCCAGGTCAATTTTATAGCAGAACTAAATAACTTTAGATATTTTGAACATTTTAATTTCAAGACAAAGTTAGGCATTGCATCATCTGTTATCCCATGCCTAGAGCTCTGTCAACACTTACTTTCCAACAGCTGTGAAGGTTACACTAGGATTCACAGACTTAATGATTTTTTTACTTTTTGTTAAACTACGAATCAAGCTATGTATTCTGATTCCAATGATAATTTTCTTATTTATTTATTTTCTTCACTTAAATAGCACTAATGATTCCATAGCACTTTACTGATGTGATCGTCACTGTCCCCATTGGGGTTCAAAATCTAAATTCCCTGTCAGTATGACTTTGGAGTGTGAGAGGAAGCCATAGTAGCTTGAGGAAACACACGCAAACACGGGAGAACATACAAATCCCTTCTAAGGGCCGCTTTACACACACAAACTTCTGTGACCAACTTCTGAACAGATCTCTGGTTGCAGTGAACTCATGGACACATTGCTCCATTTGTACACAGCCACAAAATGGAGCAATGTGTCCATGATATCACTGCAACCAGAGGTCTGTTCAGGAGTTGGTCACAGAAGTTGGTGTGTGTAAAGCGGCCCTAAGTGTTGTCCTTGGAAGGATTTGAATCCGGGACACCAGTCACCATGTCAACCACTGAGCCACTTTTCCACTCTTTATACTTAATAAGTAACCGGGTTTACTTAACATACCATAATTGGCATTTTTTACATTTTAACTTAGGATAATGATCATTAAAGATTATCATTGGAGAGCAATAAAAATAATAATAAAAAAAAATAAAAACAAAACAAAACAGATGACTGTTAGTCTGGTTTTGAGACTTTTCATGTCTCTTTCTGCTGTTTCATGTGTTGTTATCATGACGTGGTGAGCACCCACCTTTTTATTTGACTAGAACCTTGTGGTGCTCCTCTTTCTCCCAATTATTGGTTTTGAGACTAAGCAGATTTTTTTTTAATTATTTTTTAAAAATATCATTGAACCTAAATTTCCTTTTCAATTTTCTGGTACTTTTTAGGGCCCACTAGAATCCATATTCATGAACTAGAAAATATTTGTCCCCATTAGTCGACTTGTTTTACAGCTTTTCTTTTCAACTCGCTATTTATGTGTTGGTTAAAGGGAATCTGACAGATGAAATATTGATATGTAACTGATATAATTTTCTAATTTCTCTGATAAAGGTCTTTCTATTTATGTATTTCATTTCTTTATACTCACGCCCTGTTCTGTGTAAATGGCAAAAAAAAGAGATTCATTCCATCTATCAACCACAGTGAGTGATTGCTTACTTCTCTGCTGCCCACGCCCTAGGAAACGAATATTCATGTAGTTACATCGCAGTCACACCCTATGCATTACCCTCCTCTGCAAGCACACAACCAAAGTTCAGTGGAAGTCACTCACATGGGGGCTCTGTATCCTCCTGTGTGGTGCTCGCCTGGGCAATGGATCCTGTCTTGCTGGCACTCACTGCAGAGGAGAGAGTAGAGGGATGATGTTTGCTCTTAGCAGAAGCTGAGCAGCTGCATCTCTGACATCTTTATTTTCCTTCAGCATGAAGCAGTGTCAGTGTGTGTATCTGAGGCATATGTGTATTGCATGCTGTCTGAGATATTTCTATGTGTTTATATGAACATTTGTTCACTTACTCAGCAGATACACACATTATATGTATGTAGGCAAACAAATGTTTATATAAACACATAAAAATCTTTCATAGACAGCACACACTGCAGTGATCTTACTACAGGAGTTGCAGCACAAGCACCTTGCACCTCTCCTATCTGTCCCTCTCCCTCCCCCTTAGAAGCAGCTTGCACAAGCCTGAGATTTTCAGTGACTAGCTTCAGCACTGAGGGGAGGGAGGTAATACCTTCTTAAGAAAGTGTGAAGTTTTCAATAACATTTAAAGAGAACCCATCACCATGAAAATGCAGTGCAATCTGCAGGCACCATGTTATAGAGCCAGGAGAACTGAGTAGATTGATATATAGTTTTAAGAGAAAAGATTAGGTATAGCCTGTTATTTCATCATTTAAACTTTCACTGTTTCTGGGATTTTGGGTCCAGAGGGAGGTCTTATCAGTGTCAGACAGCAAGCCTTGTATAAGTGTGCATACAAAAACAGCTGTCACTAACTGATAGGACCACCCTCTGGACCCAAAATCCCAGAATGAGCAGAGGTATAAATGATTTAAATCACAGGTTATACTGAATCTTTTCTCACAAAACTACAGTGCCTACAAGTAGTATTCAACCCCCTGCAGATTTAGCTGGTTTGATAAGATGCCAATAAGTTAGAGCCTTCAAACTGCAAACGAGAGTAGGATTTATTAACAGAAGCATAAATCTTACAAACCAAAAAGTTATGTTGCACAGTTGAATTTTTATAAATTTTAAACATAAAAGTGTGGGTCAATTATTATTCAACCCCTAGGTTTAATATTTTGTGGAATAACCCTTGTCTGCAATTACAGCTAATAATCGTCTTTTATAAGACCTGATCAGGCCGGCACATGTCTCTGGAGTTATCTTGGCCCACTCCTCCATGCAGATCTTCTCCAAGTTATCTAGGTTCTTTGGGTGTCTCATGTGGACTTTAATCTTGAGCTCCTTCCACAAGTTTTCAATTGAGTTAAGGTCAGGAGACTGACTAGGCCACTCCAACACCTTGATTTTTTCCCTCTTGAACCAGGCCTTGGTTTTCTTGACTGTGTGCTTTGGGTCGTTGTCTTGTTGGAAGATGAAATTACGACCCATCTTAAGATCCTTGATGGAGGAGCGGAGGTTCTTGGCCAAAATCTCCAGGTAGGCCGTGCTATCCATCTTCCCATGGATGCGGACCAGATGGCCAGGCCCCTTGGCTGAGAAACAGCTCCACAGCATGATGCTGTCACCACCATGCTTGACTGTAGGGATGATATTCTTGGGGTTGTATGCAGTGCCATCCAGTCTCCAAACGTCACGTGTGTCTTTGGCACCAAAGATCTCGATCTTGGTCTCATCAGACCATAGAACCTTGAACCAGTCTGTCTCAGAGTCCTCCAAGTGATCATGAGCAAACTGTAGACGAGCCTTGACATGACGCTTTGAAAGTAAAGGAACCTTACGGGCTCGTCTGGAACGGAGACCATTGCGGTGGAGTACGTTACTTATGGTATTGACTGAAACCAATGTCCCCACTGCCATGAGATCTTCCCGGAGCTCCTTCCTTGTTGTCCTTGGGTTAGCCTTGACTCTTCGGACAAGCCTGGCCTCGGCACGGGAGGAAACTTTCAAAGGCTGTCCAGGCCGTGGAAGGCTAACAGTAGTTCCATAAGCCTTCCACTTCCGGATGATGCTCCCAACAGTGGTGACAGGTAGGCCCAACTCCTTGGAAAGGGTTTTGTACCCCTTGCCAGCCTTGTGACCCTCCACGATCTTGTCTCTGATGGCCTTGGAATGCTGATTTGTCTTTACCATGTTGACCATGTATGAGTGCTGTTCACTAGTTTGGGGAGGTCTTAAATAGTCAGAAAAGGCTGGCAAAAGAGATAATTAATCCACACATGTGAAGCTCATTGTTCTTTGTGCCTGAACTACTTCTTAATACTTTAGGGGGACCAAACAGAATTCTGGTGGTTTGAGGGGTTGAATAATAAATGACCCTCTGAATTAACTTTTATCGCTTTAAAAAAAAAAAATAATAATTTTTGTGGCTGCAGTGCATTTCCCACTTCCAGGCTAATCTACAGTCCAAATGTCACAATGCCAAGTTAATTCCGCATGTGTCAACCAGCTACATCTGCAGGGGTTGAATACTATTTGTAGGCACTGTATATGTCAATCTACTCAGTTCTCCCAGCTCTATAACCCGGTGCCTTCAGATTGCACTGCATTTTTCTGATGACAGGTTCCCTTTAAATACTATTGACTAGTTGACAGTGCAAGTAGTGGACTGGTCTAGTGTAGCCAACTGCCTGCAGTTAAGATGCTTATAGCAAAAAAACTACAAAGGGTACATTAAAGATGTTTACATGTTTTAAAAGGGTTGCCTGAGTACTATTCAAGGGAACTAGTAGCATTGTACTGAAAAATGATCTGACAGAGTCCCTTTAACCCCTTCACCTCCATCGATTTTCATTTTTCTGTTGTTTTTCCCTTCCCTTCTTCCAAGAGCCATAACATTTTTATTTTTCCTTCAATATAGACGTATGAGGGCTTGATTTTTGAGGGCGACTTGTACTTACAGATGAAATCATGTATTTTACCATATAGAGTAGAGGAAAATGGGAAAAAAATACCAATTGCGGTGAAATTGCAATAAAAGTACAATTACACGTTGGTTTCTTGTTTTTTTATTCACCATGTTCTAAATATGGTAAAACTGACATGTTGGTATGATGCCTCTTGTCAGTATGAGCTTGTAGATACCAAACATGTATATCTTTATTGTGGTGAAAAAAATTCTGCAGTTTTTAAAGAAACAGAATTGCGCTTTTGTTGTCATTTTCTGCGACCCATAGTGTTCTCAATTTTCGGCATTTGGGGCTGTGGACATTTTTGAAAAGACGCATTGTTTTGATCACCCATTATTGCATTTTGTTGCAATGTTGCAGTGACCAAAAAAGTGTCATTTTGGCATTTGGACTTTGTCTTCTATTACATAGTTTACCGATCTGATTAACTGATTTTATATTTTGATAGATTCGGGTATTTCTGAATGTGGCAATACCAAATATGTGCATTTTTTTAGTTTTATTTTGAATGGGGTAAAAAGGGGATGATTTAAAGTTTTGTGACTTTTTTCATATTTTTTAAAAACCTTTTTTATTTTCTTTTTATTTTACACTGGCCACTAGAGGGCATCAGCACTGCACAGCCTGATCGCTAGTCCTATGTACTGAGAAGCTGCAGCCCTTCAGTGCATAGCACAAATGATCAGTGTGGTTACTGTGCGATCCTCACCGCGGGGCTTTGTATCATGCTGTCAATGAATGACAGCACAATTTAAAGGGTTAACAGCGCCAATTGGATCACTGATCCGATCGGTGGAGTTACTGCTGGGGATGAGGCGGGCTCACAGCGTGAGCTCACATCAGGGGGACACGACCTATGACGTACATGTACATGAAGGGGGTTAACTGTTGCAAAACTATATTTTTGTTAGTTAATTTCTTTTAAATGAAATATATAGTAAAAAAGTTTTAAAAATGATAAAAATGTTGTTTTTCCTAGAGTTTGTAGCTTCATTGTTTATGCGTCTTTTAGTCAGATGTTTCTCTGGTTATTAAAATACAATTATTGACAATTTAAACATTTTTTTATTAACTTTTATTAACAAATAAAAGTTTAGTCTTATGCCAAAACTGGATATTTACAGTGTTGATACATATTTTTCAAGAGTAGGATTGAGGTCTGCAGATTTTGCTGGCCCTGAAACCAATATTTGAGTATTTAAACTACTTAATTATTGCATTTGTATTATTGTTTTGGGGTCAATAGTGTGGTATAAAGGATTTGTTGTCCATGAATTTATCTTGGATTGTTGCAGATGTTGCTCTTCGGACATAAATAGATACCTTTCATTATTCATAACAGTGTTATTAGTCAAAATTGTGAGTAATCCAACTCCGTTGGTTGAAAAGTTACCCTACACGTAAATGGTCTAGTAATGCTTTACTGTCATGTAATAGTGCTCATTCCTGGAGAGACATTGTTAAATATATCCAAAGCAGTCAGAACAGGGTTTCTTAAGATAACACAAAATGATCTTATTCCTCAGGCCAATCCTTCCTGTAAATATATTTTCTCTGATGATGCCCTAATCAACTGTTTAAGACATCTAGAATAAGAATGGTCTAAAGAAGAAAAGGGGAATGTTTCCATGATTCATCTCATTCCAACACTAAAGCCTCCTGAGGCCATATATGCATGGTGGAGTTGCTTTCTATCCAGGGGATCGGAAGTTAATAGTCACAATTGTGATCACTTACCCTTGTAATTACCCTACACATAATGGTCTCTGAAGATTTTGCTCATTAATAATTTTGGCTAAGAACACTGCCATAAATTAAAAATGGTATCCAACCATCCTCTAATAGCAACTTTTAACAATCAACAAGCAACTTGGTGATGCACAATGTTTTTTGTACCATGACTGAGCACAATATCTCAAAGCAAATGTGATAGCTAAGTTTTTCAGAGAACAACAAACTTTCCATTTCTCCATCCTATTAAAAACATGTGGTCAAACCTCAAAAAGCAGGTGGACAAACAAAAACACAAAATTGTGATAAACTGTAAGCATTGATTTGGCAATACTGAGTTGCCTCTAGCCAGGATTTTTATGTCAAATTTATTATTTCCATATCATTATTTAAAAAACAAAATTAAAGCCTGACTCATGGCCAAAGCTCACCTTCTCTCTCTTCCTTAATAATGACCTTTACCTAAATTAGAGCATTTCTACAAGATGTTTCTCTTATGGAAATTGGGGATTACTACTTTATTGCTGTTTGTCTCCACATGGCTGCTAAATAAAACTGGAGGTATACCATTAAAGGGAAGCTGTTAGCTCATTTTCACCCCCTAACCTATCACTGCCTTTCCCTGCACCTTGCTAGCACATCCCTAACCATCCCTCTCTGAGCTAAAATTGCACTATAAAGCTATAGAAAAACAATTTATTAACTTACATTTTCATATGGTGATGAGGCATCCAGGCTATGTCCGTAGACTGGTTAGACACAAATATTCCATTGGTTTCTAATATATATATAGGATCCCAGGGAAATTCCGATAGTAGGTATAGCCCATAGCAAGACTCCAAATAACCATAGCACAAAGGAGAAACACAAAAGGAGTCTTTTTTCTGCTTCAAAAAATGTTACTTTTATTACAAAACACACCTAACAGAAAAGACTCCAAAATAATGCAGCATTTTTAGCCAACAAGGTCATTCTTCTTCTTAGTCGGGGTAAGGAGATCATCACTAACCGCCCTTTTGGCTCTGTTATATCCAGCCTTAATCGCCCGTCCACTGTAACCCCGCTCTCTTAATCTTTCACCCAAATCCTTAGCTTGTGTCTCAAAATTTTTGGGACCTTTACTAAATTGATTCTTCTTTCTCTTGGCACTGCAAAATATTGGTACTTCAGCTTCTTGGTATGATATAATTGGATAATTCCTTATGCACATAGGCCTCTGAGATTATATGCACTGTGTATAACATGCTCAGCTAAAAATTCTGCATTGTTTTGGAGTGTATCACTATAATCTGTGAAACTAATACCCTATTTAACACACTCAGTTAAAATCTGCATTGAACTGGAGAATGTTATTATACTTGATCTAATTGATATACCTGTTAACACAATTTTCTTCTACTATTGTGACTGTGGGGGCACCCATGTAAATTGGGAATATGTGCAATACTGATATATGCTGCTAATGAATTTTTGCTGTGTCATCTGTACACCACCACCGTTCCAGTTGCAAAATTGTACCTTTTAAAAATATTTAGGTGTGTTTTGTGATAAAAGTAACATTTTTTGAAGCAGAAAAAATAATCCTTTTGTGTTTCTCCTTTGTGCTATGTATGTAGACCTCCCCCTCGCTGATGTAGTCATTCCCCATTGGATTTCCGGTCCTGCACAGTGCGTGGGTGTATGGGCTGTACAGGCCAGCTGGCGCATGCACAGTGCACGTGTTGAAGCCGGGCGGTACAACTAATTAGACCCCTTATGCACCAGACCAGAAATGATGTCATACTATGAGAAGGAGACAGGAATTTCGAAATAGGGGGCACACAGGAGAAGGAATGATGATGCCCAGTGAGGTGTGATTACAGCAGTGAGGGGGAAGAATGGAGAACCGGAGACCGCCCATTTTAGTCTACGGACGTAGCCTGGATACCTCATGACCATAGGAAAATGTAAGTTAATAAATTGTTTTTCTCAAGCATTATATTGCAGTTATAGCAGTTAAAGGGTAAAAACGAGCTGACAGGTTTATTTTAACATAGCAAAAAAGAAACATGAACCTCTTATCCAAATATTATTTTATGATTTCCCGCAGCTAAGCAAAATTTTCAAAACTCACAGGTGGTTCTTAGTGAACATTTTGATCAAAGTTTATAAGCCCACTGCAAATCTCTGTAGTTGTTCTTTGCTCTATTATCTATTGAAACATCACCAGAGCAGTAATGATCATCGCAATACCAGCACCAAGTAAACGGATGTAAAATCCAATGCTTTTGATCGCATTAGGCAATAAACAGTATGAAATAAGTGGGACTCTTTTTGCTGTATCTTAGGCTACCTTCACATTCGCGGACGCAGAACGCTGCGGAGGGGATCCGCAATGTGCCGCAGCACCGCAAGCCCCTATCTTTGTAATGGGAGCACATGGTGCTGCGCTTGACTGCGCATGGCGCACCCATTCACTGCCACATGTGATCTGTACGCAGGTGGATGCCAGTGTACAAATCACACAGTCTCGTCCGCACCAGAAATGCAACATGTTGCGTTCATGGTGCGGACGAGACTGGGTGATCTGTGAGCAGGCATCTGCCTGCGTACAGATCACGTATGGCAGTGAATGGGTGCACACGGTCATGCGCAGTCAAGCGCAGCACCGTGCGCTCCCATTATAAAGATAGGGGCTTGCGATGCTGTGGTCACATTGCGGATCCCCTCCGCAGAACGCTGCGGAGGGGCCCGCAAATGTGAAGGCAGCGTAACTCAGTTAAACATAAGAAAAACAAGGGGGTGCTCAAATAGTGAAACCTGGTGGTCTAGTAGTGTATGTCATGGAGCAGTGATGCATTCACCTATCCAGTGCATATACAATGATCCACTTCAACTAAACTAAAAAACATACCGTATATACTCGCGTATAAGCCGAGTTTTTCAGCCCAAAATTTGGGCTGAAAAGTCCCCCCTCGGCTTATACGCGAGTATACAGAACTTCAGGCTTCCCCCGGAGGTATACAGGCCCCCCATCAAGATCCAGGGCCCCCCCCTTGCGCGCCAAACCTGTAAAGTAAAATCATACTTATCACTGTCCTGTTGCTCCATCCCCGCTGCCGACATCACGATCCCAGGCTTCATTCCGTGTCTTCCGCCTTCCTGTGGTCGCGGGCAATGACGTCATTGCCCGCGACCACAGGAAGCCGGAAGCCGGAAGACGCGGAATGAAGCCCGGGATCGTGATGTCGGCAGCGGGGACGGCGCGACAGGACAGTGATAAGTATGATTTTACTTTACAGGTTTGCTGCGCAAGGGGCGGCCCTGGATCTTGATGGGGGGGCCTGTATACCTCCGGGGCTGCTGCTGTATACAGCCCTGGGGCTGCTGCTGTATACAGCCCTGGGGCTGCTGCTGTATACACCCCTGGGGCTGCTGCTGTATACAGCCATGGGGCTGCTGCTGTGTACACCCCTGGGGCTGCTGCTGTATACAGCCCTGGGGCTGCTGCTGTATACACCCCTGGGGCTGCTGCTGTATACAGCCCTGGGGCTGCTGCTGTATACACCCCTGGGGCTGCTGTATACTAGCTAAGGGCTGCTGTATATACCTCTGGGGCTGCTGTATACACCACTGGGGCTGCTGTATATACCTCTGGGGCTGTATATACCTCTGGGGCTGCTGTATACTACCACTGGGGCTGCTGTATACTACCACTGGGGCTGCTGTATAGTACCACTGGGGCTGCTGTATAGTACCCCTGGGGCTGTATATACCTCTGGGGCTGCTGTATACTACCACTGGGGCTGCTGTATACACCTCTGGGGCTGCTGTATACTAACCACTGGGGCTGCTGCTGTATATACCACTGGGGCTGCTGCTCTATACTACCACTGGGGCTGCTGTATACACCTCTGGGGCTGCTGTATACCACACTGCTGGGGGATGTATACCTGTGCTGGAGTCCACCCTCGGCTTATACACGAGTCAATAGGTTTTCCCAGGTTTGGGGGGCAAAAGTAGGGGGGTCGGCTTATACACGGGTCGGCTTATACACGAGTATATACGGTAATAAAACTTGGCATGATGTCAACATTTTGAGGAAATTGTATAAGCCCAGTGCCATGGAATGGCAGCAGGAGGAGTCACCCAGGGGACAAACAGCACCCTCGTTGCAACGCAAAGCCCCCATTACACCCATTTAATCAAGATTATTCTGATTATCAATGGTGATTGCATTTGGTACCTCATCTAAGGATAATATGAATTTCAAAATTTCTGAATACTACTTTCATCCAAGGACAGTGAATCTCTTGAGCCCTGCAGACAGCGCAGTAAGAAGTGGTGCATTCCTTCTGCACAGTTGAAAGAAACATTATTGGAGATATTTTGAGTGCAGACTGAGGCCCTAGAGGAGGTGGAAGAGGTGAGGAATGTTCCCACTTGATTCAAGCTATAGAATTTTTTTGAGCTTTAAATGAATTTTTTAAGCTTCCTGGAGTATGCAGGTGTCTTGACACCTGAAGGGTCTGAAATTTGGAAACAGTGCCAGATGTGGCATCAACTTCGAAGTGCATTAAGCTTACAATGTCCTTAAAACATCCATTTCAAAAAGTTTAATATTTTTTGCGGACTTTTGGTAGAATATATATAATTTTTTTAATTTATTATTTTATTATTATTATTATTATTATTATTATTTATTTATTTTCAATTTTTTTTTTTTTTTGGAGAGCCCACCTTTATTATTGCAGAGGGTCAGCATCATGCAAGGTCATCCTTCTACAGTTACCTGATAGCAAGTCAAATAAAATAACATATGGCCATTGTATTACATACATGGTCTTATAGACCATGTAACAGATGTAACACATGTTCCGACTCATGAAACACCATACTATGGATATTGCTTCTTGAAAATGTGCAATCACTATTTCATTTCATTCCATACATTTGAAATACACATTTTTGTCATGTTCAAAAGTGTGTTATATGTATAATTCATATTGAATTTGTCCTTGCATTGCTGCGTACTAGCCTCATTAAGCATTTCAGAGGAATTGGTGAATGGTAACCTGAATAAACTTATTTCTTTTCATTATTTCTCCTCCAAATATGTCATGTTGCAATAATCTCTCCACCTAACCGCAACCCAGGTGTTAACTTGTGGCATGGTGAATTGGATTTGTGAGTGACGGTACTTTTGCAGCCAACTCCATACAGTTAATGAGGAGATAGACAACAAGATTGTGCTAACAGTAATATTCTGTAAGTGATTGTTTATGTTTGAGTCCTGGCATTGGAAGAAGACAGCTCCTAGACAAAGCAAACAGGCATCACCGCAGAGTTCAGTGTGCCTCTTTGAAGGTGTTTTCTAGGCACTTTGTTTTGCCTCCCTTTGATTTGGATGGGGTTCGGAATTTTTGCAAACTGTTTGCCGAGCAAGTCGGCAAATATATGCCTATTTGTCAAACCAAATCATATCTAAAACTTCATCTCTAGTTACTGTGTAGTTCAGAATCTGATAATCTCTGAAAACAACATGTCCCAATGTCTTCCTAGTAGTGTTAAAGACAAACTGAGAGTTGTAGGTTAATGATATACAAATGTGTATGGGTATGACATGACATTACAATTGATGTACCATTTACTGATGTCAGTTCTTGTGATGTATTTCTGCATTTATGGTGGTTTATGATCATGTATTATTTTTTACTAATGAGGATTGTGATGCTTTGTTTCAGTACTGGTGGTGATTCTAGTGATGTATTTCTGTACTGCAGGTCATTCTAATGATGTATCTTGTACTACTGGTTGTTATGGTGTTGTATTTTCATGTATGTCTGTACTTATTGTGGTTCTGGTCATGTATTTCATTACTAATGAGGGTTGGGATTCTGTGTTTCTGTATTGATGGTGGTTCAAGTAAGCTATTTCTGTACTGCAGGTGGTTCTGGTGATATATTCTTGTGCTGTTATTAAGTTTGATCCTGTGCACATGTAACAATTTTTAATATGAAAGAATGTTATAAATTATGTTAATTAAGTAATGTGATATCCGACAAGGGTTAATTTGCTTTTATTTATGTTGGCAGCACTAAAGCAGTTGTCCAAGCTTGTGATAAAAGTCTGCAGTCCCTCTATGGGACTGCAGGCTTTTAAATTTGCACAGTGTGCGCACTGCATGCTGCCTGGATTCTCTTGAGCTGGCAGTGAGAGCAAGAGATCATGAAATCACGCCCATGTGATTTAAATACATGTGGCTATGTGCCATCTAGATATGGATGGCCTTGCTCATCACTGTCCCCAATCTCCTAATTCTCCTGTCCTGATCTGGCAGTCAATCACTTAAATGACTCTCTCAGAAGCACCCTGGACCAAGTAGTGCCCTTCATCCTCAGAACCTCCAAACACAGAGTGAAACAGCCCTGGGTCACATCACAAACTCGATTCCTCCAGCGATGCTCTAGGAGTACTGAACGTCTATGGAGGAAAACCTGCACTCCAGAAAACTTCATTCATTATAGATTTATGCTGAGAACTTACAATTCTGCCCTTCACCTCGCCAAACAGACCTACTTCACCACCCTGATCTCCTCACTATCCAACAATTCAAAAAAACTCTTTGACACCTTTCTCTCCCTCCTCAGTCCTAAAGTGCAGGCCCCTATCACTGACCTCTGTGCTGATGTTCTGGCTTTTTACTTCACAGAGAAAATAGAAAGCATTCATCAGGAAATCAACTCCCTACCTCAAATCGCTGTTACCCTTTCCTCTCCCCACATTTCCTTCGTCTCACTCTCCACTTTTGACTCAGTCACAGAAAAAGTCTCCAGGCTCCTCTCTTCCTCTTATCCCACCGCATGCACTGCTGACCCCATTCCCTCACACCTACTCTAGTCTCTCTCTCTCCGGTGGTCAACACTTACCTAACCAAAATCTTCAATCTCTCCCTCTCTTTTGGCATCGTTCCCTCCTCCTTCAAACACTCTATCATTACTCCATTAGTAAAGAAAAAATCTCTCAACCCATCATGCACAAAAAAACTACAGACCAGTCTCCAATCTCCCCTTCATCTCTAAACTCCTGGAGCGCCTGGTCTATTCCGGCCTCATTTATTACCTCTCCCCTCACTCTCTTCTAGACCCTTTACAGTCTGCCCTCACCAAAGTGACCAATGACCTTCTGACAGCAAATTGTAATGGTGACCACTCTCTGCTTATTCTTCTTAATCTCTCTGCAGCCTTTGACACTGTTGATCTCCATCCCCTACTCTCCATGCTGCACTCCATCGGCATCAAGGACATGGCTCTCTCCTGGTTCTCTTCTTATCTTTCTGCAGCTCTTTCAGTGTATCATTTGCTTGCTCCACTTCCTCCCCTCTTCCTCTCACTATAGTCGTCCCTCAGGGTTCAGTCCTTGGACCTCTTCTCTACTCTCTGTACACAGCCTTGATTGGACAGACCATCAGCAGATTTGGCTTTAAGTACCATATTTATGCTGATGACACACAACTATATACTTCTTCCCCTGACCTTACTCCCGCTCTAATAAAGAACACCAATGACGATCTAACCGCAGTTTTCAATATCATGTCCGCTCTCTATCTGAAACTCAACCTTTCCAAAACTTAACTTCTTCTGCTCCCGCCCTCCACTAACCTCCCTAAAAATGATTTCTCTCTCTCAGTGTGTGACGGCACGATAACGCCTAGTCAGCAGGCTTGCTGTCTGGGTGTTATGTTTGACACTGATCTTTCCTTCACCCCATATATATAAAATCTCTCGCCCACTCTTGCCGCTTGCATCGGAAGAACATCTGTAGAATTCAAGCAAAGAAATGAAAGCCGGGCACTGACCTGTTAACAGCGTTACTTGTATACTCCTGTGGCGGTGACGTGCTGTGGAATCTGCTGTTGCTCAGCCAGAGTTCAAGACAGTATATCCAAAAAAAAGATGGCGGAACTCAGATATAACATCTCTAGAATTCGCCACTTTCTCACCTTGGAAACCACAAAAACCGTCATTGTGGTCCTGATTCACTCCCGCCTTGACTATTGTAATTTTCTTTTAATTGGCCTCCCCCGCTCTGGACTCTCCCCTCTCCAGTCCATCCTTAATGCAGCAGCCATGAACACCTATCTAGCTAATCGTTACTCAGATGCTACTGCTCTATGCCAGTCATTTCACTACCTCTCTATACACTATAGGATCCAATTCAAACTGCTTGTTCTCACCCACAAAGCTCTTCACAGTCCAGCACCCCCCTACATCTCCTCCCTCATCTCTGTCTATCACCCCATCTGCTCTCTTTGCTCTGGAAGTGACTTTAGACTCACTTCTGCAATAATCCGAACCTCCCACTCCCGGCTCCAAGACTTCTCCAGAGCTGCACCAATTCTCTGGAATGCTCTTCCCCAAGAAATTAGGTGTATCCACAACTTACATAGTTTCAGGCGATCCCTAAAAACACATCTTTTTAAGGTGGCCTATCATGATCCCAAGTCAAAATCATCTAGACAGAGCCTATCCGCTCCACCAGCCTGAAGTGGATCACAAATAATGTTTGGTGGACATGTATACTGCTCCTATCTGTTCCCTATCTCCTCAAGTTGACTATACCATCATTGTAAATAAGCACCTGTACTTTGTGTCACCTCCACCTTATTGTTAGGTTGTAAGCTTTTATGAGCAGGGCTGTCATTATTTTACTCTAAGGCTGGGGTCACATTTGGAAGGCACAATCCGGTAACTGCATCCATTACCGGATGCGGTTTTACCATGTGCTATCACATTTGGCCTCACATTGTAGATATGGATCCAGTAATGGATCCAGATCTGCAATGCGAAAAAATTGTGGCACCAAAAACTGGATCCGGTACCACAAGGCGCCCATTATAGAAAAACCGGATCCGGTTTTTCAACCGCTCCGAAAAATGCAGACTGCATGATTTTTACCGCAGACTGCAAAACTGGATGGCATTAAGTGCTATCTGGTTTTTCTATTGCAGCCTATGGCTGTGGAACAATGGTCAAAACCGGATCCAGTAATGGATGCGGTTACCCTAGCCTTATTATTGTATTGTTTTATGCTTTGTATTGTATTGTATTGCTTTTTGTATTGTACTGTATTGTATTTTCTGATAACGGTTTCTTATGATTGTTTAAATATGAAACTCTGAATTGTGAAGCGCTGCGTAATATGTTGGCGCTATATAAATAAAGATTATTATTATTAATATTAGTTTAAAGAGTGAGGTTGGACACATCTTGTCAGAATGTGGCTTGAAGTATGCAAATTGAAATAAACACATGACTGTCTAGTGCATGCGCTGTGAGAATTCAAAATTCTACAGTCACTTAGTATGACTGCAGACTTTCATCAGAAACCTGGACACGCCGTTTAATCATAAAATTAAGAATCGTAACATTGCCAATTCTAACAGTGTATAATGTACTCACTGTGTGATTTCATCTCAGCTTGTTGGTTCCAGCAATAATCACATGGCCACTCCATTCATATGATAATTTCATACTTATGGTCATGTGACCTATATATGTTCCTCCTGCTTCTTATAATGAAGTTTCAATGGAAAACTGTAGTTTTCCATTGAAAATTGACAGAATTATAAAGAGCAGCTAGGTGGCACCTGATTGATGAATAAACACTAAAATTATGTCTACTCAACTGCATGCGGGGGAGGGGGGTAAATGAAATTCTTGCCCCAGAATTCTTACATTTATGCAAGTTTCTGCAATTTTAAAGCAAAACATGTTTATTTACAGTTTTTTTTTACAGTTGACTCATAAAAAAACATAGTTTTTTAAAAAGGAACAATCTGTGCAGGAGGCTCAATATGGTTAAAAGTGGAGATAAAAGCTTTTTATTTAATAGGATATCTTATATTCTCTTGTACTAGTGGGCTATGAAAAAATTAAAGTGCTTACTATTTGTATTACATTTATTTTACATTCATTAAATAAAGAATGAAGTTGTAAAAATGTTAACACTGGAGTGATTGGTTGAATTAAGTCAGAAATGGGATAACAGAAGTTACATTCATTTTCCCAGTAAACTGTTCAGTTTGTTCTAAGCAAATAGAAATACATCACCAGTCACCGGCTTTAGAAAACATGGAAGAGGATTTTGATCTAATTACAATACTTAGTGCTTCTATCATATTGTATTAAATTTAGTCAAATTAGAGAATATGAGAATTATTTAATAAAAGTTTAATAAATTGTTTACATTTCTGGTTCAAGTTTATATAGAATATTATTTGACTTTAAAGTTTATATTGTACGGGGCCTTCTGGGAAACTTTCCAAATTTCAATTTCATATCCCCATGCCATAAAATTACGATTTTCTCTGCATAAAATGTCTTTTACTTCAATTTCCTTAATCGAAGATTGGTTTTTATCTTGTGCTAAGAATCTTGAGAGTATTATACAATTTATTGCAATTACAGGTAACGTCCTGCATTGTCCTATAAAAAAGCATTCCAAAGATAGCAAGAGCAGGGTTCAGATATAACTATTCTCTATCTGGGAACATGAATGAAACCCACAATTATTGCCATTTAGACACTTTTAAACATAGATTAATAATGACACCCCCATTGCAAGCAACATAATTTCACTAGGGATGAGCGTGTACCATAATATTCGTGCTCGCTATACTTGCGACCAGTAGGTAGCGGTACTCGCTACTCGTTGCGAGTATAGCGAGTACGAATACTTTTGCAGTGGATCGATAGATACACTTCAAAAGTAGCCTAAAAGTGGGTAAAAGTTGTTAAAAAATAATAAACATACATACTCACCTGTCCGACGCCTGCACTTGGACCGGCAGAGAAGACATCCGATCGCTGAACAAGGACCTTTCACTACGAGTCAATCAGATGGCCAGTAGCGATCTGGCCAATGAGATGGTGCCACGTCACAACTACGTCATCGCTAGCGGCCACTTGATTGGCCAGTTTGCAAGGTCCTGATCGTACATCTAGGACCTTGCAAATTGGCCAATCAGGTGGCTGCTAGCGATCACGTGGTTGTGACCTGGCACCATCTGATTGGCCAGATCGCTACCGGCCATCTGATTGGCTGGTAGTGAAAGGTCCTTGTCCAGCGATTGGATGCCTTCTCTGTCGGTCCCGGTGCAGGCGTCGGAAGGTGAGTATGTAAGTTTATTATTTATTAACAACTTTTAATTACTTTTAGGCTACTTTCGCAGTGTATCTATAGATACACTGCGAAAGTATTAGGACTACTCGCTACTCCCAAGTACACATAAGTACTCGGAGAGTAGCGAGTAGCCCGAATACCGCTACTATTCGGCGAATACCGAATAGTAGCGAGTATACTCGCTCATCCCTAAATTTCACTTGAAACTAGAAGATTACAGACACAACACAAAAAGGTGTGTATGCATGTTTTTCTCACTATCTGATATGAAATTAGAATAAACCTTTCCTGTTTTAGGTCAATTAGGATTACCATAATTATTAACCCCTTCACCCCCTGGGCGATTTTAAATTTTTCATTTTTCATTTTTTCCCCCCTTCTTCCAAGAATCATAATAATTTTTAGTTTTCCAACAATATAGACCTATGAGTGCTTGTTTTTTGCAGGATGACTTACTTTTGAATGACATCATCCATTTTACCATATACTGTACAGGAAAATTGGAAAAAAAATTTCAAGTGCGTTGAAATTGCAAAAAAAAACTGCAATCACATTTTTTTTGTTGAGGTTTTTATTCACCACGTTTACTATATGGTAAAACTGACATGTTGGAATGATGCCTCAGGCCAGTACAAGTTTACAGATACCAAACATGTATACTTTTACTGTTATCTAAGTGGTGAAAAAAAATTCAGAAATTTTAAAAGAAAAAGATTTGCATTTTTGAGCCATTTTCTGTGAACCGTAGCGTTCTCACATTTTTGGGGTCTGGGACTGTTTGACATCTTATTATTTGCAACTTAAGATGACGTTTCAAATTATACCATTTTTTGTTAGATTTGGTGTTTTTATTGCAATTATTGCATTTTATTGCAATGGCATTTAGAATATTTTTTCCGTTACGCAGTTTACAGATCTAATTAATTGATTTTATATTTTGATAGTTCGGGCATTTCTGAATGCGGCAATACCAAATGTGTACATATTTTTTTCTTTTTCAATAGTTTTCAATGGGGTGAAATGAGGGTGATTTGAACTTTTCAGTTTTTTATCATTTTTTTAAAAATTGTTTTTTTTTTATTTTTTATTTATTTTACTTTGACCACTAGAGAGCCTCAGATCTCCACTGTCTGATCCATTGCCCTATATACAGCACATTTGAAATTAGGGGAAATGATCCCTTCCTCCTGGTGACCTCACTGGGAGATCGCCAGCAGGAAGTGATTCAGGACAGCTTCCGGGGTCATCAGAGGACCAAGGGCTGTCCAGGTAACAGACAGAGGTCCTGTGATCTCATCATGGAACCTCCAGTCCTGGCGGGGAACAACACGATCCCTGCCATGGGGTTTTGGATTGCGTAGTCAGTTATTGGTCTGATCGGTGGTGTTAGCTACACATCTGCGCTGATGAGATCAGCTGAGATGTGTGTCGGAGAATGTGAGCTCACCGTGTGAGCGCACATCGGAGGGAGGGACATATCCAAGAATGTATAGATTTGTCCTTAGTCCTGAAGAGGTTAAAGTTTGTCAAATACCGAAATAATGATAGAGAATGTTTTAAGGTATTTTTATTACTTTCTGCAAAGCCAAAAGTTTACATACATTTCATTACTATTTGGCATCATTGCCCTTAAACTGAATGACTCGAGTCAAGCATTTTGGATATCCTTCCCCTAGCTTCTCACAATAGTTGGTAGGAATTTGGGCCCATTCATCCTGACAAAACTGGTTTAATTGTGCCATGTTTGTAGGTTGCCTTATTCACACCTGCATTTTCAGCTTTGCCCATACATTTTCAATAGGACTGAGATCAGGACTTTGCGATGCCCACTCCAAAACATTGACTTTATTATTCTTAAGCCACTTTGTAACCAGTTTGTCAGTATGCTTCAGGTCATTGTCCATTTGGAAGACCCATTTCTGCCCAAAGCTTAAACTTTCTGGCTGATGTCTTGATCTTCTTTCTTTATAATGCTATTATATTTCTATCTATTTATCTATCTATTATATCTATCTATTTTGTAAAGTGCTCCAGTCCCTTCTGCACCAAAACAACCCCACAACATGATGCTGTCACCCCTGTGTTTTACAGTTGGGCTTCCAAGCTTCTCCATTTTTACTCCAAATGTTACGATGGTCATAATTGACAAACCAAACAGTTCATTTTAGTCTCGTCAGACCACAAGACATGTCTTCAAATATATAGTTATTTATTCCTGTGTACATTTGCAAAAATTACTTGGCTTTTTATGTTTCTTTTGGAGTAAAGGCTTCTTCCTAGCAGAGTGGCCTTTCAGCCCATGATGATAATGTACTCGTTTCACTGTGAATAGTGACACAATCTTACCAGCCTCCACCATCATCTTCACAATGTCTTTTGATTTTGTTCTTGGGTTGATATGCACATGTTGGACCAAAGTACATTCATCTCTGGGACACTGAACCCATCTCCTTCCTGAGCAGTATAATGGCTGGACATTTCCATCCTGTTTGTACTTGCATATAATTGTTTGAAAAGTTAAATGAGGCACCTTCAGGAATCTGGAAATAGCACCCAAGGATGAACCAGACTTGCGCAAGTCCACAATTCTCTTCCAGATTTCTTGGCAAATTTCTTTAGACTTTCCCATGATGCTACTCAAAGAAGCAGTGTGTTTCAGTTGTACTTTAAAATACATTCACAGGTGTGTCTCTTATTAACTCAGATGTTGCCATTAAACCTATCAAAAGCATCCAAACACATGATATCATCATATGGGCTGTCCCAAATGTTTAAATGTACAGTAATCTTAGTGTATGTAAACTTTTGGCTTTGCCGAAAGAAATAAAAATGCCTTAAAGGGATCCTATCACCCCCAAAACACCTCCTAAGCTATCCAAACATGTCCGTGCAGAATCCCATCACTAATCCCACACTCCTGTTTGCTCAGAAAAGCATTCTGTAAAAGTGTAGGAAAACATTTTATAACTTACTCATTAGTGATGATAATGAGCTGAGGCTATATTCTTTAGTCACTAAGGTGGGCCATCTTCATCCTAATATCACGCCTTAATAGGCGTGATCTTCAATGCATATTGTAATCAGCGCCTCCCAGCTCTCCTGGGCGCTGCTTGGGCTGCAATGGGGCTGTAATGACGCGAATCGCGTCATTTCCTGCATAGGGTGACGTCAGTAAACCTGCGCCGCTCTGCAGGCTTCAAGCACCGTACTGTACATGTGCTGGCACATATAGCCCCCTGTGCTGGCACATATAGCCCCCTATTATTTCACATATGCCCCTCTTTTGTTAGCACATATGCCCCCTCTTTAATGACACATATGCCCTCCCGTGCTGGCACATATGCCCCCTGTGCTGGCACATTTAGCCCCCTGTTCTGGTACATATTCCCCTCCTTTGCTTGCACATATGCCCCCCTCTGCTGACACATATGCCCCCCTGTGCTGGCACATATAGCCCCCCTGTGCTGGAACATATACCCCCCTTGTGCTGGCACAAACAACTCAACTGTGCTGGCACATATAGACCCCTTGTGCTGCACATATGCCCCCCTTTGCTGGCACATATGATCCCCTGGCACATATAGCACCCCTGTGCTGACACATATAGCCCCCCTGTGCTGGCACATGCCCTCTTGTGCTGGCACATTTGCCCCCCTGTGCTGGCACTTATGCCCCCATCACTCTCTATGCCCACCTGCTGGCACCCCCATAGTAAAATAACAAGTGCTTTTTACTCTCCCTCTGCCGCTGGCTCCATCACTTCCAGGTTCTTGGTGTCTCTTCCTGTGTGCCAGCACCCGACCATATGATCAGCACAGCACAGTGATGAGATCACTGTGCTACCTAGTCGCATGATCGGATTAGGCACATATACAGGAAGAGACAATGAGAAGCTGGGAGCCACAAAGGCAGTGGTGGAGGGTGAATTAAAAGTGTTTGTTCATTTACAATGTGCACATCAGCAGGGGGGCGATATAGAGTGATGGAGAGGAACATATGTGCCAACACAGACGGGGTATATAGAGCGATGGAGAGGCCATAAGCAGGATGGGGGGGTGAGAGCAGGCATATTTAATATGCCCCACTCCCCTGTCAATATCTTGGAGCAGCTTCAGTACCAAGGTGATGGAGCATGTGACCTACCACTGAATCTGCAGCCTGATCCAGTCTCAAAGTGCCCCCCTTCTCCTACAGTACATGTAGATTCGGATTATAAGATGCACCCCCATTTTCCCCCAAAATTTGGGGAACAAAAGTGCATTTTATAATCCAAAATATATTTTATTTAATTTAGGTAATGTGATTTTCTGGATTTTATTTTTGATATTCTATCTCTCACTGTTCAAATTAACCTACCCATCAAATTATAGACTGTTCATGTCTTTTTCAGTGGCCAAATTTACAAAATCTACAATGGATCAAATACTTATTTCCCCCACTGTTTGTAATCATGCACTAAAATACTGTAAGTTCAAATTGCAAAAAAATTCCATTATTGGAAAAGCTGAAAATGCACAAAAACGTTGCAAACACCTGTGATTTACTAGTGGTTTTAACAAGCAGAAATCAAACTCATACTATCAAATATATCTATAAAAAATATTGCTGGAGTTTTTGGAAACCACAGCTCCAAGACAAGCATATAGATTTATATCTTCAGATTGTCTTTCACTAACCTTGGTTGATAATTCATTCTATTCATTTCCACAGTAAAGACATAATCCAAAAAGATGGGAAATAGCTTGCCACTGTAAGTTACTATTTTATTAAAGCGATGTGCATTCACTGTGGGAATAAATAAATGGTTGTTTATTAATAAAACTGCTGGAGAGCTTAGACTGGGGGAATATAGCAGAAAGTTACACATTACCATTTAAGCAACATAAGATAATGTCTTGCTGTGACAGCAAACGACTTTGAGTGTAGCTATGTAATTATGTGTACAAAACAAACAATGTAGAATGATTAAACCACCCATTTTGTGTGCCATTTAATAACAAAATAATATCCTACACTGACACAACAAAGCATTAGCTTTTGCGCTTCTCGTAGGTGAGAAATGACCTAATAAAATAATAATTATTTTTAAGACAATCAACGGCATCTTAAAAATATTATATAGTAAATTGACTGTCTTAGATTTATCAAGTAATAAGAAAGCTATGTAGTCATTAAAACATTATAATTTCCTGGGTCTAAATGATCTCTTGCTGTTTTAGAATGAGCCCACAAAATGTTAGGAAATGGAGTTATTTGGAAAATGCAGGTCTATAATAGGCAATATTTTCTTACTTTAGGGAAAAGGGTAGTTATTGTCTTTAAATGCGTTATATATTGTTTTTACTGTTGAAATATAAACAACCATATTCAGTATTTGCCTGTATATCATAATAGATCCTGTGACATATACCTTAAAGAAGACTTTTCATGACTTTCATCATTTATACTGTCTATTGGTTGAAGAGCTGATTAACATTTTTTTTAAACTTTTTTTTATAGACCATGTTATTACTCAGATATGAACATAGACATGTAGGTAGGTACGGCACAAGAAGGATCACCAAATCCCACGCTTATATAATCAATGCAAAGGGAAGGAAAAGATAGCGTGTAGAATGGACCGGGATCAAGCCAATTAATATATCTCAATAATTTTATTATCCATAGAAAAAACAAGTACACACATGTGCAATGACAAACATTTAAAAACAATTAAAATAGCAGACAGGCTGCTAACATCAAGACTGGCTGCAATGAACAGGATGCACTAAATGACATAATGATCAGTGGAATCACAAAAATCAAATCTATTTCCAGAGCAGACATATAATCAATAGCACTGATAGACAGGCCTGTATCTGAATTAAACAGGTAGGTAAACCCCCTACAAATTCGTATACATCTTAGAAGACAGGCAGGCTAGTCATCATACATCAGATAATGCATCAAAATCTACTGGAAAATACATGTGAAACCAAGAAAAGAGCAAAAAAGCAACTAATATGCATTGTTGTCAAAGGTGCCCTGTAAAATTACCATCATTGCCCACTGAGGGGTATATGTTTGCAGCCAGTCACGACCAAAGGACCCTCACCCAACGTGTGTCACCCCCCTATATTGGGGGCTTCCTCAGGGGTCAGAGGGGTGATGCTGGTCAGTCAGAGCACAGTATATATACCTGTTTTGTAGATCATAATGTCAGTCAGCTGCTGATCACCATGTGCAGGCCACTTCCAGGTAGGCGGGGGGCGTGTATCTCATAGTAAAACTCACACTGTGTAGTATTAATGGTGCTTGATCATCTGTTTACATCCCTGATCACATGACTACTCTGCCACCTCCCTGCTGTTCCCACTTCCTCCGCATCACTTCCACCTTTACACAGGCTAGAAACTACATTTCCCAGGGTCCACTGCTTCACTGAGCATGCTCAGTTTGAAGGGGTGAGCCCAGACCGGCCGGTCTTTACAAGCACCATTAATACTACACAGTAGTACACTACACAGAAACGGCAGAGGGGCACCGGTGATTCTCTTCAAAACTAATCTACTGAAATTGTAATAATTTTTGTTTAGAGCCCTAGGAGGTAGAATATTAATTACTCCTATATTTGTTGCAGTCCTATGATGATTTGTTATTACAAATCCTGGAATAACATGTACAGATTTACAATATAAGTGCTCTGGTGAAGCATTTTATTGGGGCAATGAGTGCAACTCAAGAGACTACTAGATACAAGAGGATGTCGACATAGAGTAACATACAAAAAAAGCTCTCACTGCTTTGGTATGGCTGGCACAGAGTACCAGTATACACATCATGTGAGTAACCTGCAACATTTTTTACTTAACTCTTCTAATGTCTACTTTACTTAAAGGGAACCTGTCACCTGAATTTAAGCCCCTACACTATCTCTACCTGTCCCTACACCTTCCTAGCAACTCCCTATCTATCCCTTTCTTATCTAAAGTGTCCCTATTAAACATGTGTAAAATAAGTATAAATTTACTGCCGTCCCCGTGGTTGGGGGACTGGGTTGGCGTGCCCACGATGCCTTCCTCACACCTCCATGTTGTAATGCACACCCCGCTGGGCGGCATTATTATGTGTCCTCTCTGCCCCCTGGATTTGGAATCTCCCGCCCTCTTTGTACTTCTATGCACTGGCCGGCACTGGCCGGCATGGTGCATTATTATCGGTCACGTGATCGGTCCGGCTCTGCGCATGCGCAATGCGCTTATTGAAGCCGGGCCGATCACGTGACTGGCCCCATAATGCACTCGGGCCGATCACGTGACCGGCCCCATAATGCACTCGGGCCGATCACGTGACCGGCCCCATAATGCACCGCGCCGGAAGTGACGTCCAGCCGGTGCATAGAAGTATAAAGAGGGCGGGAGATTCCAAATCTAGGGGGCAGAGAGGACACATAATAATGCCGCCCAGCGGGGCGTGCATTTTAACACGGAGGTGTGAGGAAGGCAGCGTGGGCACGCCTACCCAGTCCCCCAACCAAGGGGAATGCAGTAAGTTTATACTTATTTTACACATGTTTAATAGGGACACTTTAGATAAGAAAGGGATAGATAGGGAGCTGCTAGGAAGGTGTAGGGACAGCTAGAGATAGTGTAGGGGCTTAAAATCAGGTGACAGGTTCCCCTTAACCTGGGATATTTCGATTTAAGACTAAGGGAAATTAATTTGTGTGTTGAATTAAAGCTTAGTCATAACTCTAGAACGAAATGTAATAAGTTTTGCATCCTAAAACAAAATCTGCAACAAAATTGATATCTACCAAATGTAATATGTCTACCATATAAATAATATAACACTTTTTTACTTCTTGAGCAAAACTTGTGTACAATGCTTTGCTTCTTTATATATAGTGTATATATATATATATATATATATACTGTACATATACTATATCTACATCTATATATATATATATATATATATATATATATATATATAACATATATATATATATATAGTGCTGAAACCAACAGTTTACATGCACTATAAAAAAGACCCATATGCATATTTTTCTAACTAGTCAGAGTAAACCTTTTCCATTTTGTATCCATTAGGATTACCATAATTATTAATATTGCCAAATGCAAGAATACTCAGAATGGCCAGGGTCACACATACCATCCGTTTTTGGTTTAAATCCGTTTTAGTGATCATTTTCGCCATTTTTTTTTCAAAATCCAAAAACACATATGTGTTAACGCATGTGTGTTTGTGTTTTTCAAAAGCGCATGCGTTTTTGTGCAGCATCCCAAAAAGAGCTGCTAGCAGCGTTTTTCGGTGCATTATAAAAGCGCATGCGTGTTTTTTAACATTGGACCCCATGGGAGATGCATGTGTTAACACATTGTGTTTTTTGGATGCAAAAATGTGATTTTCCAAAAATGGAATCTGGTTTTGGAAGGGAGAAAAAACTTCCCTGTGACCCTGGCCAATAACGAGTGAGAGAATGATTCAAAGCATTTTTATTTTATTACTTTCTGCAAAGTCATAATTTTATATACATTTCATTACTATTAGTTACAATTGCCCTTAAACTGTATGACCTGGGTCAAACATTTTGAATGTCCTTCACCAAGCTTCTCACAATAGTTAATATGAATTTAGGCTTATTCCTCCTCTCAGAACTGGTGTAACTGAGCTACACTCGGAGATCGCCTTGATTGCACCTGCATTTTTAGCTTTGCTCATAAATTTTCAATAAGATTTATATCAGAGCTTTGTGATGGCCACTTGAAAACATTGACTTTGTTTTCCTTAAGCCACATTGTAACCAGTTTAGCAGTAAGCTTCAGGTAATTGTCCATTTGGAAGACTCATTTCTGCCCGAGCTTTAAAGGGATCCTGTCACCTCCAAAACGCCTCCTAAGCTATCAAAACATGTCCCTGCAGCATCCTATCACTAATCTCACACTCCTTTTGTCTCCTAAAAGCATCATCTGAAAGTGCATAAAAACGTTTTAATACTTATTCATTAGGATTATAATTAGCAGGGGCCATATTCTTTAGTCACCAGGGGGTGTTCCTTTGCAGCCTCGAGGATCCACCCTCTCTTTCTCTGTGCTGCTGTGATGTGCAGCTGAAGGCAGGACTAATGATTTGCATTCTGTGAGTGATAGAGATTGGGGAGGGTAAAAGCCTGCACAAGCAGAGCAAATAGAAAGAGAGAGGGTGGATCCTGGAGCCTGCAAAACAGCCCGCCCTGGTGACTAAAGAATATAGCCCCTGCTAATTATAATCACTAATGAGTAAATATTAAAACGTTTTTCTCCACTTTCACAGGATGCTTTTAGGAGACAAAAGGAGTGTGAGATTAGTGAATGGATGCTGCAGGGACATGTTTTGCTAGCTTAGGAGGCGTTCTGGAGGTGACAGGATCCCTTTACCTTCCTGGCTGATGTCTTGACATGTTGCTTCAGTATTGCCACATGATCTTAATTCCTCATGATGCCGTCTAGTTTGTGAAGTGCACCTGTCCCTCCTATAGCTAAATAACCTCTTAACACAATGCTGCCAACCCTTTGTTTCACAGTTGGGATGGTGTTGTTAGGCTTCAAAACGTCTCCCTTTTTCATAGTAACGTATTGCTCATTATGGCCAAACAGTTTAGTTTTAATTTTGTCACACCACAGGACATGCCTGCAGAAATGTAGGTCTTTGTTCCTGTGTGCATTTGCAAAATATAATCTGGCTTTTTATGTTTGAAAATAATGGCTTTTTCCTGGCAGAGTGGCAGAGTTCAGCCCTTGTTGATACAGTACTCATTTCACTGAGGATAATGACACAATCTTACCAGCTTCTGCCATCATCTTCACAATGTTTTTAACTTTTGTTCTTGGGTTGATATGCACATGTCGGACCAAAACACGTTCATCTCTGGGACACAAAACCCATCTTCTTTCTGAGTTTTATGATGGTTGGCATTTCCATCTTGTTTGTACTTGGGTATGGCTAGGGTCACATATAAAGCCCTTGGTCCGTTTTTGGCATCAGTTTTTGCATTTTTTTTTCTAAATCCAAAAACTGATGCAAAACGGATTATATGTAATAAATACCCTATCCGTTTTTTTCTGCACCAAAAAACATTGCTTGCAACGTTTTTTTGGTGCCTTAAAAAACGGATCCATTTTTTCTAGCATTTTTTTGGCAACAAATGACTAAGTCCAAAAAACGTTCAGGGGCACAGGAGGCTCAAAAAGCACCCAAAAAAAAACGGATTGGTCATGAAAAAAAAACACTTCCAAAAACAGATTGCTATATGTGACCCTAGCCTATAACTGTTTTTACAGATAAACGAGGCACCTTCAGGTATCTGGAAATTGCATCCATGGATGAACTAGACCACCGCAAGTCCACAATTCTATTCCTGATATCTTGGCTGATTTCTTTAGGATGTGTTCACATAGTGCATTTTGACTTTGGGGAGCATGGTTGCTCAGTTGTTAGCATTGCAGCCTTGCACTGCTGGGGTCCTGAGTTCAAATCCCACCAAGGACAGCATCAGCAAGGAAGTTTGTATGTTCTCCCCGTATTTGCGTGGGTTTCCTCTGGGCACTCTGGTTTCCTCCCACATTTCAAAGACAAACTGATAGGATGTTTAGGTTGTGAGTCCCAAGAGGGATAGTGTTGCAAATAAAGCACTATGGAATTAATAGCACTATATAAATGAATAGATATTACTATTATAACTGCATTTTTTGATCTCCAGCAAAATCTATGTGATTCAGGGGAAAGCTGTGCACACACATTGGTTTGGCTTCTTTGCAGAAACTGAAACCTGTACAGATTGTGCTGCATTTTGAGAAGAAGGATCATGTCAATACTTTTCTGCCTTTTTGTTGCGTTCAATGGCCAAAACGCAGCACAAACGTGAGAAAAATACAAGAAAAACACAGCAAAAAATGCATAAATCTGGAGATACTAGAAACATGTACAGGTTTCGCTGCATTTTTTGCTTCAACAAAAATGCCCTGTGTGAACATAGCCTTAATTTTCCCATGATGCTACACAAAGAAGCAGGGTTTTTAAGATGTGCATTAACCCATTACTTGCCAAATTAGCAATTTTCCTTTTCGAAAATAGGTGTATGTAACCTCTCTGGGTGGAAGAATATTCACTCAAAAAGGACAATGACATTATTTCCTGTTTTGAAAACATTCATGTTACAAACACAACAGAAAAAGTTGGACCTAATTATAAAATCTTAGGGCCGCTTTACACACACCAACTCATGTGTCCAACTTCTGAACAGATCTCTGGTTGCAGTGAAATCATGGACACATTTTTACATTTGTACACAGCCACAAAATGGAACAATGTGTCCATGATTTCACTGCAACGAGAGATCTGTTCAGAAGTTGGACACAGAAGTTGGTGTGTGTAAAGCGGCCCTTAGCTGCTAGAAGCAAAAGATTAGGCGTCCCAAAAAAAGAACATTGGTAGATAATGGGTTAAAATACATCCACAGGTGTGTCTCTAATTAACTGAGATGTTGCCAATTAACCAACAAACCAGATGTTTCCAAACACATGACATCATCATATAGACTGTCCCAAATTGTTTAAAGGCATAGTAATCTTAGCATATGTAAACTTGTGACTTTGCAGTAAGTAATAAAAATGCCGTAAAACATTTTCTCTCTGTCATTATTCTGGCATTTGAAAAATATAAATAATATAAATAATTATGATAATCCTAATTGACCTAAAATGGGAAAGGTTATTCTAATTTCATGTCAGATTGTGAGAAAAACATGCATATTTGTCTTTTTATATACGGTAGTATATGTAAACTTCTGGTTTAAACTGTATTTTTCATTTGAGTTTCTTGTGTTTCCTTATCATTTAGCAGCTGTAGAATTTAATAGAAATCCAAATAGTAGAAAATAGAAAAACCAACGTGTCAGCCATTAAGGTTTAATGAGAGAGACCAAGAGATTTTCACATCTCTGTTTCTCTAACATCTCAGAGCAGTATCACAATCATGTTTGGAATCTTGACCCATTACAATATATAGATATAACATTTGACACTTGGAGCATGTTGGTCAATGAATATAACCATATTCGAATGTCTTCCATCTTCATAGAAAAGAAGTGAAATTATTTTCTGCAGCAAGGCTAAGACTGTGAAAATCCATCAAGACTATACTTTTAAGGCCGCTTTACACGTCCCAATATTGTTACGATATTGTATACAACGGCACGGGATCGCGCACGTTTTTGACACTAGTCCAAAATCGCATAGGAGATGTTACACAGGGAGATATCAGCAGGCAACGCAACTGCGATGTCTACGCCCCCTTCTTCGCGCTTTGTACGAGCGACCCAGGGAACAACCATTTAACATGGGAGTGAATAGGGGAAGTTTCGCTCCAAATCGTAGTTGCGCTGTCACACAACACGATCCTGCAAGATCGTCAAGCCAATATTGGCCAGTTGGAGAGCCTGCACAATTCCCAAATGATATCGTTTCGGCATCGTTCTTGCGTTGCATTGCTCATTTACACCACACAACGCACGGACGATATCGGCGGGAACGCCCGAACTACGTGACTTTTTATAGTTCTTGGGCAACGATATCGTGCCATGTAAAGCGACCTTTACCCTTATACTTGTGCATCTAACAAATGATAGTGTGAATTACGGAATTCAAACCACACAAATATCTTGGGGTTAATGTGGGAAAGGACCAGTATGGTCACTAGGATGAGCTGCATTTTTACAATTAATATAACTGAAGAAATTCCCCTGTGGTGGCAGAGGACAGAGTTGTATACATTTCAAAGTGCATAGAAGCAGGGAATTTAGAGCTCATTTGTACTTAAATTTCAATGTACTTATGCTAATTTTATAGCCTAAATACAGAAAAAAAATATATGTTGTGAAAATAGATTGGTGGAATGCATTTTTTGCTTTCTGTTCTAGAAATGTGATTTATTTCTAAACTAGCTGTGAGCCCGATGCAAATGCATCGGGATTCTAGAACGTGCATTAATTTGATTATAGTAGTTATAGCTGTTAGCCTGATGCAAATGCATCGGGTATCTAAAATATGTTTATTGTTTTTTTAAAGATTTTTAAATAATAATCGCATCATCAATAGCAATAATATAAGCCATAGCATTATTATTAGCAGTAATAGCAGTATTAATAGCATTATTAGCAGTATTATGAGCATTAATAACAGTATTAATAGCATTATTATTGGCATTAATAGCATTATTAGCATTAATAATAGCATTAATAACATTATTAATAGCATTAATAGCATTATTATTAGCATTAATAGCATTAATAATAGCATTATTAGCATTAATAATAGCATTAATAACATTATGAATAGCATTAATAGCATTATTATTAGCATTAATAGCATTAATAATAGCATTATTAGCATTAATAATAGCATTAATAACATTATTAATAGCATTAATAGCATTATTATTAGCATTAATAGCATTATTAATAGCATTAATAGGATACATATTAGCATTAATAGCATAATTAATAGCATTAATAGCATTATTAATAGCATTAATAGCATTATTATTAGCATTAATAGCATTAATAATGGCATTATTAGCATTAATAATACCATTAATAACATTATTAATAGCATTAATACCATTATTATTAGCATTAATAGCATTATTATTAGCATTAATAGCATTAATAATGCCATTAATAGGATAAATATTAGCATTAATAGCATTAATAGCATAATTAATAGCATTAATAGCATTATTAATAGTATTAATAGCATTAATAGGATACATATTAGCATTAATAGCATAATTAATAGCATTAATAGCATTATTATTAGCATTAATAGCATTAATAATAGCATTATTAGCATTAATAATAGCATTAATAACATTATTAATAGCATTAATAGCATTATTATTAGCATTAATAGCATTAATAGCATTATTATTAGCATTAATAGCATTAATAATACCATGAATAGGATAAATATTAGCATTAATAGCAATAATAGCATAATTAATAGCATTAATAGCATTATTAATAGCATTAATAGCATTAATATTAGCATTAATAGCATTAATAATAGCATTATTAGCATTAATAATAGCATTAATAACATTATTAATAGCATTAATCGCATTATTATTAGCATTAATAGCATTAATAGCATTATTATTAGCATTAATAGCATTAATAATACCATGAATAGGATAAATATTAGCATTAATAGCATTAATAGCATAATTAATAGCATTAATAGATTAATAGCATTATTAATAGCATTAATAGCATTATTATTAGCATTAATAGCATTAATAGGAGAAATATTAGCATTAATAGCATAATTAATAGCATTAATAGCATTATTAATAGCATTAATAACATTATTATTAGCATTAATAGCATTAATAATAGCATTATTAGCATTAATAATATCATTAATAACATTATTAATAGCATTAATAGCATTATTATTAGCATTAATAGCATTAATAGCATTATTATTAGCATTAATAGCATTAATAATACCATGAATAGGATAAATATTAGCATTAATAGCATTAATAGCATAATTAATAGCATTAATAGCATTATTAATAGCATTAATAGCATTATTATTAGCATTAATAGCATTAATAGGATAAATATTAGCATTAATAGCATAATTAATAGCATTAATAGCATTATTAATAGCATTAATAACATTATTATTAGCATTAATAGCATTAATAATAGCATTATTAGCATTAATAATAGCATTAATAACATTATTAATAGCATTAATAGCATTATTATTAGCATTAATAGCATTAATAATACCATGAATAGGATAAATATTAGCATTAATAGCATTAATAGCATAATTAATAGCATTAATAGCATTATTAATAGCATTAATAGCATTATTATTAGCATTAATAGCATTAATAGGATAAATATTAGCATTAATAGCAGAATTAATACCATTATTAATAGCATTAATAGCATTATTATTAGCATTAGTATCATTAATAATAGCATTATTAGCATTAATAATAGAATTAATAACATTATTAATAGCAATAATAACATTATTATTAGCATTAATAGCATTAATAATAGCATTATTAGCATTAATAATAGCATTAATAACATTATTAATAGCATTAACAGCATAATTATTAGCATTAATAGAATTATTATTAGCAGTAATATCATTATTATTAGCATTTTATTTTTTAATTATTATTTTTTATTAAATTATTTATTATTTTTTATTTATTTTTTTATTATATTTTAATTATTTTTTTTATTATTAAATTTATTATTTAGGCTGAGACCCAGTTCTCTTTCAGGTCCGCTGAAAGGGCTGATATAATTAGCATATATTTAATTTTTTTATTATTATTTTTATTGAATTATTTATCATTTTTAATTTATTTTTTAATTATTTTTTAATTATTTTTAAATTATTTTTTTTATTATTATAATTTATTTTTTTTTTTAAGTGAGAGTGAGACACAGTTCTCATTCAGGTCCGCAATTTTTTTTTTTTTTTTTTATTATTTTTATTTAATTATTTAATATTTTTAATTTATTTTTTTATTATTTTTAAATTATTTTTAAATTCTTTTTTATATTATTTAATTTATTTATTTTTTTAAGTGAGAGTGAGACACAGTTCTCATTCAGGTCCGCATTTTTTTTTTTTTTTTTTATTATTATTTTTATTTAATTATTTAATATTTTTAATTTATTTTTTTATTATTTTTTAATTATCTTTAAATAATTTTTTATATTATTTAATTTATTTATTTTTTTAAGTGAGAGTGAGACACAGTTCTCATTCAGGTCCGCATTTTTTTTTTTTTTTTTATTATTATTTTTATTTAATTATTTAATATTTTTTATTTATTCTTTTATTATTTTTTAATTATTTTTAAATTATTTTTTATATTATTTAATTTATTTTTTTTTTTAAGTGAGAGTGAGACACAGTTCTCATTCAGGTCCGCATTTTTTTTTTTCTTTATTATTATTTTTATTTAATTATTTAATATTTTTTATTTATTTTTTTATTATTTTTTAATTATTTTTAATTTTTTTTTTTTATTATTTAATTTATTTATTTTTTTAAGTGAGAGTGAGACACAGTTCTCATTCAGGTCCGCATTGTTTTTTTTTTTTTATTATTATTTTTATTTAATTATTTATTATTTTTAATTTAATTTTTTATTATTTTTAAATTATTTTTTAATTATTATTTTTATTATTAAATTTATTTATTTTTTTAAGTCAGAGTGAGACGCAGTTCTCATTCAGGTCCGCCTTGTTTTTTTCCCCGTTGACATACATTACCGGTGTGTCGGCGATTTTATGGCCGGCCACCTGGTTCTATTTGTCGGCCCTAAAATCGCGGACACACCGCTAATGCATGTCTATGGGCAGTCAGCTCGAATTCTGATTGGTCGGCGTTCAATCCGAAATCGGGCTGACTGCCCATAGAGATGCATTAGCGGTGTGTCGGCGATTTTAGGGCCGACAAATAGAACCAGGTGGGCGGCCATAAAATCGCCGACACACCGGTAATGTATGTCAATGGGGAAAAAAAAGGCGGACCTGAATGAGAACTGCGTCTCAGTTTTGAGGGGCTCTTCTGATTGGCTGAGGGCAGAATACAGCGACCAATCAGAAGAGGACCTCAGATCTCATTGAGGTAGAATGGGGGATTTTTCGTCCATTCTATCTTAATGAGAAGGAAGAGGACGTCGGAGGAGGAAGTTTGCGAAAAGAAGACAGAAGATCCCCGGGGCCGGACGAAGAGGCGGAGATGGCGGAAAGAAGAGAGAAGACCCCCGGGGCCGGAGGAAGAGGACGCCTGGCCGGACGGAGGATCAGATGACAAAGAAAACATGTAAGTATGTGCGGACATGGGGGGGCTGTGTGGACATTAGTGGGGGTTGTGTTTTTGCGGGGTGGCTGTGCGGACATGGGGGTGGGCTGTGCGGACATGGGGGTGGGCTGTGCGGACATGGGGTTGGGCTGTGCGGACATGGGGGTGGGCTGTGCGGACATGGGGGTGGGCTGTGCGGACATGGGGTTGGGCTGTGCGGACATGGGGTTGGGCTGTGCGGACATGGGGGTGGGCTGTGCGGACATTGCTGGGGGTGGGCTGTGCGGACATTGCTGGGGGTGGGCTGTGCGGACATTGCTGGGGGTGGGCTGTGCGGACATTGCTGGGGGTGGACTGTGCGGACATGGGGGGGTGGCGAATTGTGGGTAGCGGGGAGCGGAGGCGGCAGTGCTCAGGCAGCGACTCGCAATGGTCTCGCGGCCATTGCTCGCGCTACCTGAGCGGTAAATCGCTAAGGTTGTAGCCGGGCCTGTGGATCGATTTTGGGCCAGCGGCTCGCAATGGCCGCCTCGCGGCCATTGCTCGCGCAGCATTGGGCGCTTCGCGCCCAATGTTAAATTCGTATCCGCATGACGACATCGGAAAGTGCGCGCGAAGGGGCGCTTTTCCGATTCGCGATTATATAATAGATGCTCATACCTTTCACAAACTCCCAAATGTCTTATGAACTGTGTGATGTGCCAATGTTTCCCTCAATCTGCATTTTGGTAACACAATTATCAGCTGACTTACTTTGACACCTGACAAACATCTTAATAGGAAAACTGACAGCTAATGCTTGCTGCAGATCAACAGAGAAAAGTTATATAGCGAGGGGGGTCTCTGAGAGCTTCCCCATGACCACTCCCTTGGAAAGACAGCTGACAGGTCTTTCCCTGTTTATGTGTATGGGGATAGACTTCTCACCTTTGGGGAAAGGGTTCGGAGAAGCTGGGGGTCATACTGTCCGACTAGTCTCTTGTACGGTTTATTCTCCAGCAGCTGTTAAGCTATGTACTTCTTTGAAATTCTGCAGTGTTTTAGAGTTAAACATTTATGACCAAAATGATAAAGCCACGATCTAATATCAACTCTGTTTGAATCATGCCACCACAAGGGGCAGCTCATGTGGATTTCTCCAAAAAGCATTAGAACTTTACGACCTTTTAGTATGTGGTGCCAGCATTGAAAGTCTTGGCTAAAAGGACTGGATGGAGGTGTGTTGTCCTAAATCTGCAACCTGAGTGATGGGTGAATGCAATATTAATTTATTAAACTGTATACTTTCTTTGCCTATTTAAAGCCACACACAAATCACAGAGACAGGAAATGGTCTGTTCTTGACAGATTTGTGGGATTAGGGCATTTTTAATTGCCTCATAATTATTGTCCATCTCTGGAGGCAAATCCACAAGTGCATCCAGAGCTCTGATTTTTAATCATGATGTTAAGTACCTTGCCCATTGCTACCATGTCAGGTTTAACTGTCTTCTTCAAACCCACATACAAGTGATATCTGTGGTTTTCATGGATAACACTCATGCACAAGTGAATGTATAGTAGAACGCATAGAAAGTATGGGGCGACAAATCAGATGTTCTAATTGGGTCTTCCACACCACCCCAAAAAAAAATTACAAATAAATTGGCTGGGTCACAAAAGAGCTTATCTCACAACTTTGCAGCCCTTACATAGTAATTTTCCTCCTACAGAAACCTCTGAATTCCCCTTTTATTGCATCCATAAAGCATGATGCTAACAAAACTGACTGACAAACATTATATGAACACTCCTACAGTAAATTCCTTCACGCTACCCTGCACAGTATGATGACCCTACAGTAAGTCCCTTGACTACTCTAGCAAGGTATGGTGATCCCAACAAGATATGATTTCAAACAGTGTCCCCCCAATACAGCATAATGGGCCTACATACAGTATAATTGCCTCCACACCTCTTCACATTGCATAATGCCCCAGGAGCTCTTCAAACAGTACAATGCCCCCCAAAGCCCTTCGCAAAATATGATGGACCCTACTCAAACCTTTTCACTGTATAATTGCTTGCTGTCAAATAGCCCTCTGTAATATATAAAGGATCCCTTGTTGCTCTCCAAACATTATAATGGACATGTAATAGCTTTACATATAGCATAGTGCACCCCTCAGTCCTCCATTTAGCATAATGGGCCTCATATTGCCTGACATATAGTATAATGCAATCCCCATAGTTCTTCAAATAGTATAATGCATACCATAGTCCTCCATTTGGTATAATGCACCCCATAGTCCTCCATATTGTATAAAGCACATCATAGTCCTTCATAAAAGTAAAATGCACCCCTAAACTTTCCATATAGTATTATGCACCCCATAGACCTTCCTATAGTGTAAGGCACTCCCCATAGTTCTCCATATAGTATAATACACTCCATACATCTCCATATAGCCACATAGTATTACGACCACCACTGTGTAATAAATTATTTAAAATATATTCATAAATACTCACCCCTCCGGTCAGCCCTTGTGATGATATCTCAAATGTTGAAGGAGAATGATGGAGGAGGGAGCAGACCTCTCCCTTTTTCATCATTGTTTTCAAATATATGCTGATCCCGGATTCCAGAACAATTGAACATATTGTTACAGGCTGAAGGGCTTGGTGCTGAAACTGACCCTGCACCGGTGCCCTCAACTCATGGACCCCGTAGCAGCTGGGTCATCTGCTACCATTGGCAGTAGACTAATGCTTGTGCCTGTAATATTAAATGTTTAGTGATGGATCAAAATCAGCAATGCAAGTCTATACGTCTGTGAAAAATATTAGACCCCACTCAATTGCCATCCAAGTGCAGTCTATTTTTTACAAACTGTTGGATAGGGGAAGAAAGAAAACCTTTTTTTTACATAAGAGAAAAACTGACTAAACTCGGACTGAACTTGGACCAAAGACTCATGAAACTAGAATGAATGTCTGACCTAAATCGCTAATGAAACATGATCAGTTTATCTGTTATTTGAAAAAAATAACTTGTGAATGAGGCCTAACAGAAGGCAAAAATGCATTTCATTAACTAACTTTACTATAATTGTATTTTGGTTGAACGCCATATTTGTGACAATGATGCACATTATTGATAAACGTTATCACAAACAACGCTTCGTTACACCCCATAACATTACCAGACAATAATTCTAGAGTGTGATCCATTTTACATTTTGCCATGTTGCTGTTTCCAAACCTAGTTTATCTCTAAAAATACAATGTATTGCTTTTAATTTACTTAAGTTTTTAAATATTAGTCATTTATTATACTGTAGATCTCACAACACACAAAATATCAGCCCACACTTACAAAAACCTAAGGTGCTTAAATGTGAACATTTATTAAATGAGTACATTTAATCTACCTTAATTTTGCCTGGTTGACAATATCAAACATTACTTTCTACATCCAAGAACATTAACAGATTTTCATTGAACCATGTAGCTTCCAGCTTTGAAACACCTGAAAAGCCTAAACTAACGTAAATAATGTTGTGAATTCTTTACTTTGCGCGTTAGTATTTTTTATACTTGTAAAGAAATTAGTCTCTGGGGACCCTGCTGGTTTTATGAACTGAAACCTAGACATCTGCATGCTTAGCAGCACCATTATTCCCAGTGGTATGTCTTACTTGACATTAGTAGTACAGGTGCTGAAATACTACATATTGAAGAAACAGAGCTAAATTTAAGTTTTTATTCCTTTTTGCACATATGGTCTTTTTTTTTATTACGGAAACCTAAGTAATATTTTCTATAGCCCTAAATATAACTATTTTCATTTAGGGTACACAACAATCTCAGCTCTCCTATTTTCAATCTCATTTGTCAGTAAAATATATTTATTAAAAAAGATCTGTACTTTGAATAAAATCGGCATACATTAATAGTATAGTTGAATATAAAAAAAAAATCAGTAAAATCCTCTGTGTCTTTGTATCGGATGCTCTTAGCTTATGGCATCATACTCCTTGATAAAGCTACTAGTGAAACTTAAGTTGGACATCAGAGTCCTTGACAAGGAGCTTTAACCTGCAGCATTTCACTGCAAAAACGGATAAAAAAAAAACAGATAAAAAATGCAAAGTGTGAATACAGCCTTAAGACTCTGTTCACACTGTGAGTTTTTGATCCTTTTTTTGATCCTTATTTTGATCCATTTTTTCAGTGAAAATGCAGTGAACGCATCACTTAAATGGAATCCCAGCAAAGCCAATGGGCTTTCCACCTTGGCTGCTCAGTCTGTGCTTTCATGTCCTGGTGTTTTTTTTCTCTTGAAAAGAAGGAGTATGTCAGTTATGGCTGCACTTTTAACGATCCACTTTTCCCATTGAAACCATTCTGAATGGGCTAAAAAAAACACGCAGCAGAAAAAGTGCAGCCAAAACTGATCTAAGGGTCCTTTCACATCAGCGTTATTCGCTGATCGCGGCAGTTGCGGTGAAAAAAACGCAACTGCCGTGATTACCACATAATGGCCGCACTTGCGGCAAGCCCCATACAATGTTTATGGGCTTGCGGCAGGTGCAGAAAGTGCGGTATCGGCACTTGCGGCATACCGCGTTTTATTCACGACCCCACCTGCCGCAAGTGCCGAAACCACACTTGCTGCACCTGCCGCACAATTACCGCAAGCCCCATAGACCTTGTATGGGGCTTACCGCAAGTGAACCACAAGTGCGGCCGTTATGCGGTAATCGCGGCAGTTGCGGTTTTTTCACCGCAACTGCCGCGATCAGCGAAAAGCACTGATGTGAAAGGACCCTAAAACAGATCAGAAACAGATAATTTGGTTCTGATGTGTTTTTTTCAGTGAAAATGCAGTGAACGCATCACTTAAATGGAATCCCAGCAAAGCCAATGGGCTTGCCACCTTGGCTGCTCAGTCTGTGCTTTCATGTCCTGGTGTTTTTTTTCTCTTGAAAAGAAGGAGTATGTCAGTTATGGCTGCACTTTTCCGATCCACTTTTCCCATTGAAACCATTCTGAATGGGCTAAAAAAAACACGCAGCAGAAAAAGTGCAGCCAAAACTGATCTAAGGGTCCTTTCACATCAGCGTTATTCGCTGATCGCGGCAGTTGCGGTGAAAAAAAACGCAACTGCCGTGATTACCACATAATGGCCGCACTTGCGGCAAGCCCCATACAATGTTTATGGGGCTTGCGGCAGGTGCAGAAAGTGCGGTATCGGCACTTGCGGCATACCGCGTTTTATTCACGACCCCACCTGCCGCAAGTGCCGAAACCACACTTGCTGCACCTGCCGCACAATTACCGCAAGCCCCATAGACCTTGTATGGGGCTTACCGCAAGTGAACCACAAGTGCGGCCGTTATGCGGTAATCGCGGCAGTTGCGGTTTTTTCACCGCAACTGCCGCGATCAGCTAAAAGCACTGATGTGAAAGGACCCTAAAACAGATCAGAAACAGATAATTTGGTTCTGATGTGTTTTTTTGAAAAGCAGATCCAGATATCCAGCTGAAAGAGAGAGAAATGCCCAAAATAAAATTTAGCAAACACGTACAGTATAAACATAGCCTTAACATGTTTTTGTTACCAATTACTGGTTTCTTACCAATTTTTTACCGCTGTGTCTTAATTATTCACATTGTTATTTATTAGTCCTTCCTAGGGATGAGTGTGTAGTGAAATATTCAGACTCTCTTTACTCGAAATGAGTAGGCTCTAATAATCGCATATTCATTATGAGCAGCGAGTCCAATGTAAGTTAATAGGAAATGTGAGTAATTTTCTGCTGGACCTTACAAAGCTGTCTGGGGGCCTGAGGAAAAGGCTGAAATGGATGCATGATTGTTTCAAATCTGGTGGTAAAAAGCTGGCCTTTTGAAACAACCAGCTGATGGATGCTCCCTGCTTGGTGCTTCGCTCCCCGACTGGTGCTTTGCTCACTGTCTGATCCCTTGTTCTCCATCCGATGCTCCATTCCCCGCCCGGTCCTCTATCCCATACCAACTTTCTACTCCCTGCTCGGTCCTCTGCTTCTAGCCCTGCTCTTCGCCTCCCCTCCGCCTGCTGGAAGCGAGCCCGCTGACTTTTAAAATTTACTACCGGCTATTTCAAACAATCAGGTGATACATCAGCTGATCGTTTGAAAAAGCCGGTGGGAAAGCAAGCGGGAAAAAATTTTTTTTAAACCTGGCTTTTTCAAACAATTAGCTGATGCATTGTTTGAAATAGCCGGCAGTAAAAATCCGGGTGGTAAAAAGACCACCAGCTATTTAAAACAGTCAGCTGATGCAGGTCAGGTGTCTCTCATCTTCCTCTTCACAATAATCCATAGATTTTCTATGGGTTTAGGTCAGGTGAGCTTGCTGACCAATCAAGCACAGTGATCATGTGGTTATTACACCAGGGATTGGTACTTTTAACAGTGTGGACAGGTGCCAAGTCGTGTTGGACACTGAAATTTGAAGTGCTCTAAAATTTCTTGGCAAAAGGTGCCATTGACTTTGGTCTTGGTAAAACACAGTGGACCTACACCAGCAGAGGACTTGACCCCCCCAAACCATCACTGAATGTATAAACCTCATGCTAGACTTCAAGCAGCTTGGATTGTGTGCCTCTCCACTCTTCCTCCAGACTGTGGGATCTTGATTTCCAAATGAAATGAAAAATGTGCTTTCATCTGAAAACAACACCTTTGACCACTGTGCTGGAGTCCAGTTCTTTTTCTCCTTGGCTCAGGTAAGACGCTTCTTACAATGTGTATTGGTCATGAGTGGCTTGACACAAGGAATGCGACCGTTGAAGCCCATGTCCTTGAAGCATTGACTCCAGCAGCAGTCCACTCCTTGTGAATCTCCTCCCAATTTTTTAATGGCCTTTTCTTAACAATCCTTTCAAAGCTGCAGTTATCCCAGTTGCAGCTTTTTCTACCACATGTTTTCCTTCCACTCAGCTTTCTATTAATATGCTTGGCTGTGAACAGGCAGCTTCTTTAGCAATGACCTTTTGTGGTTTACTATCCTTGTGGAGTTATGCAATGGCTGCCTTCTGGACATCTGTCAAATCAGCAGTCTTCCCCATGATTGTGTAAGCTAATGAACCACAGTAAGGGACCATGTTAAATGCTTTTTAAGCCTTTGCAGATGTTTTGTGTTAATTATTCTAATTTTCTGAGATAATGAATTTTGAGTTTTCATTTTCTGTAAGCCATAATCATCATCATCATCATCCCTTTATTACCCAGTTGGCCACCACTACCTGGCTGCTGGAAGAGCAGAGTAGCCTCCAGTTTTGGCATCTCTCATGGAGGCGCCAATTCTGGGGTAGCTGGTGGCTATGATTTTTAGCGTGGGTGGTCCAGAATGCTTGGGGATCACCATGCTGAAAATTCCAGCCCTCAGCTGCCTGGGTTACCTTGGCTGGCAATAGAAAATAGAGCAAAACGCATGCCAATTTTTTTATTGTTTAGTTAAATAATTGAAAAAAATGAGAGCTTCCCTGCATTTTTCATTGCTAGCAAAGGTAATACCAGGCAGCGGGGCTTTGCAGCCAGTAGCTTCTTGGCTTAGCTCTGCTGGCAATAGAAAACAGCAAACCAGGACACATTTTTCTCCTAGAAAATTAAACACTTTAATAATAAAATAAACACAGAACAGGTTTTTAAGTAAAAATATTTATTTACATACATTGGTAGAGAATACAGGAGGGAGAGAGACAGGGAAGACTGCACGAGAGGGAGAGACACCCGCCGCCCCCAGTGTCACAGAGTCTGCCCCCATCATGATGTCACCGCTCACCCAATGCGATAGCATCGGACCCACATCTAGCTTTCAATAAAACTGTAATTTTTTAAAATCCTATATTGTGGTACCTTGCCTTTGAGTATAATATGCTGAATTAACCACATTTATCCAGATTATTTAATTCAGGTGTTTTTTTGTTGCTCGTGGCATCATGTGTCAAAAACAACACTGAACTTTTTGTGTCTCCTATAAGAAAAAAAGCACAGATTTTTAAAAATTGTCAAAATGAAAGCATCTTTGTGATTGGTTGTCTTAGTACTTTTTTCTAATAATGCAGCTTTAATAAATTAAGCACATTGTCTCTAATGCAAATGTAATGTGTTTATATACATAAAGCAATTTACTTTTTTAGTCAATAATGTAACTATGCTTGATATTAATAGTTTATGGCACATTCACTTCACAGTCAGATAAAAAGATTTATTTTCCGATATACTTCTTTGGATCCAGGCATTTACAACAGATGTCTACTTTTCTTTTCTGGATAGCAATCACAGTGAAAGGTGATTAACCTTTAAAAATGTTACTGATGAGACGGGAGAGGTCTAATTCTTCATAATTCATAGGATGAAGTGGTCCCTTTTAAATATTGAGCAGAATAACATTTTCTCTTTTTCATTGTATCCCTTTGCATCAACTAGTGTGACATTTGAGAAAAATCTTTAATGAGCCATTATTGGAGATATTGGCTTGTTTTATGTCTTTTTACATTGAACAAAAAATGAAAAACAACATATTCTTAGATACTGAAAAAAAATTGCTGATACAGAATCCATATGCACATTGACGTCCTACAGAATAAAGCACATTTCATTGTGTATGTTGCATATATACACATATGCATACTGCTTTATTAATCCTATAATATAATCATCTAATTCTGTCTATCTCTCTGTGACAGAAATCCCTCGTCGCTGATTGGTCGCGCCAGCCGCCTGTGACCAATCAGCGACGTGGGATTTAAACAGACAGATATAGATGATGGTGCAGGCTGGCCAGGCAAAAAGCTGCCGCACACGCCGCCCCGCTCCCCCCTCCACACTCCATGCTTCAGTCCAGCTCCTGCCCTCCTGCTCCCCGCCCTCTGCTCCCCCTTCCACACTCCTGCCCTCCCACTCCCCACTCTTTGCTCCCCCCTCCACGCTCTCGCTCACCTCAGCATAATTCCTCTTGGAATTGACGTTGTAAAATGAATGCCCGTGGGGGGCGGAGTTAACAGAGGGGGCGTTGCAACAGGCATGGCTGAGTGTGCTGCCCTGATGAGGTGGGCGTGTCCTTGGCCATGCCCATTTTGAAGCCCCCTCTGTTAACTCCGCCCCCCGTGGCAATTCACTTTACAACGTAAATTTCAAGAATAATGCAGAGGTGAGCCGGAGCGTGGACTGGATCCTGGAGGAGAGGGGGGAACAGGGGGCAAGAGGTGGACTGAAGCCTGGAGGATAAGGGGGGAGCAGGGGGGCAGGAGGGGGACTGGAGCCTGCAGGAGAGGGAAAGAGAAGGGGGGGCAGGAGGGGGACTGGAGCCTGAAGGAAAAAAAGAGAGCAGGGGGGCAGGAGGGGGACTGGAACCTGGAGGAGAGGGAAGGATCAGGGGGCAGGAGGGGTACTGGAGCCTGGAGGAGAGGGGGAAGCAGGGTGGTAGGAGGGGGACTGGAGGTGAAGGGGGAGCAGGGGGGCAAAAGGGGGACTGGAGCCTGGAGGAGATGGGGAGGAGGGGGCAGGAGGGGGACTGGAGACTGGAGCCTGGAGGAGAGGGGGGAGCAGGGAGGCTGGTAGGGTACTGGAGCCTAGAGGAGAGGGGGAAGAAGGGGGGCAGGAGGGGGACTGGAGGAGAGGGGGAAACAGGGGGGCAGGAGGGGGACTGGAGCCTGGAGGAGAGGGGGGAGCAGGGGGGCAGGAGGTGAACTGGAGCCTGGAGGAGAGGGGGGAGCAGGGAGGCTGAAGGGGTACTGGAGCCTGGAGGAGAGGGGGGAGAATGGGGTCTGGAGGGGGACTGGAGCCTGGAGGAGAGGGGGCAGGAGGGGGAATGGAGGAGAGGGGGGAAACAGGGGGGCAGGAGGGGACTGGAGCCTGGAGGAGAGTGGGGAGCAGAGCGGCAAGAGGGGGACTGAAGCCTGGAGGAGAGAGGGGGAGAAGGGGGGCAGAAGGGGGACTGGAGCCTGAGGAGAGGGGGGCAGGAGGGGACTGGAAGAGAGGGGGAAACAGGGGGGCAGAAGGGGGACTGGAGCCTGGAGGAGAGGGGGGAGCAGGGGGCAGGAGGGGGACTGGAGCCTGGAGGAGAGGGGGGAGCAGGAGGCTGAAGGGGTACTGGAGCCTGGAGGAGAGGGGGGAGAAGGGGGTCTGAAGGGGGACTGAAGCATGGAGGAGAGTGGGGCAGGAGAAGAACTGGAGAAGAGGGGGGAAACAGGGGGGCAGGAGGGGGACTGGAGCCTGGAGGAGAGGGGGGAGCTGGGGGGCAGGAGGGGGACTGGAGCCTGGAGGAGAGGGGGGAGCAGGGAGGCTGAAGGGGTACTGGAGCCTGGAGGAGAGGGGGCAGGAGGGGGACTGGAGGAGAGGGGGGAAACAGGGGGCAGGAGGGGACTGGAGCCTGGAGGAGAGTGGGGAGCAGAGCGGCAAGAGGGGGACTGAAGCCTGGAGGAGAGAGGGGGAGAAGGGGGGCAGGAGGGGGACTGGAGCCTGAGGAGAGGGGGGCAGGATGGGGACTGGAAAGAGGGGGAAACAGGGGGGCAGGATGGGGACTGGAAGAGAGGGGGAAGCAGGGGGCAGAAGGGGGATTGGAGCCTGGAGGAGAGGGGGGAGCAGGGTGGTATGAGGGGAACTGGAGTCTGGAGGAGAGGGTGAGCAGGGGGGCAGGAGGGGGACAGGGGACTGGAGCCTGGAGGAGAGAGGGGAGCAGGGAGGCTGGAGGGGTAATGGAGCCTGGAGGAGAGGGGGGGAGCATGGGGGCAGGAGGGGGACTGGAGCCTGGAGGAGAGAGGGGGAGCATGGGGGCAGGAGGGGGACTGGAGCCTGGAGGAGAGGGAGGGAGCAGGGGGACAGGAGGGGGACTGGAGCCTGGAGGAGAGGGAGGGAGCAGGGGGGCAGGAGGGGTACTGGAGCCTGGAGGAGAGTGGGGAGCAGGGGGGCAAAAGGGGGACAGGAGCCTGGAGGAGAGGGGGAGGAAGGGGGCAGGAGGGGGACTGGGGACTGGAGCCTGGAGGAGAGGGGGGAGCAGGGAGGCTGGTAGGGTACTGGAGCCTGGAGGAGAGGGGGGAGAAGGGGGTCTGAAGGGGGACTGAAGCATGGAGGAGAGGGGGCAGGAGGGGGACTGGAGGAGAGGGGGGAAACAGGGGGCAGGAGGGGGACTGGAGCCTGGAGGAGGGGGGAGCAGGGGAGCAGGAGGGGGACTGGAGGAGAGGGGGGAAACAGGGGGGCAGGAGGGGACTGGAGCCTGGAGGGTAGTGGGGAGAAGAGGGCAGGAGGGGGACTGGAGCCTGAGGAGAGGGGGGCAGGAGGGGGACTGGAAGAGAGGGGGAAACAGGGGGGCAGAAGGGGGACTGGAGCCTGGAGGAGAGGGGGAGCAGGGTGGTATGAGGGGAACTGGAGGAAAGGGGGGAGCAGGGCAGCAAGAGAGAGACTGAAGCCTGGAGGAGAGGGGAAGCAGGGGTCTGGAGGTGGACTGGAGCCTGGAAGAGAGAGGGAGAGCATGGGGGCAGGAGGGGGACTGGAGTCTGGAGGAGAGAGGGGGAAAAGGGGGGCAGGAGGGGACTGGAGCCTGAAAAGAGGGGAGCAGGGGCCAGGAGGGGGACTGCAGCCTGGAGGAGAGGGGGCAAGAGGGGGACTGGAGCCTGGAGGAGAGGGTGAGCAGGAGAGCAGGAGGGGGACTGGGGACTGGACCCTGGAGGAGAGAGGGGAGCAGGAGGCTGGAGGGGTAATGGAGACTGGAGGAGAGAGGGGGAGAAGGGGGTCTGGAGGGGGACTGGAGCCTGGAGGAGAGAGGGGGGCAGGAGGGGGACTGGAGGAGAGGGGGAAACAGGAGGGCAGGAGGGGACTGGAGCCTGGAGGAGAGAGAGGGAGCAGGGGGGCAGGAGGGGGACTGGAGCCTAGAGGAGAGGGGGAGCAGAGGGGCAGGAGGGGGACTGGAGCCTGGAGGAGAGAGGGGGAGCAGAGGGGCAGGAGGGGGACTGGAGCCTGGAGGAGAGAGGGGGAGAAGGAGGGCAGGAGGGGGACTGGAGGCTGGAGGAGAGAAGAGGAGCAGGGGGTCAGGAGGGGGACTGGAGCCTAGAGGAAAGGAGGGCAGCAGGGGGGCAGGAGGGTGACTGGATCCTGGAGGAGAAAGGGGGAGCAGGGGGGTAGGAGGGCAGGAGGGGGACTGGAGCCTGGAGGAGAGGGGAGAGCAGGGGGGCAGGAGGGGGGAGCAGAGGGGCAGGAGGGGGACTGGAGCTACTCCATCCCACTGTTCACCCCCAACTGCTACAGCTCACCCCCAATGCCCCACTCACCCCCAGTGCCCCCGCTCACACCCCACTACCCCTGCATCGTGACCTCACTACCCACCCGATGTGATAGCATCAGGCTCGCATCTAGTTAATTATAAAATCCTACGACAAACATATTAACCCCCACACTAAACATAAACAAATATCGAAGCTATTCAATTCAAATATGTAAGGCTGTGTCCATAATCTTAGTTGCTATAAATACATATTTTGTTATCCTACCTCTCAGCCTCCTCCATCCCCTCAGCCTCCTCCTTCCTCACAGCCTCCTCCAACCCCTCAGCCTCCCTATCCTCACAGCCTCCTCCATCACCTCAGCCTCCTCTATCCTCCCAGCCTTATCCAACCCCTCAGCCTCCCCACCCTCACAGCCTCCCCATTCTCACAACCTCAGTGTCACAAACTTTACTCCTGTCTACAAGGTTGTCAGTCAGTGTGACGAACTTCACTCCTGTCTACAAGGCTGTCAGTCAGTGTGACGCACTTCACTCCTGTCTACAAGGCTGTCAGTCAGTGTGACGTCCTTCACTCCTGTCTACAAGACTATCAGTCTGTGTGATGCACTTCACTCCTGTTTACAAGGTATTCAAAAATACCCGATGCGTTAGAATCGGGCCACCATCTAGTAATACATAATACCTCTTAAAGGGGCTTAATTACCGCAGGTGCCAGCACTCTAATGTCATTTCATTGCACCAACAATGTCCATTTACCTTATAAGGCATCAGCCACCATTATCCGCGTGTTTCTCCGCCGTATATTATTGTTGAGATATATATACTGCTCAAAAAATAAAGGGAACACTTAAACAACCAATGTAAGTCAATTACCCTCCCGTGAAATCAATCTGTTCAGTTATGAAGTATTATTGATTGTGAATTAATTTTTCATGCTGTTTTGCCAATGTAACAGCCAACAGGTAGAAATGATAGGCAATCAGCAAGACAACCACTATAAAGGAGTGGTTCTGTAGTTGGTAGCCACAGACCATTTCTCTTTTCTTATCTTTTTTGCCTTTGTTTTGGTGACTTTTGCATTTTATCATGGCTCTAACCCCTAGAGGATAGTATGAGGCCGTGTCTACAACCCATAGAAGTGGTAGTGCAGCACTTCCAGGATGGCACATCAATGCAATCTGTGTCAAGAAAATAAGCTGTGACCAGAGCAAATACCAGGAGAGAGACTAGTACAGCAGGAGATGGAAATGGGGCAGTAACATAGTAACATAGTAACATAGTTTTTAAGGTTGAAGGAAGACTTTAAGTCCATCTAGTTCAACCCATAGCCTAACATGTTGATCCAGAGGAAGGCAAAAAAAACCCATGTGGCAACACTAAGCTCCACATTGGGGGAAAAAATTCCTTCCTGACTCCAGGTACGGCAATCAGACTAGTTCCCTGGATCAACGCCCTATCAAAGAATCTAGTATGTATAACTGGTAATATTATAGTTTTCAAGAAAGGCATCCAGGCCCTTCTTAAATGTTAGTAGTGACTCACTCATTACAACATCATGTGGCAGAGAGTTCCATAGTCTCACTGCTCTTACAGTAAAGAATCTGCGTCTGTGATTATGATTAAACCTTCTTTCCTCCAGACGTAGAGGATGCCCCCTTGTCCCAGTCTCAGGCCTAAGAGTAAAGAGATCATTAGAAAGGTCTCTGTACTGCCCCCTCATATATTTATACATTATTATAAGATCACCACTAAGCCTTCGTTTTTCCAAGCTAAATAACCCCAAGTTTAATAACCTGTCTTGGTATTGCAGACCCCTTAGTCCTCTAATGACTTTTGTCACTCTTCTCTGGACCCGCTCTAGTTCAGCTATGTCTTTCTTATACACCGGAGACCAGAATTGTACACAGTATTCTAAGTGTGGTCGCACTAGTGACTTGTATAGGGGTAAAATTATGTTCTCCTCATGAGCATCTATGCCTCTTTTAATGCATCCCATTATTTTATTTGCCTTTGCAGCAGCTGCCTGACACTGGCCACTAAATGTGAGTTTGTCATCTACCCATACACCCAGGTCTTTTTCAGTGACAGTTTTGCCCAGTGTTTTACAATTAAGGACTTAATTATACCTTTTGTTTCCTCTGCCCAAGTGCATGACTTTACATTTATCCCCATTAAAGCTCATTTGCCATTTAGCAGCCCAAGCTTCTAGTTTACATAAATCCTCCTGTAATATAAAATTGTCCTCCTCTGTATTGATTACCCTGCAGAGTTTAGTGTCATCCGCAAATATTGAGATTCTACTCTGTATGCCCCCTACAAGGTCATTAATAAATATATTAAATAGAAGCGGGCCCAACACTGACCCCTGTGGTACCCCACTGTTAACTGGGACCCATTCTGAGTGTGTTCCATTAATAACCACCCTTTGTTTCATATCACTAAGCCAGTTCTTAACCCACTTACACATATTTTCCCCTATCCCCATTGAACTCATTTTATGTGTCAACCTTTTGTGTGGCACCGTATCAAAAGCTTTTGAAAAGTCCATATACACCACATCCACTGCATTTCCTTGGTCCAGTCCAGAACTTACTTCTTCATAGAAGCTTATTAGATTAGTTTGACAGGAACGGTCCCTCGTAAAACCATGTTGATAATGGGTCATGAGGTTATTTTTCTTCAGATACTCCAGTATAGCATCTCCTAGAAAACCCTCTAGGATTTTACCCACAGTAGAGGTTAAGCTTACTGGCCTATAATTTCCCAGTTCAGTTTTTGTCCCCTTTTTGAATATTGGCACCACATTTGCTATACGCCAGTCCTGTGGTACAGACCCTGTTATTATAGAATCTTTAAATATTAAAAATAATGGTCTATCTATGACAGTACTTAATTCCTGCAGCACTCTGGGGTGTATCCCATCCGGGCCCGGGGATTTGTCAATTTTAGTGATTTTTAGACGATGCCGTACTTCCTCTTGGGTTAAGCAGGTGACATTTAATTGAGAATTTTTGTTATCACTGATCATATTGTCTGTCATGGGATTTTCTTGTGTAAATACTGTTGAAAAAAAGTCATTTAGCATATTGGCTTTTTCCTCATCCTCATCCACCATTTCACCCAGACTATTTTTAAAGGGGCCAACACCATCAATTTTTAGTTTCTTACTATTTATGTAGTTAAAAAATATTTTGGGATTCTTTTTACTTTCTCTGGCAATGAATCTCTCTGTCTCAATCTTTGCTGCCTTGATTTGCTTTTTACAAATGTTATTTAATTTTCTGTATTTATTTAATGCCTCATCACTACCTACTTGCTTTAATTCCCTAAATGCTTTCTTTTTGTCACATATTGCACCTCTTACCGCTTTATTTAGCCATAGTGATTTCCTCCTATTTCTAGCATGCTTATTCCCATAGGGTATATATTGTGCACAGGTCCTATTCAGGATGCTAATAAACAGCTCCCATTTGTGTTGTGTACTTTTATGTCTCAGAACATCGTCCCAGTTTATTGCACTAAGATCATCTCTCAATCGTTGGAAATTTGCCTTCCTGAAGTTTAGTGTCCTTGTAGCCCCTCTACTACACATCTTAGTAAAGGATACTTGAAAGCTTATTAAGTTATGATCACTATTACCCAAGTGACCTCCAACCCGTATATTTGATATGCGGTCCGGCCTGTTGGTTAATATTAGGTCCAGCGTGCCCCCCTTCTTGTTGGGTCCTGAACCAGTTGTGAAAGGTAATTGTCTCTCATAGTTGTCAAAAACTTATTACCTTTGCTGGAACTGCAGGTTTCTGATCCCCAATGTATTTCAGGGTAGTTGAAGTCCCCCATAATAATGACTTCTCCCTGAGTCGCTGCTTCATCTATTTGCTTTATGAGGATATTCTCCTCCTCTTCCATTATTGTTGGGGACTTATAACAAACCCCTATCAGTAATTTATTATTTTTTCCCCCTCCCCTTATCTCCACCCACAGGAACTCTACATTTCCATTAGATTCACCTATATTATCACGCAGGATGGGTTTTAAGGATGATTTTACGTATAAACATACACCTCCTCCTCGCCTATTTGTAGGAGGGGAACAACTCAGCATTTGGACATATACCTCCACCTTCATGTAAGGAAGAACAGGAGAAGCAGTGCCAGAGCCCTAGAAAATTACCTCCATCAGGTAATATAACTAATATTCATCTGTCTGCTCAAACTGTCAGAAAGAGAAAACATGAGGGTGGTATAGGTGCCTGATGTTCACAAGAGGGTGTTGTACTTATCACCCAACACTTTGCAGGGCAATTGGCATTTGCCAGCAAGCACAAAGATTAAAAGATTTGACATTGGCGCCCTATGCTCTTAATGGATGAGAACAGGTTCACACTGAGTACATCTCACAGACATGACAGAGACTGGAGACGCAATAGGGAACATTCAGCTGCTTGCAACATCTTCGTTCATGGCAGGTTTGACAGTGGGTTGGTAATGGTGTGGGGAGTCATTTCTTTAGAGAGCTTCACAGCCCCTCCATGTGCTAACCAGAGGTACCCTGACTGCCATTAGATATTGAGATGAAATCCTCAGACCCTTTGTGAGACCATATGCATATACAGTTGGGTCTGGGTTCCTTCTGATGCATGACAATCCTCAGCCTAATGTGGCTGAAGTGTGTCAGCAGTTCTTGTATAATGAAGGAATTGATGCTATGGACTGGCCTGCCCATTCCTCAAACCTGAATCCAATCGAACACATTTGGGACATCGTGTTTCGTTCCATCCACCAATGCCACATTGTTCCAAAGACTGTCCAGGAGATGAATAATGCTTTATTCCATTTCTGGGAGCAGATCCCTCAGGAGAACATGCACCGCATCATCAGGAGCATGCCCAGGTGTTGTGGGGAGGTCATACAGGCATATGGAAGCTACACCCACTACTAAGCATCACTTCCTTGTCTTGCAGCACTCCCACAGACATTGGATCAGCCTGTAATTTGATTTTCCACTTTGATTTTGAGTATCATTCCAAATCCAGACCTCCATGAGGTATTTTGATTTACATTGATAATATTTATGTTTTATTGTTCTCAACATAAACCATGTGTAACTGGAATATTTAATTCTTTGAGATCTAGAATGTGGCATTTTAGTGTTCCCTTTATCTTATGAGCAGTATATATGTAGGTGGGAGACCACAGAAAAGGTGGTGGAAAATGGAAGGGTTAAAATCCTGTGGGACTTCAAGATCCAGATGGATAAATAGGTTTCGGCTAACCATCCAGATATCATGATATTAAACAAAGATTAGAAGACAGCAATGAAAATAGATCCTCACTGGAGGGGTTCCCTACCCCCGGTCCTAGCATAAGCTAAACAGTGGCAACTAGGAAATGCACTAACCATGAATTTTAAATGGTGATTTCTTCCTTCTATGTATCTTGATTGCTATTGAAAATGTACCATATTGACATGTAAATGCTGCTACATGTGGGGAGTTATTTTTCTGTTGGGAATATGTGCAATATTATCTGGTGCCTATTGTGACATTATGCTATGCTAATTGTGTATCCACTGTATCTATTCACCCATTTTGCACCTATTTTTATGTGTGTTGCACAACACTTTGTAATAAACTTCATCAACTTTTTGCAAAGCAGAAAAAAACTCTGTTTCTTCTCTTGTTTGTAATGATAATAGATGTGGCAGTGCCAAAGACTACATCATCAGAAATAAGGAATATGAGAAGCTGGAAAAATATCAGGGCCTCAAAGAACAACTGGAGAGGATGTGGAAGGTAAAGGCAACCAGTGATTCCAGTGATGATAGCAGCACTTGGAGCAGTGACCCTTAAGTTGGAAAAATGGGTGAAACAGATTTCAGGAGCAACATCTGGACCCTCTGTTCAGAAAAATGCAGTGCTGGGAACAACTTAAATCCTGTGCAGAACTCTCAAACTCCTAAACCTCTGGTAGAGGACCCAATAATGTGGAAGGACAAATAATCACCCCACAGTGATGAGTAGGTAGTGTTTTATTTTTTAATATTTCAGAAGTACTAAGTGTCACATCGCCATTGGACTCGGTGGCTGGTGTTCCGGCCTCGGTCACTGGGAGGAGCCGGATTCCTTCGGGTGATGGCGCCGGTGATAGGAGGGCCTTGTCCTCATGTGGACCTGCTCCTGCGACGTCTGTCTCTGTCGCTGAGCGCCGCCGTGTTTCTCCTTTGGGTGGCATTGGTGGCAGGGGAGCGGGCCCTGCAGAGGTGTCTGTTAGGCACGGCCTTCGTTCTTCTGTCAGAAGTGGGGTGGGTGGAGCCAGTCGTGCATCACCATCTGGCCTGGTTCTAGGGGCAGTCCGGATGAGATCATCAGGCTGTGGGCTCCAGCCTATGGGAGGTGGCCGCACTCTTCAAATACATTGGAGCCTGGCTTGCAGGCCACCAGATATAGTTTTGGTTCCCTAGTGTGATAGTGTGTCTGTAGTTTTGTGTCTGACCTTGCCTGGATTTCTGACTCTGCCTTAGCCTATCAATTTTGTACCTCAGCTGCACTCTTGGTTTTTGCCCTTGACCTTTGCCTGGATTTTTGACTCTGCTACTGCCTGATGATTTTGTACCTTCGCTGCCCTCTCGGTTTTGACTCGGACTTCTGACTACGTTTTTTGGGTCTTGAGTTTTTTCCTGGCGACCTTCCTGCTCTGTTGCTAATATAGGCAGCTACCCCCTGGGCTTCGCTGTAATTCCAGATCCCTGTATAGGGGTTAAGGGTCTCGGGGTTTCTCGGGATGCTGCCTTACCAGCAGCTCAGCCTCACAGCGGATGGTTGTCACACTAAGTTAAAAAGAGCGAATCACATTCATGGCCTTTTGCATATTGCAATGTACAATACATAATTGTACACTATTAGCCATCGTGTGAACAAAAATACATAGCTAATCTGAAAAAATGGCCCAAAGGATGTGGATACATTTTCTTGTCTAGGGCCACACTTCAATCCAGTTACTGGATCCAGTTTTTCATCCTGAAAACCTAATCAGGTACCTGACCCATAGACTCCAATGTTAACAATTGCTTGCCAAAGTGCAATCCGTCTACTGGATCCAGTTTTTGAGAAGTCAGGCTAGGGTCACTTTTGCGTTTTTTTTCCGTCCTGATCCAGTTTTGAGCATAAAAAATGCTCAAAACCAGATCCGGATCCGAAGCCCATAGGCTGCAATAGAAAAACCGGATCCGGTTTTGCAGCCTGTGGTAAAAATCACGCAGGCTGCATTTTTCAGAGCAGTTGCAAAACCGAATTGTTTTATAAACATGGGCGCCTATGGGAAATGGATCCGGTACCGCAAGGTACATAAATGTACCTTGCTGTACCGGATTCGGTTTTGAAAATTACAAAAATCCTCATTCCAAAACCGGTTGCATTAATGCATCCAGATCTGGAATGAGGATTGCATTGTTACCAATTTTAAGAAGTATGAAGGCACATTCCAATACCGAATCCGTTAATGTATGCGGTTACCGGATTGTGCCTTCTAAGTGTGACCGTAGCCTCAGGCTTTAATAAGGTATGAAACGTTTTTTGTCCTTTTAGCAAAACCTGATCAGTTTTTTTAACATGGAACCCTATGGGAACCTTATCCAGTACCTGGTAAAAATGCCTGAAAACAGACAAGGGGAAAAACTGAATAGCTAAAACAGGAATGGTGTCTCACGGTCCGCGCTGCTGTTTAAAAGAATGCACTGGGAAGACATTGCTTTATCCATCACCTCCTTTATTCCTCCACACTCTACCAACGCGTTTCAGTGCACACCTTGAACCTCCCTCAGGGTACATTACATATTAACATACATTATCAGCTTATATATCTTATAGGGCAGATGTTGTTCTCAGAAAAAAATTCCAAACGTCATCTGTGACGTCAAATGGACGGAAACCACTGACGTAGATCGTGCAAAGACAATAAAATACTCTAGCTCTATTGTCAGCTTTGAAACATATCATCATATCCCATTTGTCCTCGGGCTTCCAAAAAATAATGTAATAAACATTAAACAATCATGACAGTATCTTCTCTAAAAGAAAAAAATAAATAAAAATCATATAGCCTCAGATGACACATCAAGGGCTAGAACCAGGGATACCAGGGTTATACTCTCATTATGCGTATATATCAATGCACATATGGTATTCTTATCATGCCTTGCTATTTTGGATGACTTTGTTGAAAAAGGAAATTTTTGCCTTCGCCCTTCTCATCTGCTAGATATCTTTATCACAAGTTGCGTTTTCACCGGCCACAAAAAAAATGCATTTGGATGCAAACATGTGCGTTTGTATGCAAACGCATCCACATAGCGACACGGGACGGATCCGTAGCCGCACACACTGGGACGTAGGCCGACAGAACGCATGCAACAGTGCATATCCGGGACTTTGGAGTGAAGCCAGCGGGTGTTGAAGAGTCAGGTTGCCACAGGGATGCTTTGCCTGGTGGCGCATAGTGTTACATGCCGGTAACATTATGCACTGCTGCGGCCAAAAACTAAGTTTCTGATGGATTGACCAGGCTCAGGGCAAATGCAGGTCTGACCCTAGCCTAAGGTCGACAAGATTCCACATACTTTCATCAGCACCACACCCAATGTGATGCACTTAAATATATATGCACCGATTTTCTGACTGGGGGACAATGAAAGGACATTAAATCTAGGGTCACATTTGCGGTGAAAACTTCAGATCGTGATCCGGTTTTGAGCTGATAAAAAGCTCAAAACCGGATCAGGAACCGCAGCCCATAGGAGCCCATTATATAAACTTGATTGCACTACATGCAATCCGGTTACCGCTTGCGGATTTGCAGCCTGCAGTAAAAATCCTGCATGGCTGCAGTTTTTGCAGCGGTTTGCAAACCGCAGCAGGCTTGCTATAATGGGCTCCTATGGGAGCCCATGCGGCTACCGCAAGGCACATGTGGGTGCCTGCGACAGCTGTATGCTTTGTTCATCCCTGCTGCAGCAGGGATGAACAAAGGGTTAAATGTTAATAATAGATGTGGGCAACATGTTTCTAGGGGGTGCCCACCTTCCCTAGAGACATGCTGTCCACTCAGGTGGGCATATGAGGGGTTAATCTGGGCATTTATAGTATTGCCGGCTATTGTCAGCATTTTCAATTTTACGAATAAACCCTGCGTCTCCTCACTGTGTTGGACATACAGTATGTAATGTACGTACTGTAGGAGCCGTTAGCCTTGGTCCTGAAAGCATTAACATTAGGTCTATGGCGGTGCGCTGCACATAGACCTAATGTTAATGCAGGCTAGCAGCTCATACAGTACGTACATTCTGTACTGTATCTACTACACAGCGAGAAGCCGCCGGGTTCATTCATAAAACTGAAAATGCCGACAATAGCCGGCAATACTATAAATGCCCACATTAACCCCTCACATAGCCACCTGAATGGACAGCAAGTCTCTAGAGGGGTGGGAACCCCCTAGAAACATGTTGCCAACATCTATTATTAACATTAACCCTTTGTTCATCCCTGTGGCAGCAGTGATGAACAAAGCATACGGTAACCGGATTGCTCTGGATTACACATCCTGAGCAATCCGGTTACCACATTGCGGTTTGCAGGACACATTTGTGAAAAAAATGCGTCTGTAGGCAATTGCGCTTACAGTATCCAGATCTGGATGCGGTGACCGTAATTACCCTTCCAAGTGTGACCCTAGCCTAAAACTTTCACTCTTCTTATGTATGAGCTGCTCCAACATTTACTGACACAACTGTTTCTCCCCTTCCTATAATGATAGTTCTCCATAGAGTCACTTAGGCTAGGGTCACACTTGGGAGCATGCATCCGTTTACTGGAAGCATTAATGGATCCAGTTTTTTTAACTTGCCATTTTCATGGCATTGAGCATAATTTTTGCTTCAGTTAACGTTTGCGTTACCACTAGGTACATTTATGTACCTAGTGTTAACGCTAGCTTTAACGCATGCGTTAACGCATGGTACATATATGTACCATGCGTTAATGCATGCTTTTCCCATAGGGACCCATGTTAAAAAAAACGCAAGCATTTTTTAAAAAGTACCCAAAAACATTTTTGACCATATTTTTAGTGCTAGCAGCAAAAATGTATTGCGTTAAACGCAATGCACTTTTGCAATGCGCTTTTTATGCATGCATTTATGCATGCATTTTTACACATTTTTACATGTCAAAAATGGATCCAGTTAGCGGATGCATGACGCAAGTGTGGCCCTAGAGTTATTTAGTCTTATTTAGGCTAGGGTGACACCTGTGGTTCTATTTGCAGATCCTTATCCGGTTTTGAACATTTAAAATTCTCAAAACCGGATCAGGATCCGCAGCTGATAGGCTGCAATAGAAAAAACATATTGCACTATTTGCAATCCGGTTACCGGATCCGGTTTTGGAGCCTGCGAGAAAAATCATGCAGGCTGCGTATATCGCGCCGGTTCCAAAACCGGATCCATTTTTTTTAATAATAGGAGACCATGGGAACTGGATCCGGTACCGCAAGGTACAAAAATGTACCTTGCAGTATCGGATCCGGATGCGGTTTTTATAATTGCAAAAATCCAAAACCGGATGCATTAATGCATCCAGATCCGAAATGAGGGTTGCAATTTTACTATCAAATGATAGTATAAAGTCACACGGGAAAACCGCATCCAGTAATGGATGTGGTTACCAGATTGTGCCGTTTAAGTGTGACCCAAGCCTTACTGCACGTTTCCCACATCCTTTTGTGTATAAATATAAGACTCTTCAGAATTTGTAATACCATGGCTGATGACAAAACCTGAGTAGTCTACAAAATTGGCTATTTGTTACAATCTTTTCATTTCGGCTAAGGACACACTTGAGCCATTGAAGCGCTAAAAGCTACCTTTTTTCCACAATTCCAAATTGTGGAAAACGGTAGCGTTAACACTTCCATAGGCTCCCATGCAAAAAACACATAGTCAAAATGCAACACTTTTGACACTATGCCTTTTTGCTAAAGCACCCAAAAATATGGTAAGCAATTTTTGGGGGGGCATTTGCAAAAATGCATGTTTTTTAACATGGGAGCCAATGGGAAACGCATGCGTTAATGCACGGTACATATATGTACCATTCATTAAAACAAGCGTTAATTCTAGCATTAAAATGGCATAAAAATGGCAACTGAAAAAAACTGCATCCATTAACGCTGACATCAAAAAATGGCCTCATAAGTGTGACCCTAGCTAAAGGCACTAAAGGTACCTTTACACGCGGCAACTTTTCTAGGAATTTCACTGGCAACTTACTGGTTGCAGTGAAATCATGGAGACATTGTTCCATTTGTACACAGCAACAAGATAGAACAATGTGTCCATGATTTCACTGCAACCAGTAAGTTGCCAGTGAAATTCCTAGAAAAGTTGCCGCGTGTAAAGGTACCCTAAAAGGTAACCACTGGCAACTCTCAATTTTGAATGTTTTTGGCTAGGGTCACACTTAAAAATAGAATTGCATTCACCGCATCCAGATCTGGATGCGGTGAACACAATTGGCTTCAGACAAGCCCAATCCCTTAACTGGATTGCTGAAGCCGCAATCCGGTAACCGAATTGCTCTTAATGTGTAATCCGGAGCAACCCAGTTATCGGACAGTTTGCTCATCGATGAGCAAACTGTTCTCAGTGTTTTAAAAGATGAAAGTTTATTAATAAATGTGTCTATAATGTCTCTAGGGGGTGCTCACCCCCCCCCCATCCCAGAGACATACCACCCACTCAGGTGGGCATATACTGATGTTATTGCAGATGTACAGTAGCCGGCTCCTGTCGGCTGTTATACATTTTTATGAATGAAGCCGCCAGCTCCTCTAAGAGCAGCATGCATACTATAGCTATTGTAGATATAGTTTGTGCGCTGTCCAAGGTCCTGAAGGCTTATACAGTAAGATCTATGGGCAGACATTATAGACACATTTATTAATAAAATGTGTAGGCGGTGGGGTACTAGGACTGAAGCCACGACCAGTACAGTTTTTACTATACACCAGGTATGTGAATTAAGCAGGGTCAATTACATTTGGAGCACTGCGGCAGCACCGTACACGGGTGACCTAGTCCAGGGAGAAGTAGGGGAAGTGTTACACATTGGAAGGTTCACCTGGTGGTACGTGGGCACATGGCAATATATATCAGAGCCCCATTAGGCAGATAATTAATACAATCGATAGTGCAGCCACTTATAGTGCTAAGTAAACCTAAGTAATATGTCCTTGTGAACCTGGTATAACTGGCACTGTATAATTAATTGTTACTAATTGTTGTTAACTATTATAGAGTCATTTACAGTTTGGTCACAGTAATAGACCTGGTTATAAACTATTGGTAATCATTGGGGTACCTTTGTGTAGTTTTTAACATATTTTATGAATTGTTACATGATTTAAACTAATAAAGTGATCACTTATTTGAATATATTTGTACTCATCATTCATCTAAGAGCCCGTTACAGGGAAATTCTGAGTGGTTTTGAAGTAGAGTGTAATGTCAAGGTGAGATGCTGTAATAGTTTGGTGGACTATTGAGATGATATGTTCCAGTTGATCGACGAATGCGAGCGATTTGCTAAAAATTCGGTAATTCGAGTATATATTTGATAACTGTTCATTGACCAAAAGCGTTACTGACTTTTCACAGTAATGCTTTTATTCAATGTTATTATGAGTTTCAGTGTCTAGGAATAATGTGCGGGAGGGGGTTGCTGGAGAGAGGTCTGTGTTCAAATAATGCAGATCTCCATTATTTTTTCTTTCCCGCACTTATTGTGGGTGGTCCAATCTGTCAGACTATCAAGGCCACTTCACACACACAGATATCTGAGTCCAATATCTGAACAGATCTCTGGTTGCAGTGAAATCATGGATACATTGCTCCATTTTGTGCCTGTGTACAACATGGAGCAATGTATCCATGATTTCACTGCAACCAGAGATCTGTTCAGATATTGGACTCAGATATCTGTGTGTGTGAAGTGGCCTTTAGCACGTATAGGGCAAAGTGGACTTTTCGCACACAAGGGTCGTGTCATTGGCTGGGTATGTTACATGTCCTTACATAAGAACCAGCCATTTTCCCTCCTCAACCTTTTTCTCAGTATTTGAGCTCAGCGTCAGACGCAGCTGCTGCTGCTGTTTGCGCTACAGAGAAAGATAGATAGCGATTTCATTCCAAGTTAGATAGAGAGATAGTTAGTAGGTTTAGGGACTCCTTCCAAGAATAGCCCTTTTTAGGACTTAAAAGCACTGTTTGCCAGGCAGGTCTGTTCAAGTGCTGTGTTAAAATTTACATAGATCCTAGGCTTTTCAAACATTTTTTACAGCATCTGGCCAAATCTAGACATGCAAGTTATTTTTGGCTAGTAGCACTGTGTGCCAGTCAGGGGTGTAGCACTGCTGTGAAGAAAGCTACACCTCCTGTGTTTACAAGGCTTTTTTTTACTGCCTCTTGCCAAACAAATCTTTTTTGGCTAGTAAAAGTGTGTGCCAGGAAGAAATGTACCGTATATACTCGCGTATAAGCCGAGTTTTTCAGCCCAAAAATTGGGCTGAAAAGTACCCCCCTCGGCTTATACGCGAGTCAGTGCGGGGGCTGCTGTATACAGCGGTATAAAGCAGCCCCCGCATCCCCAGTAATGCAGGGCCCCCCCCTCATGCTCCGGTCACCTGTAAAGCAAATTATACTTATCATTGTCCCGCTGCCGTCCGCGCCCGCATCTGCCGACATCGCGATCCTCCATCTTCATGCGTCTTCTTCTTCCTGTTTCTGTGCGCGTCGCAGGCAATGACGTCATTACCGGCGACGCGCACAGGAAACAGGAAGAAGAAGACGCATGAAGATGGAGGATCGGGATGTCGGCAGATGCGGGCGCGGACGGCAGCGGGACAATGATAAGTATAATTTGCTTTACAGGTGACCGGAGCATGAGGGGGGGGCCCTGCATTACTGGGGCTGCCTGTATACTACCACTGGGGCTGCTGTATATAGGGGCTGCTGTATACACCACTGGGGCTGCAATACCACTGGGGCTGCTGTATATAGGGGCTGCAATACCACTGGGGCTGCAATACCACTGGGGCTGCTGTATATAGGGGCTGCTGTATACACCACTGGGGCTGCAATACCACTGGGGCTGCTGTATATAGGGGCTGCAATACCACTGGGGCTGCAATACCACTGGGGCTGCTGTATATAGGGGCTGCTGTATACACCACTGGGGCTGCAATACCACTGGGGATGCTGTATATAGGGGCTGCAATACCACTGGGGCTGCAATACCACTGGGGCTGCTGTATATAGGGGCTGCTGTATACACCACTGGGGCTGCAATACCACTGGGGCTGCTGTATATAGGGGCTGCAATACCACTGGGGCTGCAATACCACTGGGGCTGCTGTATATAGGGGCTGCAATACCACTGGGGCTGCAATACCACTGGGGCTGCTGTATATAGGGGCTGCAATACCACTGGGGCTGCAATACCACTTGGGCTGATGTATATAGGGGCTGCTGTATACACCACTGGGGCTGCAATACCACTGGGGCTGCTGTATATAGGGGCTGCAATACCACTGGGGCTGCAATACCACTGGGGCTGCTGTATATAGGGCTGCAATACCACTGGGGCTGCTGTATATACTACTGGGGCCCTGCTGTATATCATACTGCTGGGGCCTGTATACCACTGCTGGGGGCTGTATACCTGTGCTGGGGTCCACCCTCGGCTTATACGCGAGTCAATAGATTTTCCCAGGTTTTGGGGGCAAAAGTAGGGGGGTCGGCTTATACACGGGTCGGCTTATACACGAGTATATACGGTAGTACTGCTGTGAAGAAAGCTACACCACCTGTGTTTACAAGTCCTTTTTTAATACATCTAGCCAAGCAAATCCTTTTTGGCTAGTAGCAGTGAGTGCCAGGCAGGGGAGTAGCACAGCTTTGAAGAAAGCTACACCTCCTGTGTTTACAAGTCTTTGGCATTGTTCACACACATGCGTTTTTTTTTCCCATCTCTGCGTTTTTTGTGCTGTTAAAAAAAACGCAGGTGCGTTAACGCAGGGTACATTTGAGTGTACATGCGTCTTTGAGCCAAACTTGCGTTTTTTTCCCCCAGCCCAAAAAACACTGCATGCAGCGTTTTTGGGTGTTGTAAAAAAACGCATGTGAGTTTTCCCAAAACCGCATACGTTTTTCAACATGGGACCCAATGGGAAACGCAAGCGTTAACGCTTGACACATACAGACACATGCATTAACGCTAGCGTTTTTTGGAAACGGCCCAGCAGTGTTTGAAAAATTTTTTTTTTTCATCAGCCCCCCCTATATAAGCAGGAAAATGAAAAAAAAAATGATTATGATAGCACCGCCCCCCCCCCCCCCCCTTCCTTGGTCGGCAGGAAGACGAAAAAAAAAATTCCTTCAGCAAAAACACAAATTTTTATGCCATGCGTTTTTAGTTATTTGGGTGTTTGGTGAAAAAATGACTAATTGCAAAAACGTTTTCAAAGCTTTCACACACACAAGGCACATTTTTTGGCTCTCTTAAAAAAACGCAAGTGGTTTTAGGAGTGCTACAAAAAACACAAATTGTGTGTGAACAATGCCTTTGTTAACTGCATCTAGCCAAGCAAATCCTTTTTTGGCTAGTACTAGTATGTGCCAAGCAGGGTTGAAGCACTGCTGTGAAGAAAGCTACCCTTCCTGTGTTTACAAGCCTTTTTTTTAACTGCATCTAGCAAAGCAAATTCTTTTTGGCTAGTAGCAGTGTGTGTCAGGAAGGGGTGTAGCACTGCTGTGAAAAAGCTACACCTCCAGTGTTTACAAGGTTTTTTTTACTGTATCTTGCCAAGCAAAGACTTTTTGGCTAGTAGTAATGTGTGCCATGAAGGGTTGTAGAACTGCTGTGAAGAATGCTACACCTCCTGTGTTTACAAGTCTTTTTTTTACTGCATGTAGCAAAAAAAAATCCTTTTTTTGCCTAGTAGCAGTGTGTGCCAGGCAGGGGTATAGAACTGCTGTAAAGAAAGCTAATCCTCCTGTGTTTGCAAGCCTTTTTCACTGCATCTAGCCAAGCAAATCCTTTATGTCATGTAGCAGTATGTGCCAGGCAGGGGTGTACCACTGCTAGGAAGAATTCTACACCTTCTGTGTTTACAAGTCTTTCTTTACTGCATCTAGGCAAGCAAATCCTTTTTGCTAGTAGCAGTGTGGGCAATGTCGTGCCTTTCTTAGAAATATGTGCATTTAGTTTGCTTGAGACAATATATTGTTTGCTTGTTCAGAGATGACTTATCCCATAGTGCCATCTGTTGAAAATGTTTCCACATTACATTATGTTTACTGCATAGTCTAATTTTGGTCCCTCCATGCCTATGTAATCCCATGAGGCCGTGCTCCAGGCTCTGCCCCTTCTCCTCCAGAAGCCATTACAGCCTCATACAAGCTGACATCCTGGTGTGCTGACCCTTCTCTCTCTGGATTTCAGCTTATCTGCATGTTTCCCTCAACATAGCACAGTCAGTGAGTTTAATATGCTACTGCCCACCTAAATGTACAATGTAGCTACACTGCTGATTATCATCTTATCATTCTTCTGCCATTATACATATTGTGTATTCGCCGTATCATGCAATCACATTGTGACCTGTAGCAATGTAATGTTTTGCACTTCAGATATGCTTATGTTGTACTGAGAATTTCTATTTGTTTTTTCTAGTTTTACACTTAACCCATTAATAAAAGTTGAAAAGGACCCCCAGCGTCCATGTCAATGCATTGATGGGAAAGATTTTACCTGTCTGTCAACTCATTCTTCAGGAGTACAGAGCGAGGGTGCCAGAACAGGCAAGACAGGGGTGTAGCACTGCTGTGAAGAAAGCTACACTTCCTGTGTTTACAAGCCTTTTTTTACTGTATCTAGCCAAGCAAATCCTTTTTTCTATGTAGCAGTGTGTGCTAGGCAGGGGTGTAGCCCTGCTGTAAAGAAAGCTACACCTCCTGTGTTTACAAGCTTTTTTTTTTACTGCATCTAGCCAAGCAAATCCTTTTTGGCTAATAGCAGTGTGCGCCAGGCAGGGGGTAGCCCTGCTGTGAAGAAATCTACATCTCCTGTGTTACAAGACTTTTTTACTGCATCTAGCCAAGCAAATCCTTTTTGGCTACTAACAGTGTGTGAAAGGCAGAAATGTAGAATAGGGGTGAGAATGCGCATATAGGGTCTTATCCTTGGGAGACAGGATTATTAAGGTGAAATCAAGGAACTGCTCATCTGATAGGGTTGTGTAGCACACAACCGGCGTGATCACTCAGAACAGTGCAGCTGCTACAAGGACCGTACCTCCACAGGTCACTGTTGTCACGATGAGTTTCTGCAGGACAAAGTACCTCATGGTCTGAGCTGCTGTCATCGTATGATGGAAAAACCAGAGACACCGCTATGCCTGGATATGGTAGTAGCTAAACCTCCTGTTTTTACAAGTTTTTTTTTAACTACATCTAGCCAAGCAAATCCTTTTTGGCTAGTAGCACTGTGTGCCAGGCAGGGGTGTAGCACTGCTGTGAAGAAAGCTACTCCTCCTGTGTTTACAAGCCTTTTTTTACTGCATCTAGCAAAGCAAATTCTTTTTGGCTAGTACCAGTGTGTGTCAGGCAGGGGTCTAGCACTGCTCTGAAAAAGCTACACCTCCTGTGTTTACAAGCGTTTTTTTACTGCATCTTGCTAAGCAAAGCCTTTTTGGCTAGTAGCAGTGTGCCATGAAGGGTTGTAGCACTGCTGTGAAGAAAGCTACACCTCCTGTGTTTACAAGTCTTTCTTTACTGCATCTAGCCAAGCAAATCCTTTTTGGCAAGTAACAAGTGTGCCAGTCAGGGGTGTAGCACTGCTGTGAAGAAAGGTACATCTCCTGTTTTTACAACCCTTTTTTACTGCATCTAGCCAAGCTAATCTTTTTTGGCTAGTAACAGTGTGTGCCAGGCAAAAATGTAGCACTGCTGTGAAGAAAGCTACACCTCCTGTGTTTACAAGTTTTTTATTTACTACATCTAGCCAAGCAAATCTTTATTTTTTTTTTTCACATTGATTCTATGCCTATTGTTTTGTATCCATTTATTGTACTTTATTTGTTCTCTACTGTAATTACTTACTGTATATTCTGTACTCTAACCCTACATTGTAAAGCGCTGCGGAATATGTTGGCGCTATATAAATAAAGCTTTATTATTATTATTATTTTTAGCTAGTAGCAGTGTGCGCCAGGCAATGGTGTAGCACTGCTGTAAAGAAAGCTACACCTCCTGTGTTTACATTCCGTTTTTTACTACATCTAGCCAAGCAAATCCTTTTTTGGCTAGTACTAGTATGTGCCAAGCAGAAATGTAGCACTGCTGTGAAGAAAGCTACCCTTCCTGTGTTTACAAGCCTTTTTTTAACTGCATCTAGCAAAGCAAATTCTTTTTGGCTACTAGCAGTGTGTGTCAGGAAGGGGTGTAGCACTGCTGTGAAAAAGCTACACCTCCTGTGATTACAAGGCTTTTTTTACTGTATCTTGCTAAGCAAAGCCTTTTTGGCTAGTAGCAGTGTGTGCCATGAGGGGTTGTAGCACTGCTGTGAAGAAAGCTACACCTCCTGTGTTTACAAGTCTTTCTTTACTGCATCTAGCCAGGCAAATCCTTTTTGTCATGTAGCAGTGTGTGCCAGGCAGGGTTGTAGCACTGCTGTGAAGAAAGCTACACCTCCTGTGTTTATAAGCCTTTTTTACTGCATCTAGCCAAGCAAATCCTTTTGGTTGAAGCAGTGTGTGCCAGGCAGGGGTGTAGCACTACTATAAAGAATTCTACACCTCCTGTGTTTACAAGTCTTTCCTTACTGCATTTAGCCAAGCAAATCCTTTTTGGCAAGAAACAAGTTGCCAATCAGGGGTGTAGCACTGCTGTGAAGAAAGGTACATCTCCTGTTTTTACAACCCTTTTTTACTGCATCTAGCCAAGCAAATCTTTTTTGGCTAGTAACAATGTGTGCCAGCAAAAATGTAGCACTGCTGTGAAGAAAGCTAGACCTCCTGTGTTTACAAGTTTTTTTTTTACTACATCTAGCCAAGCAAATCTGTTTTAGCTAGTAGCAGTGTGCACCAGGCATTGGTGTAGCACTGCTGTAAAGAAAGCTACACCTCCTGTGTTTACATTCCATTTTTTACTACATCTAGCCAAGCAAATCCTTTTTTGGCTAGTCTGGTATGTGCCAAGCAGAAATGTAGCACTGCTGTGAAGAAAGCTACTCCTCCTGTGTTTACAAGCCTTTTTTTTACTGCATCTAGCAAAGCAAATTCTTTTTGGCTATTACCAGTGTGTGTCAGACAGGGGTCTAGCACTGCTCTGAAAAAGCTACACCTCCTGTGTTTACAAGCTTTTTTTTTACTGCATCTTGCCAAGCAAAGCCTTTTTGGCTAGTAGCAGTGTGCCATGAAGGGTTGTAGCACTGCTGTGAAGAAAGCTACACCTCCTGTGTTTACAAGTCTTTCTTTACTGCATCTAGTACCTCATGGTCTGAGCTGCTGTCATCGTATGATGGAAAAACCAGAGACACCGCTATGCCTGGATATGGTAGTAGCTAAACCTCCTGTTTTTACAAGTTTTTTTTTAACTACATCTAGCCAAGCAAATCCTTTTTGGCTAGTAGCACTGTGTGCCAGGCAGGGGTGTAGCACTGCTGTGAAGAAAGCTACTCCTCCTGTGTTTACAAGCCTTTTTTTACTGCATCTAGCAAAGCAAATTCTTTTTGGCTAGTACCAGTGTGTGTCAGGCAGGGGTCTAGCACTGCTCTGAAAAAGCTACACCTCCTGTGTTTACAAGCGTTTTTTTACTGCATCTTGCTAAGCAAAGCCTTTTTGGCTAGTAGCAGTGTGCCATGAAGGGTTGTAGCACTGCTGTGAAGAAAGCTACACCTCCTGTGTTTACAAGTCTTTCTTTACTGCATCTAGTACCTCATGGTCTGAGCTGCTGTCATCGTATGATGGAAAAACCAGAGACACCGCTATGCCTGGATATGGTAGTAGCTAAACCTCCTGTTTTTTACAAGTTTTTTTTTTAACTACATCTAGCAAGCAAATCCTTTTTGGCTAGTAGCACTGTGTGCCATCAGGGGTGTAGCACTGCTGTGAAGAAAGGTACATCTCCTGTTTTTACAACCCTTTTTTACTGCATCTAGCCAAGCTAATCTTTTTTGGCTAGTAACATGTGTGCCAGCAAAGATGTAGCACTGCTGTGAAGAAAGCTACACCTCCTGTGTTTTACAAGTTTTTTATTTACTGACATCTAGCCAAGCAAATCTTTATTTTTTTTTTTTCACATTGATTCTAAGCCTATGTGTTTTGTATCCATTATTGACTTATTGTTCTCTACTGTAATTACTTACTGTATATTCTGTACTCTAACCCTACATTGTAAAGCGCTGCGGAATATTTGGCGCTATATAAATAAAGCTTTATTATTATTTTATTTTTAGCTAGTAGCAGTGGCCCAGGCAATGGTGTAGCACTGCTGTAAAGAAAGCTACACCTCCTGTGTTTACATTCCGTTTTTTACTACATCTAGCCAACAAATCCTTTTTTGGCTAGTACTAGTATGTGCCAAGCAAAAATGTAGCACTGCTGTGAAGAAGCTACCCTTCCTGTGTTTACAAGCCTTTTTTTAACTGCATCTAGCAAAGCAAATTCTTTTTGGCTACTAGCAGTGTGTGTCAGGAAGGGGTTGTAGCACTGCTGTGAAAAAAGCTACACCTCCTGTGATTACAAGGCTTTTTTTACTGTATCTTGCTAAGCAAAGCCTTTTTGGCTAGTAGCAGTGTGTGCCATGAGGGGTTGTAGCACTGCTGTGAAGAAAGCTACACCTCCTGTGTTTACAAGTCTTTCTTTACTGCATCTAGCCAGGCAAATCCTTTTTGTCATGTAGCAGTGTGTGCCAGGCAGGGTTGTAGCACTGCTGTGAAGAAAGCTACACCTCCTGTGTTTATAAGCCTTTTTTACTGCATCTAGCCAAGCAAATCCTTTTTGGTTGAAGCAGTGTGTGCCAGGCAGGGGTGTAGCACTACTATAAAGAATTCTACACCTCCTGTGTTTACAAGTCTTTCCTTACTGCATTTAGCCAAGCAAATCCTTTTTGGCAAGAAACAAGTTGCCAATCAGGGGTGTAGCACTGCTGTGAAGAAAGGTACATCTCCTGTTTTTACAACCCTTTTTTACTGCATCTAGCCAAGCAAATCTTTTTTGGCTAGTAACAATGTGTGCCAGGCAAAAATGTAGCACTGCTGTGAAGAAAGCTAGACCTCCTGTGTTTACAAGTTTTTTTTTTACTACATCTAGCTAAGCAAATCTGTTTTAGCTAGTAGCAGTGTGCACCAGGCATTGGTGTAGCACTGCTGTAAAGAAAGCTACACCTCCTGTGTTTACATTCCATTTTTTACTACATCTAGCCAAGCAAATCCTTTTTTGGCTAGTCTGGTATGTGCCAAGCAGAAATGTAGCACTGCTGTGAAGAAAGCTACTCCTCCTGTGTTTACAAGCCTTTTTTTTACTGCATCTAGCAAAGCAAATTCTTTTTGGCTATTACCAGTGTGTGTCAGACAGGGGTCTAGCACTGCTCTGAAAAAGCTACACCTCCTGTGTTTACAAGCTTTTTTTTTACTGCATCTTGCCAAGCAAAGCCTTTTTGGCTAGTAGCAGTGTGCCATGAAGGGTTGTAGCACTGCTGTGAAGAAAGCTACACCTCCTGTGTTTACAAGTCTTTCTTTACTGCATCTAGCCAAGCAAATCCTTTTTGGCAAGTAACAAGTGTGCCAGTCAGGGGTGTAGCACTGCTGTGAAGAAAGCTACACCTCCTGTGTTTACAAGTCTTTCTTTACTGCATCTAGCCAAGCAAATCCTTTTTGGCAAGTAACAAGTGTGCCAGTCAGGGGTGTAGCACTGCTGTGAAGAAAGGTACATCTCCTGTTTTTACAACCCTTTTTTTACTGCCTCTAGCCAAGCAAATCTTTTTTGGCTAGTAACAGTGTGTGCCAGGCAAAAATGTAGCACTGCTGTGAAGAAAGCTACACCTCCTGTGTTTACAAGTTTTTTATTTACTACATTTAGCCAAGCAAATCTTTTTTAGCTAGTAACAGTGTGCGCCAGGCAATGGTGTAGCACTGCTGTAAAGAAAGCTACACCTCCTGTGTTTACATTCCGTTTTTTACTACATCTAGCCAAGCAAATCCTTTTTTGGCTAGTACTAGTATGTGCCAAGCAGAAATGTAGCACTGCTGTGAAGAAAGCTACCCTTCCTGTGTTTACAAGCCTTTTTTTAACTGCATCTAGCAAAGCAAATTCTTTTTGGCTAGTAGCAGTGTGTGTCAGGCAGGGGTGTAGCACTGCTGTGAAAAAGCTACACCTCCTGTGATTACAAGGCTTTTTTTACTGTATCTTGCTAAGCAAAGCCTTTTTGGCTAGTAGCAGTGTGTGCCATGAAGGGTTGTAGCACTGCTGTGAAGAAAGCTACACCTCCTGTGTTTACAAGTCTTTCTTTACTGCATCTAGCCAGGCAAATCCTTTTTGTCATGTAGCAGTGTGTGCCAGGCAGGGTTGTAGCACTGCTGTGAAGAAAGCTACACCTCCTGTGTTTATAAGCCTTTTTTACTGCATCTAGCCAAGCAAATCTTTTTTGGTTGAAGCAGTGTGTGCCAGGCAGGGGTGTAGCACTACTATAAAGAATTCTACACCTCCTGTGTTTACAAGTCTTTCTTTACTGCATTTAGCCAAGCAAATCCTTTTTGGCAAGTAACAAGTTGCCAGTCAGGGGTGTAGCACATCTGTGAAGAAAGGTACATCTCCTGTTTTTACAACCCTTTTTTACTGCATCTAGCCAAGCAAATCTTTTTTGGCTAGTAACAATGTGTGCCAGGCAAAAATGTAGCACTGCTGTGAAGAAAGCTAAACCTCCTGTGTTTACAAGTTTTTTTTTTACTACATCTAGCCAAGCAAATCTGTTTTAGCTAGTAGCAGTGTGCGCCAGGCAATGGTGTAGCACTGCTGTAAAGAAAGCTACACCTCCTGTGTTTACATTCCATTTTTTACTACATCTAGCCAAGCAAATCCTTTTTTGGCTAGTACTAGTATGTGCCAAGCAGAAATGTAGCACTGCTGTGAAGAAAGCTACCCTTAGTGTGTTTACAAGCCTTTTTTTAACTGCATCTAGCAAAGCAAATTCTTTTTGGCTAGTGTCAGGCAAAACCCTTTTGTATTGGATCTGCCCAAACCTAATTATCAAAATCTATTTAGGATAGTACAACTGTTTGGCTAGGTAGCTGTGGTCCAGTGCTCTCTTGAAATCTACCATCACACAGCCAAGAAATTTTTTTTAATTGTATCTGCCCAAACCCAGTTGCCAAAATCTATTTAGGGAAGTACGACTGTTTGGCTAGGTAGGTGTGGTTCAGTGTTCTGTTGAAATCCTACGCCACATAGTGCAGAAAACCCTTTTGTACTGCAACTGCCCAGACCTAGTTACCAAAATTTATTTAAGGTAGTACCACTGTTTGACCACTCAGCTCCGCTAGTTTTACATCCACAAATTTTTGTGACAACAACATCAGAGTTGCCAATTAGTTACCCTCAAATATGAGTGGTAAAAGGTGTGCTATTTGTGGAAAGGTGAATAGGCGTGTTGAAAAGGGTAAAAAAAAAAAGTTTGTTTGTGGGGTAGGTGCTAAAGTAACAGAAACATCTGCTGAACAAATACCATCTTCAAGCCAAACTAAAACATCCACTTCTTTTCGTGTACGATCTGCTATCATCCCTTTCTTACGCAGCAGAACAGCGCTAAAACTTGTAGATGAGGCCCAAAAAGAGCAAGGACTGTAATAGATATCAAGGGCTCCATCAAGTGGGCTCTCGCCCACCTCAACTTCAACATCCCAAGCACTCTAGTCCTCAGACGTGTCACCCAATCGCACTTGCTTCCTTACAGCTCACAGATGGGTGAGTCTGCAGAGCTGTTCACTCATACCATAGCCTGGAATCAGAGGTCTGCTCCAAAGTTTCAGTGAATCAAGACGAGGAAATGATCTGCACCGATGCCCAAAATCTTTGTGAGTCGGATCCAGGCCCAGATGAACAAGAGTCTGTACATATTGTAGACCCTCATTCCCAAACCCCTGTTGGTGGAGAAAATGAGGCAGATGGTGATGAGACTCAGATACCTGATTGGAACAACAACTTAACTTTGAGCTCATGGCAGGAAGAGGTTGGTTCTGAGGATGACGAGTGTGAGAACACACAGGGTGATGATGAGGTTGGAGATCCCACTTACTGTCAACCTAAAGGCAGGCAGTTGATGAGCTCAAACACATAAAAAAGATCCCAATAATATTCTTTTTGTGCTCACCACAAACAAAATTGCCCTTTGAAAATACTGCTAGATGCCCTAAGGGGGAACTATAAGTATCTTAAAAGTGAACTACACACAGATTCTTTTCATAGGCAACCATTACTCTTTATTGATTAAAATAATTTTCTTTTTTTTTTTAAATATATGTCTTTTCATTGTTTACACTACACATTCAAAATCTGACTAGAGGCAAGGGCTCTGCATCTATGCGCCAATGCGCTTGCCTTTGAGAGCACCTGCACTTGCACTTGCACTTGCACCAACACAGGCAAATGCAGGGGCACATAGATGTGAACTAGGCCTCATTTTTTTTTAATCTCAGGTCAATAAATAACATCACATGAGCCCCGGGAACTTGAGTCTGACACTGCTGTAACCACACCAGCACAGGAAATCAGCCTTAGGCTAGGGTCAGATTTGTATCATGCATTTGCTAAATGCATGCGTTATTTTCATTTGCAAATGTTGAAAAAACACATGCGTTAACACACCCATAGGCTCCAATGCATATGCATTTTTGCTCCAACACTATGCATTTTTGATAATGCACCCAAAAACACGGTCTGCAGCGTAACATGGGAGTCTATGGGAAATGCATGCCCTAAAAATTGATATACCTGTCATGGAAATGGCATAGCATCCTTCATGCATCCCTCAAACGGATGCAGCATCCCAAATCCCAGACCTGTGTCTTCCCCTAGCCTGGCAGATGCGCCTGAAACTTAGAAAATTTCAGGCTCAGCGCATAGCTTTGCCAGCAGGTAACACTATTTGCCGCCAAGCAAAAGAGCTCTATGGTAACAGGACGCTTACCGCAGTCTCCGACTCCACAGAGATCTCCTGCATATGCACTTTTGCAGAGTGCACAGGAAATGCTATTTGCAGCGATTTCCTGTGCGCTCTGTAAAAGCGCATATCTGGAAGATCTCTGTGGTGCCGGAGGCTGCGGTAAGCGTCCGGTTGCCATAGAGATCTATTGCCTGGCGGCACATAGTGTTGCCTGCTGGTAACACTATGCGCTGCTCTGTGCAGAAACTAAGTTTCTGCCGGATCCGCCAGGCTCAGGGGCAGATGCAAGTCTGACCCTAGCTTAAAGAGGACCTGTCACCAAACCAGGCATGGTGATCTAATTACAGCACTGGATACAGCATGTCTGCAGCATGCAGACAAGGGGTCCCCCAGCACTTGAGCAGCCCTGTACCCCGAGATAATACACTTAGAAAACTTACATGCTACAGCCACTGAGGAGGTGGCTAGGGGCTGCAGCCAAGGGCAGATTCACACCCCCTGCCTGTGTAATCTGCCCACCGCTGCCAATCATTCTCTCCCTGTCTGCAGCATTTAAACAGAGTTTTTTTTCTCCCGTGTAGCCCCGCCCCTAAGGGCTACCGGATGCGGGTTTAAGGACAAATTTTGAAGGCAAAATGTGTCTGAAGGCACATGAGATTACCACATCCGGATCTTCACCTTCATTTCTTGCTTTATTTATTGTATTTTTTTCACATTGATTCTATGCCTATAGTTTTGTATCCAATTATTGTACTTTATTTGTTCTCTACTGTAATTACTTACTGTATATTTTCTGTACTCTAACCCTACATTGTAAAGCGCTGCGGAATATGTTGGCGCTATATAAATAAAGCTTTATTATTATTATTATTATTATTATTATTATTATCTGGATGCGGTAATGACAATGTGCCATCAAAATGTGACCGTAGCCGTATTCCAGATGTCCACTGATGAAAATATAACAATTCAAACAAATATGGCCAAACTTGAAAAATACAGCATTAAACAGATAAATAAGGGTCCATCACTTTTTTTTAGTAAAGTAACACTTTGCTTTACATTCACACATAAAACATATTCCCTGGAGCTTCAGGAATAAAGAAAGATTAGAAAAATATTCACTGCAGCATCAAACAAATTTGTCAACACATATAAGCATTTTTTAGCAAATACATCATTACCTAAATTTAAATATTTTCTTCAGTTTCAAATTACCAGCACCAAAGCAGAGCATAGAATAGTTAAAGGTTTCACACCTACAAGTAAATCAGAAAAGATTACTGTTCTTGCATACCAGAAATTTTTTAGATCCATTGCCTTAAGCTTTGAAAAGAAAAAACTCATCACATCAGTTTTCTAAACACAATATTCAAACTTGTTAATGAGCTCAACCCAATTTTTGGGGGATTTACATTTGAATGATGAACATTAAGCCAAGAAAGAAAATGGAAAACAAGGCTATTTACACCATTTATGAAGCGTTATGTTCATGCATTTATAGAAAGAACTTTTCACTCATTACACATTTGTGTATATAAAATCACCTAGATTCTCAGCCATGACCAGTAGGACAGTGTCATGCTTTTTTTCCTCACGAAAAAAGGGGGAAAAAATCTGAAAAGCAAACCTGCCCCAAAATAAATCCTGAAGTAGTCCTGGGAATTTGATGTAATCCACCGAATCTGACATAGGCTAGGATCACACTTAAAAATAAAATTGCGTTCACCGCATCCAGATCCGGATGCGGTGAACGCAATTGCCTTTACACACATTTTTGTGGAAAAATGTGTGCAGAATACCGCACTCCAGTAACCGGATTGCTCAGGATGTGTAATCCTGAGCAATGCGGCTACTGCATAGTTTGCTCATCAAACTCAGACCCCTATAAATTTTTTACTCTTTGATTCATTGCAGCTATTTGGTAAATTAAAAAAAAAGTTAATTTTTTTTCTCATTAATGTACACTGTGCACCCCATCTTGACTTAAAAAAAACAGAAATGTAGAAATTTTTGGAAATGTATATAAAAAAAGATAAACTGAAGTATCACATGGTCATAAGTATTCAGCCCCTTTGTCAGTATTGAGTAGAAGCACCCTTTTGAACTAGTACAGCCATGAGTCTTCTTGAGAATAATGCAACGTGTTTCTCACACCTGGATTTGGGGATCCTCTGCTATTCTTCCTTGCAGATTCTCTCCAGTTCCATCAGGTTTTAAGGTGAACGTTGATAGACAACCATTTTCAGGTCTCTCCAGAGATGCTCAATTGGCTTTAGGTCAGGGCTCTGGCTGGGCCAATCAAGAATGGTCACAGAGTTGTTCTGAAGCCACTCCTTTGTTATTTTAGCTGTGTGCTTAGGGTCATTGTCTTGTAGAAAGGTGAACCTTTGGCCAAGTCTGAGGTCCAGAGCACTATGAAAGAGGTTTTCATCCAGTATATCTCTGTACTTGGTCGCATTCATATTTTCTTCAATTGCAACAAGTTATCCTGTCCATACAGTTGAAAAACACCCCCATAGCATGATGCTGCTACCACCATGTTTCATTGTTGGGATTATATTATGCAGGTGATGAGCAGTGTCTGGTTTTCTCCACACATACCACTTAAAATTACCACGAAAAAGTTCTATCTCTGTCTCATCAAAACAAAGAATCTTATTTCTTATAGTCTGGGAGTCCTTTATGTGTTATTTTTACAAACTCTATGCGTGCTTTCATATGTCTTGCACTGAAGAGAGGCTTCTGTCAGTCCATTCTGCCATAAAGGCCCGACTGGTGGAGTGCTGCAGTGATAGTTGACTTTGTGGAACTTTCTCCCATCTCCATACTGCATCTCTGGAGTTTAGCCACAGTGCTATGTCAACTGGCCCACCCTGCTGTTTGATCAGTTTCCTAAAAGACTGTGCACCATCTTTGCCAGGGAGAAGTTAACCTTCATGAAGGTGCGGGGCAGCAAGGGGTTGTTTGTGATTGGCGTATGTTGGTTTGCCATTGCTGACCAATTTGAGAAGTAGCAGAAGGAGGCAAACTGGGAAAAAATGTGGCGTTGGGTGAAAGACAGGTCTCTCTTGGTTAGCCAGCTGCACCCAATCCCAGAGGGCATGTCGGTGTGCCACAAGTTTCTCCTATCTGGCTTTTAGGTCGTGGTTGTCTCCTAGTTCCTCCATCTTCTTCTCCAGCAGTGGCCATGATAGAGTGTGCTTGGGGGCTGGTTGTGGTGAAGAATGCTCTGGCCGGAATAGCCCCTGTGGCCCATAAGACTGTTCGGCACTGAAGTAACATCAGCAACGCCGACCTTCTACCTGGGCAAATCTGAGAAAGCTGGCAGAGAGTTTTTACAACAAATACAGTGGACTTTCCTAAAAAAATACATCTTGTTTGGCCGATTGTATTTTTTTCAGTTCTTCCTTGACCAAGGTCTCTGTTTATGTTAAAGTTATATTTCCCCATCCCACATTTTGTTCCATTTGCTTTTCCACTATTGGATAAGTGATCATGCATTGAGCCTTTGGGGTCGAACTCAAAGACCTTAAGAGACTCTGCCCTTCATGGAATTTCCACCACTTTAACTGTCTGTGTACTACTGATCTCTGTGGGACTTTCATTATATTTATATACTATGTATATTGTTATGTTTGTGTTTGAGTCTTATAGTCAGTGCTATAGTAAAGTTATTGAGCTAACTCCTTGTGTGCTGGACTGTTTCTGCAAACAGGTGCTTTGATACTGTTCTATAGAGACTAGTGAACAAGCCACAGTCTTCTGGCCTGAAGATCTAAGGTATGGAAATGCAAGATACTACACACACTCTATTAGAACAGGGCCGACCAAGTGCAGTTCTCAAGGGCATGTTTTCAGGATTTCCTTAGCATTGCAGAAGGTGCTGGAATAATCACTTCTGCAGGTGATGAAATTAGCACCTGTTTTCAGACCATGATGACTGCAGTGAGCCCCCCTGCCCTGGAAACCTCTGTGGAAGTAGTCTGGGGCAAGAGGAATCCTCAATCCATTTTAACACAACTGGAGCTTTTCCTGGGCCCTCTTAGGCCCTGTGCATTGCTTGATGCCTTTTTTTTTACACATTTTAAGAATCTGCATTAAAATCTGCATGTCTATCCTGAAGCCGGCAAAGTCTATACCAGGTGCAGTATCCACATTGGTTTTTTTTCCTTGCCCATGTGGTTTAGATTTATTTTTTTCTGCTCCAAAATCTGTGCCAAATCTGCAAGGTAAAAAACACGGTGGCACACCACTTATGCACGCTCAGACTTTGCTGGCTCCAGGATAGACATGAAGATTTTGGAGCAAATTCTCAAAATCTGGTTCAAAAGACGCATTAAACAACTTACCATGGGCACAGGGCCTTACAACAATAGGGTGTGGTCATGTTCAAAGAAAGCATCCCTCATATGCTATGAGAGCAGGCACACAGGCACGTGAGAGAGTGTGTCAAGCAGTGCAATCACTAACATTAATGCACTTCAGACTCGAGGGGTCAAATAGGGGCTATCCCAAAAGTTTAAACTGCGCTGCACTCCTTGACATCACGGTTCTTCACACGCTGTGTCTCATGATATCGGCGAGATGTATCCATTATGTCTTGCATGGTATCATGGCTCTCACGAGACATGTAGTGTTAAAAGCCATTAGAGCACTGAAGTTATCTCAGGCCACACAGCAGGATTCCCTGCTGTTTGATACCCACCGTGTAACACGTCATGAGGATGTCTGAGATTCATGAGTGGGCCAGGAATCATAGTGACTGTGACAGCAGTGCTGAAGCTTGCTAGGTAGTAGTGTAGGAAGCTAATGTCTGTGCCAAAACAACAGGTCTCTACTCTAAAATGGTTTGAGCTGTTTGTCAGCTTTTGGGCCCCTTTTAAGCTGTCTTCTAGGCCATTGATTTTTCCTCCCTTTGATATGAAAGGGGTTCTTATGTTCGTCGAATTGTTTGTTGAACTGTTTGACAAACATTGCCTGTTCGTCGAACAGAACCAAATTCCAACTTCCAAAGGTTTACTCATCTCTATTGTTGATTCACTAATAAAATTTAAGAAAGGCCTATATGCCTTTCTTAAAAAATATAATATTACCAGTTATCTGTATGAGATTCTGTTGTTAGTCCTTGATCCAGGGGACTAGTCTGATTATGAGCCTGGAAGGAATTTTTCTGCCAATATGAAGCTTAGGCTAGGGTCAGATTCATGTTTTTAATGGCGGTAAAGACTTAAACTTTGTCAGCAATAATGCAGTGCTAACGCCATGTTAGCACCGCGTTACCACTGTCAATACCTACCTATGGAGATCCTGCCTTTAACGCAGCTCCTACACAGACATCTTACTGAAATCTTGCGTTATTTCCTAATACGAGTAAAGACACGTTTTGCAGTGTCTTTGATTGTATAAGCAAATAACGCGAGATTTCATTCTGAGCCCGTCATTGAAGTCACGTTAGGGGCGGGATTCCCCATAGTTAAGTATTGGCAACGCAGTGCTAACATGGCATTAACACTGCGTTATTGCTGACAAAGTCCCCAGGGATGCCGCTAAAAACGTGAATCTGACCCTAGCCTTAGTGTCTGGCCTAAAGGATTTCTTCCTTCCTCTGGATCAACATGTTAAGCTATTGGTTGAACTTAATGGACTTTAAGTTTACCTTCAACCCTAAAGCTATGAAACTATGAAAATGTACCATACAATTGTTGTGAGGTTTTTCCTGAGTACTATGCTACCCCAAATCTGGTCAGAAACTACTGTTTGAGAATTAGGCATATCTTTCAGAGGAAAGAGTGCCATCTAAATTTTGAAGCATACATTTGGCTGGATTGAATTTGTGGATGCCATGTTGCATTTGAGGAGTCACTGATATTCCAAAACTGCAGAAACACTCCCACAAGTGACAACAATTTTGTAAACTTGGCCCTTAAATAAAATTCATTTATGAATATTGTGAGTATCTAAGTCCCACAGGGGCTTCGGAGAAAGGTATATCATTTGGACTTGAATATGCAAAATGACATTGTTTCCACCAAAATGTTGTTATAGCCCTAGTAAAAAAAGGAGAAAATGGGCCACATAGCTTAATGAAAAAATTTTCCTGAGTGTGTATACTCTATATATATGTTCAGAAACAAGACAGCAACCAGGTTACCAAAAACATTTCAAGTTTTGTTGATTTATGGATAGTTTGTTAAAATAACAGTGTCATTGTTATGCACCCTACAACATTTTTTGTTTTGTTTTTCATCACTGGAGTGGTACTTTAAACCAAAATCCCCTGCCCCCTTTCTTATATGTATACCAGTTGTTTCACCTTTTTATGCCATTACTCCTGTCCTGCAGCCTTGTGATTGCAACTCCAGACTGGCTGAAAGTTGGAGGATATGTCACAAGCTCTCAATAAAAGCCAGTGAGAGTCAGTGCAAAGCTCTCATAGACTTGAATTGAGTTGTGACCTCTGGCTTGCTACAAGAAACACTTGAGAAGCTGGCTCGTGTGAGGCATTAACCGGTGTCATATATGAAGGTCACTATGTGTCCCCCAGAATGTGCTCTGAAACCCTATAAGACCCACTGAAGTCTGTTGTATTCATAGTGGGTACTGTGAGTACAACACATAAATAAAGGAGTGTGAACAGGGTCATGTTATGTGACTCAGGTGTTTTGGGAAAGCCAGGTAAGTGCCTTTATTTGGGAGAATCTGTAGGAACAGGTAGGATGGACTTTCCCTCCACTCCAGGTCTTTTAACATGCCTGCCCAAGTGCAGGAATATGCTTTTTAAACCAGGGCAGCAGGAGGGTGTGTTCTCAGTTTAGAGCCCAGTGGCTGAAGCAGGTGTGCTAGCCTGTGTGCTGGGAGCAGAGCAGCAGATTGATGGCAGAGCTTGGAAGGGTGCATCTCTGAGGGAGCAGAGCTGAGCCGCAATCCTGAGCGGAGACTTAATGTTATAGACATTTATGTGTTACTGCCTGAAGAAAGGTCTATGTCTAAGTTGCCTGTATGGTTTATGAAGGCTGGATAATAAACCTGTGAATGTTTTAAGAAGTGATTGGTGTGTTTCTATAATTGTGCTGTTGTGACTATTTCCCCAACACGTACAGCCAGCATTACCTCACATATGGTGGAGAATTCGGGCAGTGCAGCCTAGTTGCTAGCGATAACAGAGGAGGTACACTTGTGGGGATTCATCAGCCCTGCAATCTGGTTGCTAACGGCAACAACACAGTGGAATTCAAACAGCATGCTAGGAATCATCGGGTTCCTGAAGACCTGAGTAGTTGTGAGGTTGTCAGCACAAGGCATAGCCAGTTCCTACATGTCTGTGGTAAAACCTGCCACACTACACTTTAAACCAGCAGTCACCATGGAGGATAGTGTAAAGCAGTTGGCCCAGGCTGATACACACTTGCTTCAGTCCTTAGACCAGCAGCAACAGACTAACAACTTGTTCGCCCAGCAGATGGCAGCATTCGTGAGGTGTTACAAGGCAACTGCAGCACCTGCAGTCCACCCAGATGTTCTAGAACTGGTAGAACAGTGCCGACCAAAATGACTGCGGAAGACGACGCTGAGACATATCTTGGTGTACTTGAAAAGACTGCCGATGTCGTGGCCCCATTCCTTGTGGGCAATGCTCAAAAAGCCTACCTGGATCTCAACTCAGAGGATGCCAGGAAATATGGGACCCTAAAAGGTGAGATCCTTTCCCGAATCGGGTTTACACATATGTAATGGCTCAGCGGGTAAGCCAGTCGTTATTTGAGAAGGGTAAACCTGTGCAGTCTCAGGCATATGACTTGCTGCACCTGGTGAAGAAGTGGCTGAAACCTGAGACTTTGAGCCCAGCCCAGATGGTGGAGGGGTGGTGGTTGATCGGTTAGTGTGAAATCTGCCTGTCCCCATTCAACGGTGGGTGGGACAAGGTGACCGGGTACCCTTGACCAGTTGGTGAGTTTGGTGGAGCACCATGTGGCTATGCAGGACTTAATCCAGGACTCTTGGACATTATGTGCAGTCTGTCAGTCCACATCCACCAAATAAATGGTTAAAGACCACCAACCTGGTCCTGCGCTGGATTCCACTTCAGTACTGGCTGAGAATGTACCCCGCTTTAAAGATGGCCGAAAATCCACTTCCCCAAAACTGGGCACCTTGAATAGACTCGCCCCCACTATGAGGTTGTTAGCAGCGCGTTAATCAGCGTGATGTCCACAGCGAGCAACAGAGAATGTTAATTTATTCAAAATTAACAACATCCAGCTTATAACATGAGAATAGGATCAATCTGGTTTCTGGAGAGGGAGAGAGAAATCTGCTGTGACCTTCAGCTTCAGTTCCACACTAGAATGTGCATGCAGGGAGCAGGGGGAGGGACATCCTGTCTCTAACTGAGGACCTTTTTTTTTTTTTTTTTTTTTTTTAACTTTGTTGACATCTGAACAATATGCATGCAGACATAAAATCACATCATATTAAACAAACAATAGTTGTTGCAATACATGCAGATCAATATGCATTAGGCCAACAGAGGTGCTGGCAATGCCAAGGGTTGAGTCATTTGGTGGCATAGGGTCCATTAAGCCCATGAACTGCAGGTATGCCCGCCAGGTATCTATGTATGCCCAGACTGTTTAAACAGCGAAACACTGTTACCATAGGGAATGAACCTCATCTGTGCCAAGTGCATGTTAACTGGTATAAGGTAACTGCCCTCTTGGACTCAGGAGGCATAGTGACCCTTGTGCATGCATCTCTGGTCTAAGGGACAAAACCCACCGGTCGTACAGTGGGGGTACTCTGTATCCATGGGGAACTCTGGGAGTCACTATAACTACCCTATGTGGAGAGGTTCAACATGAAGTGGGGGTGTTGAAAATACTCCCATATGATATGATTTTGGGAAGGAATCTGCCTCTTTTCTGGACTCTGTGTAGGGAGCAACCCAATCCTCCTCAGGTAATGGACGGTCCAGACCCTGAGCCCAATGATCCTCAGTCTGTGTGATCCCGACAGGTCTCCCCTATAGGTAATGACAGGAGAGCTTGAGATGGTTGAGCCAATCCCAGAGTTAGAGGTGCCTCCGGAGAATTTTGGGACAGCCCAACTTCAGGATCCTACATTGGTACATGCTCAAAGTAGGGTAGTAGTGATTTATAGCGTGGTCCAAACGCCCGGCGCCAAGGTAAGTTTTCCCCATTTTGCTCTCGAGCAAGATTTGCTCTATCAGGTAGATAATATTTGTGGTGACATAGTGGAGCAGCTGTTAATACCACAGCCATACTGCCGGCAGGCCCTAGAGTTGGCACATAAACACCTAATGAGTAGTCACCTGGTGGTAAAAAAAAATGCAGGAGCGACTTTTGCAGTGTTCTTTTTGTTCCGGAATCATCGGGGAGGTTAAACGTCTTTGTGAATCCTGCCATGAGTGTCAGCTAACTGTACCCATGGTTCATTTCTGCAGTCCATTGGTACCTATCATAGAGGTAACATTTGAGTGTATCGCCATGGGTCTCAAGTCCAATTGTAAAGTTCACCCAGGGTCACCAGCATACACTGCACTGGTAATAGTTGATTACACCACACGCTATCTGGAGGCAGTACCACTTAGACATACATCAGCTAAGCTTATTGCTTGGGAGTTGTTTGCTGTATTCTGTCAAGAAGGGTTGCCCAAGGAGATCCTTATGGATCAGGGGACCCCATTCATGTCCAAGGACACCAAGGAAATGTGCAAACTTCTCCAGATTAAGCAACTGCGTACATACCACCCTCAGACCGATGGTCTGGTGGAGCGTTTCAATTAAACTCTGAAGTCTATGCTCAAATGGTGGTTTACAAGGATGGGAAAGATTGGGACATGTTGCTTCCATATTTAATGTTTGCCATTTGTGAAGTGCCACAGTCATCAACAGGGTTTTCGCCATTAGAGTTGTATGGTCAGCATCCCCGGGGCCTGCTTGATATAGCTGCTGTGACTTAGCGATCACGGACTGGATCGGGGTACCCTTGTTTGGCTGCGATATTCAGCATTCAGTATACCAGTCACTATACAATAGGGTACTCACTCACTGGCTGCAGGATAGAGGTACACAGGCACAGGTTTCACATAAAAAGTCCATTCGGTTTATTTGGCTTCATAAACTGACTCCGAATATATGCCTTCCTTGGCTTTACCGGCAATGCAATACACCACAGTGTTACAGACCATTAACTCCTGGCTTGGATACACTTCACCTGACATATCCCAGCCTCTACTCACTCAGGGTCCTGTTGTCAGTCCATATAGAGCCTCTGGTAGACTGCTTATTACACAATGGCGGGCTTCTGCTCCCAGCCCTGCATCCTACAGGCTCTCTATATCTCACTCTCTGTCAGTCTCCCACATGTCAAACACAGATTCCATTAAACATCCTTATACACACCCACATCTCCAGCAAGTTGCAAGCTTAACTCTTGCAATGCTGTTAGGCAGACTGTGGCTTCAGGTACTGGTGAGACATTCATAAAAACATTGCAGCAGACTTCTGCCTGTGCTAAACATACTGGTCATGTATAATGCCATCATTCACTTCATCACACTACAGAAACATGGGAGCAGAAGCCCACCCCCCATAAACGCGTAATTGAGCACATCATAGGTATGCAGGACCGAATCTCAGCCATCATGCCTATTGTAAATGAAAATCTGCAGGATGCTCAGGCAGCTTAAAGCGCTACGTATAATAGAAAGGCCACAGTCGGGACCTTTAACAAGGGAGATAGTGAGTTAGTGTTGGTGCCCACTGCTGAAAGTAAGTTTTTAGCTAAATGGCAAGGTCCCTATGAAATCTGGGAAATGGTTTGGGAAGTAAATTACACGGTGTATCAATCTGGTAGGATGAAGCCAGAGCAAATATACCATGTGAAGTGGCTGAAACCCTGGAGAGACAGAGAATATATGGTGTCTGATGTAGCCTTAGATGTATCTTGTTCAAGTCCGCTGACATCGGTTAAAGTGGAATCCAGTGAGGATGAGCTGGGTGTGAAGATAGGAGACACTCTCACAAAACAGCAGAGACGAGAGGCTCGGAGGTTAGTGCAGCAGAATCCAGATGTATTCTCAGACCTGCCAGGCAGAACATCCATGCGATATTGTCACTGAGCCTCACGTAAAGGTACGCATGAAATCATACCGGGTACCAGTGGCTCAGAAGCAAGCTATCACAGAAGAAGGTAAGAAAATGCTTTAACTAGTGGTGATTGAAAAGTCCAGGAGTGAGTGGGCCAGCCCGTTTGTGCTGATCCTGAAGCGTGACGGATTGTTATTATTTTGTAACGACTTGAATGAAGTAACAAAGTTTGACCTTTATCCAATGCCCAGGGTTGATGAGCTGATTAAGAACCTGGGACAGGCACAGTATTTCACGATGCTCGATCTGACCAAGAGTTACTGGAAGGTGCTGCTGACGGAGTCAGCAAAAGATTAGACCAATTTTTTTCACGCCAGATGGTCTCTATAATTATGTTGTCTTGCCTTTTGGGTTACATGGGGCTCCAGCCACGTTTCAGACGGTGATGGACATAGTGTTAGAATTTCATCAGAAATATGCATCGGCGTATCTGGATTATATCATTATATAGTGCTGATTATCCTAACCACTTCTCTCAGGTACAAGCAGTGGATGATTCACTCAGAACTGCCGGTTTGACAGCAAACCCAAAAAAATGTGCATTGGGACTGAAGGAAGCCTGCTATTTGGGATACGTGATAGGCCAAGGGATTATTAAAACACAGATCAATAAAATCGAGGCTATTCAAAACTGGCCCCGACCCTTACCACGAAGCAGGTAAGAGCTTTCTTTGGCATCATGGGTTATTATAAACCCTTCATTCCTAATTTTGCTGGGTTGTTGGCACCATTGACGGATCTTTTAAAAGGAAAACAGTCTGTCATGGTGCACTGGAATCCTCAGGCAGAGAAGTCCTTCCAGAGTCCTTCCAGGCACTAAAGCATGTCCTATGTGGACAGCCTGTTCTCACCAATCCTAACTTTCGTAAACAGTTCATGGTTCAGGCAGATGCCTCAGAGGTGGGTCTGGGAGTGGTGCTGTCATAGGAGGTAAATGGAGAGGAACAACCTGTCACCTACTTGAGTAGGAAGCTTACCTCTCCGGAGAGCAACTATAGCGTAGTGGAGAAGGAGTGCCTGGCCATAAAATGGGCCTTGGAGTCCCTACGCTATTACCTTCAGGTTTTGCTTGGAGACGGACCACTCCCCGTTGGTTTGGATGAGAAATGCCAAAGAGAGAAATGCTAGGATCACCTGATAGTTTCTTTCCCTACAAAATTACAATTTTACTGTGGAACATCAAGCGGGGAGGTCGCAATGTAATACGGGTGCCCAGTCTAGAGGCCCTTGTATGATGGCATGTGTTCAACCTCACAAGCTTGAACAGAGGGGGAGGTAACATACATAGTTTTTAAGGTTGAAGGAAGACTTTAAGTCCATCTAGTTCAACCGATAGCCTAACATGTTGATCCAAAGGAAGGCAAAAAAAAACCCATGTGGCAACACTAGCTCCACATTGGGGGAAAAAATTCCTTCCTGACTCCAGATATGGCAATCATACTAATTCCCTGGATCAACGCCCTATCAAGGATCTAGTATATATAACTGGTAATATTTTAGTTTTCAAGAAAGGCATCCAGGCCCTTCTTAAATGTTAGTAGTGACTCACTCGTTACAACATCATGTGGCAGAGAGTTCCATAGTCTCACTGCTCTTACAGTAAAGAATCCGCATCTGTGATTATGATTAAACCTTCTTTCCTCCAGATGTAGAGGATGCCCCCTTGTCCCCGTCTCAGGCCTAAGAGTAAACAGATCATTAGAAAGTTCTCTGTACTGTCCCCTCATATACTTATACATTATTATAAGATCACCCCTAAGCCTTCATTTTTCCAAGCTAAATAACCCCAAGTTTAATAACCTGTCTTGGTATTGCAGACCGCTCAGTCCTCTAATAACCTTGGTCGCTCTTCTCTGGACCCGCTCTAGTTCAGCTATGTCTTTCTTATACACCGGAGACCAGAATTGTACACAGTATTTTAAGTGTGGTCGCACTAGTGACTTGTATAGAGGTAAAATTATGTTCTCCTCATGTTCACCTCTTTTAATGCATCCCATTATTTTATTTGCCTTTGCAGCAGCTGCCTGACACTGGCCACTAAATGTGAGTTTGTCATCTACCCATACACCCAGGTCCTTTTCAGTGACAGTTTTGCCCAGTGTTTTACAATTAAGCACATAATTTTACCTTTTGTTTCCTCTGCCCAAGTGCATGACCTTACATTTATCCCCATTAAAGCTCATTTGCCATTTATCAGCCCAAGCTTCTAGTTTACATAAATCCTCCTGTAATATAAAATTGTCCTCCTCTGTATTGATTACCCTGCAGAGTTTAGTGTCATCTGCAAATATTGAGATTCTACTCTGTATGCCACCCACAAGGTCATTAATAAATATATTAAAAAGATGCGGGCCCAACACTGACCCCTGTGGTACCCCACTGTTAACTGTGACCCATTCTGAGTGTGTTCCATTAATGACCACCCTTTGTTTCCTATCTCTAAGCCAGTTCTTAACCCACTTACACATATTTTCCCCTATCCCCATTGCTCTCATTTTATGTATCAACCTTTTGTGTGGCATCGTATCAAAAGCTTTTGAAAAGTCCATATACACCACATCCACTGTATTTCTTCGGTCCAGTCCAGAACTTACTTCTTCATAGAAGCTTATCAGATTAGTTTGACAGGAACGGTCCCTCGTAAAACCATGTTGATATTGGGTCATGAGGTTATTTTTCTTCAGTTACTCCAGTATAGCATCTCTTAGAAAACCCTCTAGGATTTTACCCACAGTAGAGGTTAAGCTTACTGGCCTATAATTTCCAAGTTCAGTTTTTGTTCCCTTTTTGAATATTGGCACCACATTTGCTATACGCCAGTCCTGTGGTACAGACTCTGTTATTATGGAATCTTTAAAGATTAAAAATAATGGTCTATCTATGACAGTACTTAATTCCTGCAGCACTCTGGGGTGTATCCCATCCGGGCCCGGGGATTTGTCAATTTTAGTGATTTTTAGACTATGCCGTACTTCCTGCTGGGTTAAGCAGGTGACATTTAATTGACAGTTTTTGTTATCACTGATCATATTGTCTGTCATGGGATTTTCTTGTGTAAATACTGTTGAAAAAAAGTCATTTAGCATATTGGCTTTTTCCTCATACTCATCCAGCATTTTACCCAGATTATTTTTAAGGGGGCCAAAACAATCATGTTTTAGTTTCTTACTATTTATGTAGTTAAAAAATATTTTGGGATTATTTTTACTTTCTCTGGCAATGAGTCTCTCTGTCTCAATCTTTGCTGCCTTGATTTGCTTTTTACAGATGTTATTTAATTTTCTGTATTTATTTAATGCCTCATCACTACCTACTTGCTTTAATTCCCTAAATGCTGTCTTGTTGTCATTTATTGCGCCCCTTACAGCCTTATTTAGCCATAGTGGTTTCCTCCTATTTATAGCATGCTTATTCCCATAGGGTATATATTGTGCACAGGCCCTATTCAGGATGCTAATAAACATTTCCCACTTGCTTTGTGTACTTTTATGTCTCAGGATATCGTCCCAGTTTATTGCACTAAGATCATCTCTCAACCGTTGGAAATTAGCCGTCCTGACGTTTAGTGTCCTTGTAGCCCCTCTACTACACATCTTATTAAAGGATAATTGAAAACTTATTATTTTATGATCACTATTACCCAAGTGATCTCCAACCCGTATATTTGATATGCGGTCTGGCCTGTTGGTTAATATTAGGTCCAGCAGTGCCCCCCTTCTTGTTGTGTCCTGAACCAGTTGTGAAAGGTAATTGTCTCTCATAGTTGTCAAAAACCTATTACCTTTGCTAGAACTGCAGGTTTCTGTTCTCCAATGTATTTCAGGTATGTGAGGCAGTGACCAGTGTCATATATGAAGTTCTCTATGTGTCCCCCAGATTTGCTCTGAAACCCTATAAGACCCGCTGGAGTGTGTTGTATTCACAGTGGGTACTGTGAGTACAACACAGAAATTAAGTAGTGTGAACTGGGTCATGTTATATGACTCAGGTGTTTTAGAAAAGTCAGACAAGGGCTTTTATTTGGGAGAATCTGGAAGAACGGATAGGATGGATTCTCCCTCCACTCCAGGTTTTCTAACATGCCTGCCCATGTCCAGGAATATGCTTTTTAAACCTGGACTTCAGGAGGGTGTGTTCTCAGTTTAGAGCCCAGTGGCTGAAGCAGGTGTGCTAGCCTGTGTGCTGGGAGCAGAGACGCAGATTGACGGCAGAGCTTGGAAGGGTGCATCTCTGAGGGAGCAGAGCTGAGCCGCAATCCTGAGCGGTTGGAGCCTGCAAGGTAAACAGACTTTATGTTATAGACTTTGTGTGTTATTGCCTGAAGAAAAGCCTAAGTTACCTGTATGGTTTATGAAGACTGGATAATAAACCTGTGGATCTTTTACGAAGAAGTGATTGGTGTGTTTCTACAATTGTGCTGCCGTGGCTATTTCCCCAACATGTATAGCAAGAGTTACCTCACACAGGTCACAAACTGCTGAAGACTGACAGGAGTGGCAGTGAAAACAGATGAAGACCCTGGAGGGTTAGAATAACACTAAGGGCAGGAGAGTTCGATTACAAGCACTACTCCAGTGGTGAAGTAAAAAATAATTGCTGGAATTATTCTTTAAGTTCAGATGGGTTACCAGGAGTTAGCTGAGAACAAAAAATACAATAGTAGAATGTTTTCTACATGCTGGACTACATTTCCGAATATTAATAAGCAAAGTATTTTCTGCAGGAGTATGAAAAATTATATTGTATTACTGTCAAAACCTATCGCTCCAATGTACATATCAGCATACAGTACAAATTCTGAATTTTACCAAGTATTTTGATGTTTTAGTTGGTGAATGTTTTAAAATAATATTAATTAAAAAAAATTCAGGATTGAAAAAAAGTAAGTTCTGATTTCAAGCTGTTATGATGCATAACTAAGACCTTTTTGCTCGCCAAGATCATTACATATGAAGCTTCTGCAGATAAAATTGAGATCATTATTAGCACACCCCTACTGAGCTCTGCATTTTTTACACCAGTCATAATAGGAAGCTTAGCACTACTGACAGAGATTGAGAATATGATGAAAAACATACACAGTACACAGCAATGTCCCATCATACAGAGCATGTTTTTTGCTCTAGATGTTTTCATGATGCAAGTAAGATATAAGTAAATGTTACAAAACTTAACAGGTTTTCCTTTTTTCCTGTAATACAATCTTGTTTATAATATATTACTCTTCCATACAAAGGAAGAAAAACCTGAGGGTTAGCCGCCCCAAAATAGAAAACTAATATGAAACCACAAAATCAATTTCATGGAATTAAATGTCCAATATTGAAGCTGCTGGCAGAAGAGAATACACTGAGGCTTTATTTTTCTTTTTCACTTATGTTAAAGTAGCAAGTTCACATATTTTTCATCTTGTGTCAAAAGTATAGCAAAATACACATGCATAGCTTTGTGAATTCTGACACATGACTGAAGACTTTTTAAGACCATTTATAACTAGGGAAGAGTGAATCCAGACTGTAAAGTTTGAGGTCTGTACTGGATACTGGGTGTACTCGAATACTGTCCATAAAAAAAGTCTGTGTCCAAGTTCGATGTTTGGGTGCTCTTTGTATGTTAATAAAGTCTTTTGAAAGGCCATCTTTTATAACAGGCACAGGTAGAATAGACAGCTATGGGCTGAAACCCTCAGCTGTCTACAATACCTTTGTGCATTGATTAGCCATGCCAATTTCGGCACTTTAACTGCTGTGATGAATTTGCCACAGGACCTGGCAGCTCCCTAGCACCCCCTTATACTCAGGAAAGTCAGGGAACTGACTGAAGATAAGAGTGGGACTGCAGCTGCCCTGTTAGTGCTGGTTTATTAAGGCACCAATAGGGAGTGTGGTATATACCTTCCAGTCCCAGGCCAGAAGTACATATAACAACAGCCACCCAGTCACTGATAGAGGTTATGAATAACATGAGCACTAATTGCTGCCACCAGTTTCTTGCTAGATATAAGTCCAATCCTTGATCGGGATTATGTCAGTGCCAGAAACCAACCCAAGTAGTGTATTATGTTAAACGAGCACACGGACGTGGGAATTTCGTGATCAAGATAAAAGAGCATCCCAAGATAAAATTATAGATTTTAATCACCGTAGGTGCACACTTGAATAATTTATTCAGATGAGTTATACAGATACTACAGATGTTACAGTCAGTTGTGCTAATAAATTATGAATGGGGTACACACAGATTTAAAGACAAATACAGTTTAGTTGACGATTTCCTTGCTGCTGGTGGCCACATGGAGGCAGAATCAAACCACTGGATTTTCTTGGGTATACTCGGGCATGTGATGTAGTGAGGCCTCCTCAGAAGTAATACAAAGAAGGAGGGGTCAGGCTGCAGTGTTATACCGTAGGCGGCCACTCCCAAGTTGCTCAGTTCCACCTTTGGTTGGTCTTGGACTTTCCTCTTCTGTATCTTTGCCCTAACATTTTATTAAAACCCATGAATGGCCATAACCTTCTCTTAAGAGGGTCTAAGAAGAGCTGTTCTTGTCTCATTGGATTCTGTGGTTTCTCCTCTACACTTTAGGACCAAACATGACTTCTCAAGATAACTCCAAGTCACTGTTCTGTGTATCTCTTCAACGCACGGTGCTAGAGCATATTGGGAGAGATTGTTGCATGCGGCTGGTTGTCATGATTCCAGTGGTATAAGTTGTAGGTGGCCAGCACCTGTGGCCAATTCATAGGGGGGTCTGCAGGTTTCCAAGCCACATTTCCCCTGGTTAATGAGCTGAGGCAATGACCTTTCTGTCTTCTGTGACCACTAATAGCAGGGCTTTCCTAGCCCCTTTTGTCATGAGACCATTTGGCTAGGAAGGTTATATCCTGATGTTACTTAACACCCCACTTTGTCCTGGGGAATCAATTAGCCCTCAGGGCAAAAGGAGGGGGCTTTTTCATTGGAGAGGGGATGAGAGAGAAAACCTGAACCAAAACATGACAGTTGTGGGATATATTGGAATTTTCTCTTGATTAATACACCAGAATATATCTTTCTTTCCTCACAACTGCCTCTTCTTGATTGTTCTGTTGCAATGACAATTAAGGTAATGGTTAAGGGGTTAATTTCAGCAGTGAATTGAAAGCTGGCATCAAGGCCTGGTGTTACTAATGGAGAGGGTTATATCAGACTTTATTAGCCCAGAAAGTATAGAGTTTAAAAGGACACAGAAACAGGGGGGAAAAAAGTTTATTTGAATAAAGACTCCTGCACACATCCTCGTTCACCTATTTATCACTTCAAAATAAATCTGGGAAGTTCCAATGTAATCTAAAGAGTAAAGCCTATGGCTGTTGATTCATATGGAGCTTCGTTCTGAGAACTTTCTTAGAATGAGACTCCAGAGGTCGCTGCCAGTCAGTGATATGGTAGTATGTATGGAATTTCCCATGGTCATGAGAAACTCTGAGCCTGCCGCTGACCGGCAGTGACCTATAAGGATTAGGTGGGGCATGTGGGGGAGTCTTTAGTCAAATAAACTTTTTTTTTTCCTTGTTTCTCTGTATTTTTTAGCTCAACACTTGCTGGGTTAGTAATGGGAGTGTCTGATAGAGATTTCTCCATTTCTAGCACCAGAGCTTAATACCAGCTGTCAATTCACAGCTCACATCAAACCAGGTACAAGCCAGGTAAAGCCCTAGAAATGGCGCATCACTACTTGGGCAGCTGCAGGCTGGTATATTTAGGCTGATAAGGGTCAAATAACCATGGCCCTGCCAATCCTATTACTCAGCCCTCAGCTTCCTACTTTACCCTGCCTGGAGAACATGCAATTTTTTTTCTAATTACCGTATATACTCGCGTATAAGCCGAGTTTTTCAGCCCAAAAATTGGGCTGAAAAGTACCCCCCTCGGCTTATACGCGAGTCATCGGTATACAGCAGCCCCCGTAATGCAGGGCCCCCCCAGCCTCGCTCCGGTCACCTGTAAAGGAAACTATACTTATCACAGTGCCGCTGTCCGCGCCCGCTCGCACCCGCTCGCAGCTGCCGTACGCGATCCTCCATCTTCATGCGTCTTCTTCCTGTTTCTGTGCTCTTCGCAGGCAATGACGTCATTCCCTGCGACGAGCACAGGAAACAGGAAAAAGAGGCATGAAGATGGAGGATCGCGTACGGCAGCTGCGAGCGGGTGCGAGCGGGCGCGGACAGACAGCGGCACTGTGATAAGTATAGTTTCCTTTACAGGTGACCGGAGTCAGGCTGGGGGGGCCCTGGATTGCGGGGGCTGCTGTATACTACCGCTGGGGCTGCAATATACTGCCACTGGGGCTGTATACACCACTGGGGCTGCAATACCACTATGGCTGCTGTATATAGGGGCTGCAATACCACTGGGGCTGCAATACCACTGGGGCTGCTGTATATAGGGGCTGCTGTATACACCACTGGGGCTGCAATACCACTGGGGCTGCTGTATATAGGGGCTGCAATACCACTGGGGCTGCAATACCACTGGGGCTGCTGTATATAGGGGCTGCTGTATACACAACTGGGGCTGCAATACCACTGGGGCTGCTGTATATAGGGGCTGCAATACCACTGGGGCTGCAATACCACTGGGGCTGCTGTATATAGGGGCTGCTGTATACACCACTGGGGCTGCAATACCACTGGGGCTGCTGTATATAGGGGCTGCAATACCACTGGGGCTGCAATACCACTGGGGCTGCTGTATATAGGGGCTGCAATACCACTGGGGCTGCTGTATATAGGGGCTGCTGTATACACCACTGGGGCTGCAATACCACTGGGGCTGCTGTATATAGGGGCTGCAATACCACTGGCTCTGCTGTATATACCACTGGGGGCTGCTGTATATCATACTGCTGGGGCCTGTATACCACTGCTGGGGGCTGTATACCTGTGCTGGGGTCCACCCTCGGCTTATATGCGAGTCAATAGATTTTCCCAGGTTTTGGGGGCAAAAGTAGGGGGGTCGGCTTATACACGGGTCGGCTTATACACGAGTATATACGGTATATATTTAACTATTATCTTCTTTATTTTGAATAAATAGCCAAGGTAAAGCAGAAAGCTAGAGTGTGCAGCCCCAAGCTCTCTCTCTTAACTGCACTGGTTATTAAAAATAGGCAGGAGCCACACCTTTTCTTTATTTATTCCATATCTATGTTTGCATGGCAACTGTGCCCATTTTTTTTCTTTATGCAGCCCCCAGCCTTTACTATGACTAGGGATGACCAAGTACCGAAATACTCATAATCATTATACTCATAAGGAGTACTTTGTCATAATCACATATTCATTCCAAATATCAAGTAAAATGCAAGTCAATGGAATATGCGAGTACTTTTCTGCTGGACCCGCCAAAAGGTCTGGGGGTCTAAGGAAAAGGCTAAAACAAATGGGAAAGTGATTCAACTAAATGGGTAGGGCCTGTAGAATATGCTTGCATGCATTTTTGACTCAGAAATTGTTTCTCGGATTAAGGTTGTCACAGCATTACGCCACTTAGAAGGTACCTTTACACGCCGCCACGGCAGGCTGGATACATCCCGCTACTTCACGTGCACGAGCACGCTCAAACGGCTACAAACGGTCAACGCACCCTCTTTACACGCCGCCACAAGGTGCGCTACGCCACGCTACATCTATAGCTAGCTACATCGCCGGGTGTCTCAAGTAGCCAGCTGTAGCTCATTTACACACCGCTATAACCAGCTACTATGGGCGGACCTGGTGCAGCAGGGCCAGAACATAGGAGTGCCACAATTGAGAGTACGAGCCGTCCGTACGCTGATAGGACGAAGCAATAACATCCTGATTGGGCAGGCAACGCAGGAGGCTGAGTAATACAGCACGCTCGAGCGATTGTGTAGTGTGACTCGTCAGCTCCTTAAATATGCCTCCCTATGCAGCGACTACCAATCGGCACGCAGCAGCTTCCACCAATGATCGCACATGGGGCGTGGTAACACGGAGCCAGGGTCACGCCTTAGCTACATTGCAGCTACATCGCAGGGTGTCCAGAGTTCCCTTCCGTTGCTTCTTTACACGCCGATACAGCTCGCTACCATCGGCGATATAGCCATCTGTTTTCGAGCAGAGCCCATAAACAGATGTATCTGTCGCCGGCTGTAGCGTCGCGTCTTCAGACGCCGCTACGACGGGCTACATTGACGCTACAAGCTACATTTGTAGCCTGTAGCGGGATGTATCCAGCCTGCCGTGGCGGCGTGTAAAGGTACCTTTACAGATTCACAAGAACACCTACCACACCTAACTTAAATTGCATTTTACAGGCAAAAAAAGTTAGGAAACAGTGTTTCCTGCATAATCACTTGTATATAAGGCTAGGGTCACACTTGGCATGCAGTTTTTGTGCATTTTCAAAACCTGATTCCGTTTTTGGAAATTGCCATTGGCTGGGGTCACACTTGAGCCTTGGATCCGTTAAAACCATCAGTTTTTCAACTTAGAATTTTTGAAAAGCTGATGGTTTTAATGGATCCATAGGCTCCAGTGCAAAAAATGCAGAGTCAAAATGCACTGCTAAAAAACGCTATGCGTTTTTTTGCTGCACCCAAAAATGCTGCTAGCATCATTTTTTAACAGTGCATTTTGGCACTGCATTTTTTGCATTGGAGCCTATGGATCCATGAAAACCATCAATTTTTCTAAAATTCTATGTTGAAAAACTGATGGTTTTAACAGATCCATGGCTCAAGTGTGACCCCAGTCTTAGGCTAAATAAACAAGAGGAAAAAAAATATCCCTTTAACTTTTGTTCACACGTGGTGTTTTCGATTTTATTGCCTTTTACAATTGAGAGGGCCTTTACTTATACATTTTAATCAAAAGGGAAGAATCTGGGCACTAGAGGGCTGGATTTAATTTTAGGCTGGTCTCAGCTCCCTGCTGTTAGGTGTTGCACAAGTCTGAGCAGAACTTTAGTCAAATATTTAGAAGAAAAGACGGCACTCACCATTGATAGAAGGTTTCTTTAATCCATTTCTTTCTTAGAAAGTGTGGGTTACATACGTTTACATACGTTTAAGTGGTGGGGAGGAAGGTGCGGGGAGGACGACGGGCACACGTTTCGCCTGGTTAGGCTTACACGGGTCAAGTTTGGACCCATGAAAGCCTAACCAGGCGTATCGTGCACCCGTCATCCTCCCCGCACCTCCCTCCCCATCACTTAAACGTACGTAACCCACACTTTCTAAGAAAGAAATGGATTAAAGAAACCTTCTACCAATGGTGAGTGCCTTCTTTTCTTCTAATATTTGACTTATACGTTTTGTAGGTCCCTAAGTCATACAAAAATTTTTGTTAGATATTCCCCAGCACATTTCAAGGCCAGCTAGAACGTGCCCCTTGGTATGTTAATCTTTAACCTGAGGGACCAGAGGTGGCCCTGTAACATGCATTTTTGAGGGACTGCTCTTACTTATATATTTGGGCGTTCCCTTCCTCAATAAGACTCAGATAGCGGAATACATACAGTATTTCATGCCAGTTTACAAAAAGACCATAGTGGCTGTGGGCTTTACCCTCCTCCTACTAGACCACCTCCATGTCATTCTGTGGCCTTCAATTCAATTTTTCAGAGGGCCTACGGGTTTCAGGAAACTTGAGTTTGATGAGGGCCCAGAGGTGGCCCATTAACATATACGTTTTGGAGGGAATGCTCTTGTGATGACATGGACTTTGTCAATGTATGGCAGGTGTTAAAGAGGACCTGTCACCCCCTGCTGCATGGCAATCTAAATGCAGCACTAAATGCAGCATGTCTGCTGCATTCAGGGAAGGGGGTCCCCCATGTGCCTGTGTACTGTGTACCCCGAGATATAGCCTTAAACTCACTGTTAGAAGCCATGAGGGCAGTCCCTGTGGCTGGAGTTAGCACTATTCATGGGGGCATTCCCCCCCACATCCTCTGCCTCTCTGTGCCGCCTCCTGCTGTGCTGTTTGTGCTGTTTAGGCTTCGTTCAGACAGCAGGGCAGGAATCTGGCACTGACTTCAGGATAAATTATTTGCATGCTGTGTGCTGCAGGATGAGTGACAGAGAGGAGGAGAGAAGGAGGTCCAAGCTAGCACAGCAGGAGACAGCACAGAGAGACAGGGGGAGAGAATGGCCCCTGTGAATAGAGCTAACTCCAGCCACAGGGACATAGCACACAGACATATGGGGGACCCCTTCCCTGAATGCAGCAGACATGCTGCATTCAGTGCTGCATTTAGATTGCAGCAGGGGGGTGACAGGTCCTCTTTAAGTGTCTTAAATTTAATCAGACATCTTGCGATTTTGTTTGCTAATTTGTGAAATTCCTCTCATTGTTTCTACAAGACTTGTAGAAGTCTGCTAGTGTTTAAAGTTTGTAATGTAATTATCTCATCCCTTTGTCAGGGAAGATCAGCGACTCAGAGAAATTAAGTATGCCAGCCTTCAGTTGTATTACTATGTGGATTGCTAGATTCTATGTAAATCATCTGTCTCTTCAGCCCCACTGCCAAAAATGCAATACTACTAGAGATATTATGTATGCGGCTTGAAATGTAGCCAATGAGAGCACAGTCTTAGTAAACCAATCGTGAAGTTCTGAATTGAGTGCTCAAGGGTATACAAGAAGGACTTTTCATTGACAGGGGGAATCATGCTACATGGTACCAACCTAGGATATGTGGATCCGATTGACAGGCCATAACCTGATGCCTTGGTGCTCCCATGTCGACCAAGGGGATGAGAACCTGGATTATATTACTGCATGGACTTCAGCATAAAATGCTAGGATTCGGCTATTATATCAAAAACTGCATAAGGAAGAATCCCAGGTTGGGACAATCCGGTCACCTGGTTACAGACTTTGCTGTGCTCGGTCTGCTTCCTAAATCCGGCATTATTCCTTTCTCAGTGGGTGCCCGCCAAAAGCGGGATGCTGCTGGATTGGAATAAGTAGCCCTGTAAGTCCTGAGGCACGAATATTCTAATCCCTGGTGAGCCAGCGGAGTGTGAGACTGTGTTGCCTGTTATATTCTGTGTTTTGTTTGGTTATGTGACATATGCTGTTAACTGTTTGGGATCCAATAAAGCATTAATATTGTGTGTTCCGCCACGGTTATGGAGCTCGGGCGTTTAGTAGGGATGAGCCCTGGTTCATGCTGTCTTTCCAAAGGTGGCCAGGCCAGCGGACAAGAGCACGCACTGACCCCCATTTCTCCACAGCTCTTATACATTTGGGCGATCCCTTCCTCATTGAGACTCAGTTGCATACATATTTCATAGCAATTTACAATCTGCCTATTGTGGCATTGAGCTTTACTCTCCTCCTCCTCCTCCTGCTACACCACCTCCATGTCATTTTACGGCCCTCAATTCAAGTTTTCAGAGAACCTGCAGATGTCAGGAAACCCGAGTTTGCTGAGAGACCTCAAGTAGCCCTGTAACATACATTTGGAAGGGCCTTCCTCTATAAAATTGGGAGGACCCTCTTCTGTACATTTGAGAATGGCCTCACTTATTCATATTGTAGGGCCCACACTGATTTATCTCATTTAAAGACAGGTACTACAGAAAAGAAATGCAAACGACATGGAGTACAAGAAGGGAGCAGTAACTGCAGCTTGCGAGCCTTAGCTTTGGCTTAAATCTGTGAACCAAAAAAAACAGCTGCGCTACTAAACTAGATGACGAGCTCAAATATATCACTTGTGAAGTGAATGGACAAAGGACATATGGTGATCCCCTTCTAAGATGGGTTGGAGAAACTCCTGCACATGACTCTGAAATTGTCATTGACAATACTCCCCATATTACATATGAAAACAAGACTTATTAATACTCTAGTATTGGTCCAGTGCTGAATGTTCATCAAATTTCAAAACATTACCCCTGAGAGCTGTTGTCATAGATGCAGGAATACACCATAACAAGGGCGTCCAATGGTAAACATTATCTACGTAGGACTACTGTAGTAGTTGTGGTCCTCAATTGAAAATTTTTAGAGGGCCATCAGTTTGTAATCAACAGTCTGTGTAAATTGCTATTGGATATGTATCCCCTATCCCAGTGACAATTGGGACAACCCAGGGATGTTTTTCAGCCAGCTATAGTGATTGACAGTAGATTTCTATTGAAAATGTATCAACTATCTCAGTCACAATGTGGGACAACCCAGAGATATTTTTCTGCCAGATATCGTGACTGACAGTAGATTTCTATTGAATATTTATCCCCTATCTCAGTCACATTGTGGGACATCCCGTGACATGGGCCTCTAATGAGAAATATTAGTTTGGTATGACTAATGTCCTGTCTTGGTTTGTCCATTGAACAACGTGCTTTCTGTTTCCAAATATTTGCCCTATGGGCTGTGTCATCGTTGACACAGTAAAAAAATGTATTTCTATGGGGAGGAGTGGACATTACCACCAGTAGCATAGATCAACATTTTTGGTGAGTTTAGATTGCCTTGCTCAGGTATCAGGATATAGGTGTCCACGGTCCGCGCTGCTATCACTGGAGAATTATCCCTGGATGTTTCAGTTGGTCCCCAAAAAGAATACCCTGAGGAAGGTGCCAAGAGGGGCGCCGAAACGCGTTGGTGGAAGTAGAATAAAGGAACCATCACATCACCCCTAGGACTCCTGTCTTTTTTGGGGGACCAACTGAAACATCCAGGGATAATTCTCCAGTGATAGCAGTGCGGACCGTGGACACCTATATCCTGATACCTGATTCTCTTCCCACGTGTGAAGTGGTGGTGGAGGTCCAGCGGCAGCTGTCATATGCAAAACGCCTACTAACCAGTTGTGGGGATCACAACTGGTACAGGTTAGTGCACCTGTATTTTCACACGCACCTTTCACTAAACATCGGTGATAGGGCACTATTTGCGCCTCGTTTGCCTCCCTTTATATTTTCTAGTAGATTGCCTTGCTGTCATCTAAAGGGATTGAAAACTGTGGAGAAATGAAGTCCTTGTTGAATTTAATCAGAGTAAGTCTGTCTGCATTTTCCGTGGAGATGTTTGTGTGGCTATCAGTGATGGTTGCCCCAGGGAAAATGTAAACACACTGACATCACACTAGCAGCAAGGCAGGCCAGCACCTCCAAGGTGTATAAGGATAGGTTGGGCCAAGTGTCCAGCTTGGACACCAAATAATTTAAAGGAACTGAAGCGTCAGTTACGTGCCCCTTGACCATGTTTAACTTCTCCCTCCTTGGCATTGTTACAGGCACAGATAGCACTTGTTGATGTGCTGGTTGATTAAAAATGGCCCAATTTGTGCACATTTTCCCCCCACCTATGTTGGACCTGGTGTGCGTGTCTCTCCCCATTAATCATTGCTGTTAAATAGATCTGGTACCTCTGCTGCTGTCTGAGGGTGACGTATCAGTAACTGATCTACAATGGCCCTCTTGAAGGATTCCATTGTGCAACTCTTAGGTGACTCCTAAAGGAGAAAAGAAAATTTCTCCTTGTACTGTGGGTTAAGAAAGGTGGCCAACCAGTATGGGTTGCTGGAGAAAATGTGTATCACATGCGGTCTTGCGACAGACACTTATACACGAACTGTGCAATGTGGGCCAAGCTGCAAATTGGCAAAGGTTCTGTGTCCTGACCAGGAGGAACAATACCCATTACTCCTCACACTGACTTGCTTCCTCCTCCGCCTCCTCCTCTCCAGCCCATCTATGCTGGACAGACATGAAGCTGGGGTTGGGAGTCCCCTCTGTAGCATTGGGAGTCCCCTAGGTAGCACAGAAAAAAAAGTCCTCTCCCTCCTCATTGTCCCCATCTGCCTCATCATCACCCACTGTTCCATAGCCACATGATGAGTACTCAAACCTTCCACTTTGAGATTATGCAGTGACTGTTTCAACAGACAGAGTAGTGGGATTGTTACACTGATAAAACTGATAATAGCCTAATAACCATTCACAAGCTTGGTACGGTACTCAAAGTATCCACGAACCTCCCAAATATCAGCAATCCACATTCACTCAGCAGTTGTTATGTGTGTTGGCTGACTCTCAGTCTGATGGTGGATGTTGAAGCTGGTATTCACTTACTGCACTCTGCTGCTCACTAATCCTTGCCAACATGTGATATGTTGAGTTCCACTTCGTGGGTAGGTCATAAATGAGTCAGTGATTGACAAATTCAAACGTTTTTGCAGGTCTGAAAGACCAGCAAAAGCGGTATAGGAATGGCGGAAATGGGTGCTAATATGGGGAATCTTCTCAAGTAGGAACAGCAAGTCAGGGTATGTTTTGAGAAATTTCTGTACAACTAGGTTCAGTATGTGAGACATGTATAGCACGTGTACCAGCTTGCCGACTTTGAAAGCTGCCACCAAGTTACGTCTATCATTGCAGATGATCAGACCGGGTTGGAGCTGCAGCGGGGAGAGCCACTGATCGGTCTGTTCTTTTATACCTTGCAACAGTTCTGCTGCATTGTGTGGTTTCTGACCTAAAAACATCAGCTTCAGCAGAGCGTGTTGCTGCTTTGCTGGTGCATTGCTGCACAGCTCACAGCTTGGGAGTGTTGGGGAAGGTAATTCAACAGAAGATGGGGAGCACGAGGAGGAAGGGAGACAGTAAGTGGCCTATGACAAGGCGGAAACCCTTAGACAAGTTTAGCCTGCTATTTTTGGCATGGGTAGGACGTGTGATGTTCCAGTTTCCAACTTTGTCCCACCCTCTACCAGGTTCACCCAGTGTACCATGACAGAAATGTATCGTCCCTGTAAACAACAACTTTTCCAGGTGTCTGTTGTTAGGTGAACGTTCCCGGTTATGGCGTTGGTGTGAACATGGTTCAGATTCTTTAACACGTGCTTGAATATATATATATATATATATATATATATATATATATATATATATATATATATATATATATAAATAATGCATCTACTGTATATATAAAGTAATATATATGATGCATCTATAGATATGATGCATCTATATATATATGCAAGTGTATAGATGCTTCATATCTATAGGAGCATCATATATATATATATATATACTGTATGCATCATATATACATACTGCATATATACAGTGGATGTATGTATATATATATTTATATATATATAGTGTATATATATATGTATAATATATATGATGCATCTATACACTTCTGTATATACAGTGCCTACAAGTAGTATTCAACCCCCTGCAGATTTAGGTGGTTTGATAAGATGCAAATAAGTTAGAGCCTTCAAACTGCAAACGAGAGTAGGATTTATTAACAGAAGCATAAATCTTACAAACCAAAAAGTTATGTTGCTCAGTTGAATTTTAATAAATTTTAAACATAAAAGTGTGGGTCAATTATTATTCAACCCCTCCAACCACCAGAATTCTGTTTGGTCCCCCTAAAGTATTAAGAAGTAGTTCAGGCACAAAGAACAATGAGCTTCACATGTGTGGATTAATTATCTCTTTTGCCAGCCTTTTCTGACTATTTAAGACCCTCCCCAAACTTGTGAACAGCACTCATACATGGTCAACATGGGAAAGACAAAGGAGCATTCCAAGGCCATCAGAGACAAGATCGTGGAGGGTCACAAGGCTGGCAAGGGGTACAAAACCCTTTCCAAGGAGTTGGGCCTACCTGTCTCCACTGTTGGGAGCATCATCCGGAAGTGGAAGGCTTATGGAACTACTGTTAGCCTTCCACGGCCTGGACAGCCTTTGAAAGTTTCCTCCCGTGCCGAGGCCAGGCTTGTCCGAAGAGTCAAGACTAACCCAAGGACAACAAGGAAGGAGCTCCTGGAAGATCTCATGGCAGTGGGGACATTGGTTTCAGTCAATACCATAAGTAATGTACTCCACCGTAATGGTCTCCGTTTCAGACGAGCCCATAAGGTACCTTTACTTTCAAAGCGTCATGTCAAGGCTCGTCTACAGTTTGCTCATGATCACTTGGAGGACGCTGAGACAGACTGGTTCAAGGTTCTATGGTCCGATGAGACCAAGATCGAGATCTTTGGTGCCAACCACACACGTGACGTTTGGAGACTGGATGGCACTGCATACGACCCCAAGAATACCATCCCTACATTCAAGCATGGTGGTGGCAGCATCATGCTGTGGGGCTGTTTCTCAGCCAAGGGGCCTGGCCATCTGGTCCGCATCCATGGGAAGATGGATAGCACGGCCTACCTGAAGATTTTGGCCAAGAACCTCCGCTCCTCCATCAAGGATCTTAAGATGGGTCTTAATTTCATCTTCCAACAAGACAACGACCCAAAGCACACAGCCAAGAAAACCAAGGCCTGGTTCAAGAGGGAAAAAATCAAGGTGATGGAGTGGCCTAGTCAGTCTCCTGACCTTAACCCAATTGAAAACTTGTGGAAGGAGCTCAAGATTAAAGTCCACATGAGACACCCAAAGAACCTAGATAACTTGGAGAAGATCTGCATGCAGGAGTGGGCCAAGATAACTCCAGAGACCTGTGCCGGCCTGATCAGGTCTTATAAAAGACGATTATTAGCTGTAATTGCAAACAAGGGTTATTCCACAAAATATTAAACCTAGGGGTTGAATAATAATTGACCCACACTTTTATGTTTAAAATTTATTAAAATTCAACTGAGCAACATAACTTTTTGGTTTGTAAGATTTATGCTTCTGTTAATAAATCCTACTCTTGTTTGCAGTTTAAAGGCTCTAATTTATTTGCATCTTATCAAACCACTTAAATCTGCAGGGGATTGAATACTACTTGTAGGCACTGTATATATATATATATATATATATATATATATATATATATATATATGTATAGATGCACCATAGGCCCACTTTACACACACCAACTTCTGTGACCAACTTCTGAACAGATCTCTGGTTGCAGTGAAATCATGGACACATTGTTACATTTGTACACAGCAACAAAATAGAACAATGTGTCCATGATTTCACTGCAACCAGTAAGTTGCAAGTGAAATTGCATGCAATGTTGCGATGTGTAAAGGTACCCTAATATATATATATATATATATATATAATATGGCGGGCGTCACACGCTACGACATATGTTAAGATATCGCTGGAAAGTGCCTGATTTGGCATCGCTCCTACGACATCGTTGCGTGTGACAGCATGATGTGACTAGCGATAAGTGGTCAGATCGTTATATACAGATATGGGTACCTGATCCCATATCAGACGATGTCGATCATCCAATCTGCTGCATTGTTCTGTGTGACCTCGCCATAACTGATCTCCTGACCGATTTCTCCTATTCACATCATTGAGAAGCATCGTTCGCAGGTTGTGTGAGCGATCCCTGCACGTAACATCGCTGCTGTGTCCTGAACGCTATCTATACATGTGACACCTCACTAACATGTTGAGCACCAGCGCACACTACTGACATCGTTATTGAGTTCCCTCACAAAATCGTAGTGTGTGACGCCCGCCTATGGTGTATCTATAGATATGATGAATCTATATATATATACACAAGTGTATAGATACATCTATACACAAGTGTATAGATGCATCATATATATACTGTATATATACAGTAGATGCATCTTATATGTTATATACATATATATACACACTGTGTATATATATATATATACGCAACCACTGTATATATACAGTACATATATATGATTCATCTAGAGATATTATGCATCTATACACTTTATATATATATATATATATATATATATATATATACGATTCATCATATCTATAGATGCACCATGTGTATATATACACTGTATATATACGGTAGATAGATTATATACCGTATATACTCGTGTATAAGCCGACCCGTGTATAAGCCGACCCCCCTACTTTTGCCTCAAAAATTTGGAAAAACCTATTGACTCGTGTATAAGCCGAGGGTGGACCCCAGCACAGTTATACAGCCCCCAGCAGTGTGGTATACAGGCCCCCCAGTGGTAGTATACAGCAGCCCCAGTGGTAGTATACAGATTCCCCAGCAGCCCCAGTGGTAGTATGCAGATTCCCCAGCAGCCCCAGTGGTAGTATACAGGAGCCCCAGCAGCCCCAGTGGTAGTATACAGATTCCCCAGCAGCCCCAGTGGTAGTATACAGGAGCCCCAGCAGCCCCAGTGGTAGTATACAGCAGCCCCAGTGGTAGTATACAGGAGCCCCAGCAGCCCCAGTGGTAGTATACAGGAGCCCCAGCAGCCCCAGTGGTAGTATACAGGAGCCCCAGCAGCCCCAGTGGTAGTATACAGCAGCCCCAGTGGTAGTATACAGGAGCCCCAGCAGCCCCAGTGGTAGTATACAGGAGCCCCAGCAGCCCCAGTGGTAGTATACAGCAGCCCCAGTGGTATACAGCAGGCCCCCAGGGGTACATATAGCAGCCCCCAGGGGGTACCCAGCAGCCCCCTGGGGGTACCAACAGCCCCCAGGGGGGACCAACAGCCCCCAGGGGGGACCAACAGCCCCCAGGGGGTACCCAGCAGCCCCCTGGGGGTACCAGCAGCCCCCTGGGGGTACCAACAGCCCCCAGGGGGTACCCAGCAGCCCCCTGGGGGTACCAACAGCCCCCTGGGGGTACCAACAGCCCCCAGGGGGGACCAACAGCCCCCAGGGGGTACCCAGCAGCCCCCTGGGGGTACCAGCAGCCCCCAGGGGGTACCAACAGCCCACAGGGGGTACCAACAGCCCCCAGGGGGTACCCAGCAGCCCCCTGGGGGTACCAACAGCCCCCTGGGGGGACCAACAGCCCCCAGGGGGTACCCAGCAGCCCCCTGGGGGTACCAACAGCCCCCAGGGGGTACCAACAGCCCCCTGGGGGTACCAACAGCCCCCTGGGGGTACCAACAGCCCCCAGGGGGTACCCAGCAGCCCCCAAAAGCTGGCACTGTCCCCCCTTGTAAGGCCTCCCCCTCCCGCTACTTATACATTACCATCCCGGTGTTCTGATCGGCGCCGCTCCTCGGTGCTGCGTCGCCGTCTTCATCCTCCCGCGCTGGCTGCATCCGGGTTCTCCAGCGGTCGCGCGATGACGTCATATCGCTGCGACCGCCGGAGAACCCGGATGGATGCAGCGAGCGCGGACGGGAGGATGAAGACGGCGACGCAGCACCGAGGAGCGGCGCCGATCAGAACACCGGGATGGTAATGTATAAGCACCGGGGGGGGGCCCTTACAAGGGGGGACAGTGCCAGCTTTTGGGGGGGCCATATGCACTGCTTCCCCCTGCGCTGATTGACAGGGGGAAGCAGTGCATATATAATGAGCGGCCCCACGTGACGGGGCCGCTCATACAGCAGCCCCCCCCCGCCTCCTCCAGCCTCCACAGCCCCCACCACACAGCCCCCACCACACGGGTCTACCGTATAGACCCGTGTATAAGCCGAGGGGGGGACTTTTCAGCCCAAATTTTGGGCTGAAAAACTCGGCTTATACACGAGTATATACGGTATATATATATATATTATATAGAACTATATATATATGCGCATCTATCTATCTATCTATCTATCTATCTATCTATCTAGTTATATATATATATATATATATATAATCTAACTATATATTAATATGTGTATATATATATATATATATATGTGCATCTATATATATATCTAATATATAAAGCTGAATGTGTGTGGTGTGTATGTATATGTGTATGTGCGGGATTGGCATCTACACCGTCGCAACTACAGCCAAAAAATTTTGCACAGTCACACGTCTGGACCCCGAGAGCGTCATAGGCTATATTGTGAGGCGAAATTTTAACCCTGAGCGTTCCAGTTCACCAAATAATTTTGGCCCTATCTACATAATGGGGAAAAAGTGAAAGGAAATGTGTTGTAGGCAAATTGACAGCTACCAGATGTGAACAAGGGGGACTTAAAGAATGAGAGCGATGCCATCAAAGAGTATGTACCATACAGTTGCTAAGGTGGGGCCCCGACATAGGATACTCACCACACACGGGGATATGAACACACAAAATGCGCCTCACACTACCACGTGCTTGAACACATATACCACCCTCAGCACACATTTCACCACACATACACCAACCTCGCCACATAATCGCCCTAAAACACACACAAGTCTGGTATTATCCTTCAAGAATAAAAATCTGATTAATAAGCAGCAAAACTACAAGAGAAACAAATGTACCATATAGGAAATACGGCAGCTGTCAGTCACATGACCTGTCTATTATGTGTATGTGTGAGCTAATATATACTGTCAGGGGGGAGGGTTTCCTGTTGCCTGGGGATTTATCAGGCTGCCAATAGCAACCAATCACAGCTCAGCTTCTATTTTGCTACTGTTAATCTGAGCTCTGATTGGTTAATATAGACAACAAAGGACATTCTCAGTAAAGCTTCTGTGCGGTAATAGGATGGTGGAAAGGCTGATGTCAGTCACATTACCTCTATGTGAGAGGATATATAAACTGCCAGTTATAGACTATTTTTACCACAATAATGCCTCATAAGAAAAGGAGTTCCTTGGCACGAATGTCAGCTGATGCAAAAAGAAAAGCTACATTACGGGTGAGTGAAAAATGTGAAGACCGAGAAACAAGGCTGACACACATGAGAACAGCAGCTGCTTCCGCAAGGGCCAATGAACTTTCTGAGGAGAGGGAAGCGAGGCTTGCAGACATGAAAACAAGAGCTGCTTCCTCAGGGGCCAATAAACTTTCTGAGGAGAGGGAAGCGAGGCATTGCAGACATGAAAACAAGAGCTGCTTCCTCAAGGGCCAATGAACTTTCTGAGGAGAGGGAAGCGAGGATCCACCAAAGCTGTGTAATGGAACAAGACTCTTGATTAAGAACCTGTTTCCACATGTAATTGAGGCAACCATTTTGACAGGATGTGCCACAGGAGAAGATGTTTTCATTCCAACAATTCCTCTTATTCCATCTGATTTGCCTTTTGATTTTAAACGCCTCCAGTTTCCTGTTCGACTGGCATTTGCTATGTTCATCAAAAAGGCTCAGGGACAGTCTTTGAAAGTAGTTGAAATTGATTTACAGTCTCCATGCTTTTCTCATGGTCAACTTTATGTGGCCTGTTCAAGAGTTGGAACAGCCAAAAATCTGTTCGTCTTTGCACCTGAAGGAAGAACTAAGAATGTCGTCTATCAAAAGGCTCTCGAATAAGGAGTAGAAGATTACTTCACATTACTTGGCCAATTTAGTTAAATCTGTGTGGAATATCTGTGGTGTTGAAATATATGTTGTGAAATGCTTCTATTAGCTTAGTTTTTGCCTTTTAATAATTACATTTCTATCGATTTGTTTTGTGGTTTTTGTGTGCTGAATAAATTTTTGTTAACACATTCTATTTTGTTAACAGCAGTTATTAACCCGGGCGAAGCCGGGTACTACAGCTAGTATATATATATATATATATATATATATATATATATATATATATATATTCTAGTAGTTTATCCCAGCATCCCTGCTGGCACCAGTTCACATTGTCTGTGAGTGCTGTGCAGTTTTTTTCTCTTTTGTATCGTGTGGAGTTGCTGGCTCCATTACTGCAATTTGCACCCTAATTGCCTACTGGTGATCTAGGGTCTAGATGGTGTCCGCCCACTTAGTAGTGGGGTAGGGTGGACAAGGAGGACTTGGGTGTCAGCGTTAGGACTCATCGGACCTGAAGTCACTTTGTCGCAGTCGATGAGCAAGCAGACATTAGCCAATGTGTGTACTAAGAACTTCAGATTTAAAAAAAAATAAGAAGAATTTTGATTTTTTTGAAAAAAAAAACGTAAGTTTTTAAATTTTTTCTCATATATATATAGATTGTCAGCATATGGACACCACTGGTAGTAGCTGAGTGCTGCAAGATTTTTTTCTAGTAGTTTATCCCAGCATCCCTGCTGGCACCAGTTTACATTGTCTGTGAGTGCTGTGCAGTTTTTTTCTCTTTTGTATCGTGTGGAGTTGCTGGCTCCATTACTGCAATTTGCAACCTCATTGCCTACTGGTGATCTAGGGTCTAGATGGTGTCCGCCCACTTAGTAGTGGGGTAGGGTGGAAAAGGAGGACTTGGGTGTCAGTGTTAGGACTTATCGGACCTGAAGTCACTTTGTCGCAGTCGATGAGCAAGCAGACATTGGCCAATGTGTGTACTAAGAGCTTCAGATTTTAAAAAAATTAATACGAATTTTGAGTTTTTTGAAAAAAACGTAAGTTTTTAATTTTTTTCTCATATATATATATATAGCTTGTCAGCATATGTACACCAGTGGTAGTAGCTCAGTGCTGCAAGGTTGTTTTCTAGTAGTATATATATATATATATATATATATATATATATATAGATGCACATATATATAGATTATATATATATATATATATATATATATATATATATATATATAAAACTATATATACAGTTAGGGCCAGAAATATTTGGACAGTGACACAAGTTTTGTTATTTTAGCTGTTTACAAAAACATGTTCAGAAATACAATTATATATATAATATAGGCTGAAAGTGCACACTCCCAGCTTCAATATGAGAGTTTCCACATCCAAATCGGAGAAAGGGTTTAGGAATTATAGCTCTGTAATGCATAGTCTCCTCTTTTTCAAGGGACCAAAAGTAATTGGACAATGGACTCTAAGGACTGCAATTAACTCTGAAGGCGTCTCCCTCGTTAACCTGTAATCAATGAAGTAGTTAAAAGGTCAGGGGTGGATTCAAGGTGTGTGGTTTTGCATTTGGAAGCTGTTGCTGTGACCAGACAACATGCGGTCAAAGGAACTCTCAATTGAGGTGAAGCAGAACATCCTGAGGCTGAAAAAAAAGAAAAAATCCATCAGAGAGATAGCAGACATGCTTGGAGTAGCAAAATCAACAGTTTTGTACATTCTGAGAAAAAAGGAATTGACTGGTGAGCTTGGGAACTCTAAAAGGCCTGGGCGTCCACGGATGACAACAGTGGTGGATGATCGCCGCATACTTCATTTGGTGAAGAAGAACCCATTCACAACATCAACTGAAGTCCAGAACACTCTCAGTGAAGTAGGTGTATCTGTCTCTAAGTCAACAGTAAAGAGAAGACTCCATGGCAGTAAATACAAAGGGTTCACATCTAGATGCAAACCATTCATCAATTCCAAAAATAGACAGGCCAGAGTTAAATTTGCTGAAAACACCTCAAGAAGCCAGCTCAGTTCTGGAAAAGTATTCTATGGACAGATGAGACAAAGATCAACCTGTACCAGAATGATGGGAAGAAAAAAGTTTGGAGAAGAAAGGGAACGGCACATGATCCAAGGCACACCACATCCTCTGTAAAACATGGTGGAGGCAACGTGATGGTATGGGCATGCATGGCTTTCAATGGCACTGGGTCACTTGTGTTTATTGATGACATAACAGCAGACAAGAGTAGCCGGATGAATTCTGAAGTGTACCGGGATATACTTTCAGCCCAGATTCAGCCAAATTCTGCAAAGTTGATTGGACGGCGCTTCATAGTACAGATGGACAATGCCCCAAGCATACAGCCAAAGCTACCCAGGAGTTCATGAGTGCAAAAAAGTGGAGCATTCTGCAATGGCCAAGTCAATCACCAGATCTTAACCCAATTGAGCATGCATTTCACTTGCTGAAATCCAGACTTAAGACGGAAAGACCCACAAACAAGCAAGACCTGAAGGCTGCGGCTGTAAAGGCCTGGCAAAGCATTAAGTAGGAGGAAACCCAGCGTTTGGTGATGTTCATGGGTTCCAGACTTAAGGCAGTGATTGCCTCCAAAGGATTCGCAACAAAATATTGAAAATAAAAATATTTTGTTTGGGTTATGTTTATTTGTCCAATTACTTTTGACCTCCTAAAATGTGGAGTGTTTGTAAAGAAATGTGTACAATTCCTACATTTTCTATCAGATATTTTTGTTCAACCCTTCAAATTAAACGTTACAATCTGCACTTGAATTCTGTTGTAGAGGTTTCATTTCAAATCCAATGTGGTGGCATGCAGAGCCCAACTCGCGAAAATTGTGTCACTGTCCAAATATTTCTGGCCCTAACTGTATATATATATATATATATATATATATAGAGAGAGAGAGAGAGAGAGAGATGCACACATATATATCTAACTATATATATATATATGCATATGCAAATATGAAATATGCCTAATCAAAGTGAATATATACAGTCATATGAAAAAGTTTGGGCTCCCCTCTTAATCTTACTAATTTTTTTTTGTTGAAAATTGGGTTTTTGCAACAGCTATTTCAGTGTGATATATGTAATAACTGATGGACACAGTAATATTTCAGGATTGAAATGAGGTTTATTGCACTAACCAAAAATGTGAAATATGCATTATTTCAAAATTTGACAGGTGCAAAAGTATGGGCACCCTTCTGATTTTCATGATTTGAATACTCCTAACTACTTTTTACTGACTTACTGAAGCACTAAATTGGTTTGGTAACCTCATTGAGCTTTGTACTTCATAGCTCCGTGTATCCAATCATGAGAAAAGCTATTTCAGGTGTCCACTTGTAAGTTGTTCTCCTTGTTGCATCTTCTCTGAGGAGTGGCATCATGGGCTCCTCAAAACAGCTCTCAAATGATCTGAAAAAAAAAATTGTTCAACATAGTTGTTCAGGGGAAGGATACAAAAAGTTGTCTCAGAGATATAACCTGTCAGTTTCCACTGTGAGGAACATAGTAAGGAAATGGAAGACCACAGGGACAGTTCTTGTAAAGGCCAGAAGTGGCAGGCCATCAAAAATATCAGAAAAGCAGAGAAGAAGAATGGTGAGAACAGTCAAGAACAATCCACAGACCACCTCCAAAGACCTGCAGCATCATCTTACTGCAGTTGGTTTCACTGTGCATCGGTCAACAATACAGCGCACACTGCACAAGGAGAAGCTGTATGGGAGAGTGATGCGAAAGAAGCCATTTCTGCATGCACGCCACAAACAGAGTTGCCTGAGGTATGCAAAAGCACATTTGGAAGAAGGTCCTGTGGACTGATGAAACAAAGATTGAGTTGTTTGGTCATACAACAAGGCGTTATGCATGGCGCCACAAAAACACAGCATTCCAAGAAAAACACTTGCTACCCAGTGTCAAATTTGGGTGAGGGTCCATCATGCTTTGGGGCTTTGTGGCCAATGACGGCACCGGGAATCTTGTTAAAGTTGAGGGTCACATGGATTCCACTCAGTATCAGCAGATTTTTGAGAATAATTTTCAAGAATCAGTGTCAAAGTTGAAGTTACACCGGGGATGGATCTTTCAGCAAGACAATGATCCAAAACACTGCTCCAAATCTACTCATGCATTCATGCAGAGGAACAATTACAATGTTCTGGAATGGCCATCCCAGTCCCCAGACCTGAATATCATTGAACATCTGTGGGATGTTTTGAAGCGGGCTGTCCATGCTCGGCGACCATCAAACTTAACTGAACTGGAATTGTTTTGTAAAGAGGAATGGTCAAAAATACCTTCATCCAGGATCCAGGAACTCATTAACAGCTACAGGAAGCCACTAGAGGCAGAAGGTGAATCTACTAAGTATTAATGTCACTTTTCTGTTGAGGTGCCCATACTTTTGCACCTGTCAAATTTGGAAATAATGCATATTTCACATTTTTGGTTAGTGCAATAAACCTCATTTCAATCCTGAAATATTACTGTGTCCATCAGTTATTACATATATCACACTGAAATAGCTGGTGCAAAACCCCAATTTTAAACAAAAAAAAAATTAGTAAGATTAAGAGGGGTGCCCAAAGTTTTTCATATGACTATATATATATGTGTGTGTAATCCATATATATATATGAGGATTACACACACATATATATGTTCAGTTTTAGGAGGCGGCGCCGATACTCACCTTTCGAAGACGCCGATCGTTGCCTAGCGACGCCTGGGACTCAGCGTCGCGTCCTCCCGCCGCACTGCACATGCGCGGGCCGGAAATGACGCGGTCGCCGGCCTCGCGTTAGGAAAAGCGGGGCAGGAAGATTCAAATGGGCACCCCCGCTCTTCAAATCAATAATGCCGCCCATTAGGGCGTTATGAACGCTGTGAGGCGGGGGGAACGCGGCCCTTGAGACACCACCTTCCTGACAAGTACGCCCAACTGTCACAGAAAATGATAGTTTACAAAGGGTTTTATTCAGCTTCTATAAAGCCCTATTAGGACAGGCAGGGATGGTTAGGGAACTAGTTAGAGGCTGTTGGGGCAGGTAGTGATAGTTTAGGGGCCATAGATTAGGTGACAGGTTCCCTTTAAGTCATACTGCCTTCAGAAATGCTGATACACTTTTGGTACCAAGTGGTCATTCCCATATTTCTAATTTTGAAAAAAAAACATTGCAACTCAAATGCAATATTAAACTATTTGAAAAAAATTATATCCTACTACATTAAATAAATTCCATCTACTCTGATATATTCAAACCCAGTACGATTCATAAAGGGATGCCTAGAATCTGATTGTACAAGGAAAAATCATTTATCTTATCTCTTTGGCAAAGAGAGGTTGTGAGCTGCCCGTGTGTTCTAATCATGCAATTATACACCTAAATCTTCTCCGGACACTTCCAACTGAGCTCGACAAAGATGTCATTGGTTGGCAAAATGCAAAGGGAGTTACCAGTAGCAAATCTTGAGACTTTTTGTGCCCAAATACATTCAGAAAAGCATGACATTCCTTAGGCAACCATTAATCTCAGTGATAGCATGTAAAAGCATTAAAGTGCATGTATTTCTGAGTAATTAATCCCTTCATGATATTACAAATTTCCATTTTTTTGTTTTGTTTTTTTTCCTTTCCTTTTTCCCGGAACCATAACTTTTAAGGTACCGTCACATGGGGCAACATCGCCAGCGATCTTGCCGGCGACGCAGGCCACATCGCCGGAGAGTTGCCCCGTGTGACAAGGTGATATTTGGGAGATATATCGCCTGAAAGAGATCACCAGGTTTCACTGCAATGTAGTGAAACCTGGTGATCTCTCTCAGGCTATGTGTACGCATCGCCCTGTATAATGTGACAACGGCAATGTTACCGGCGACTTAAGCAATAGGCTCCCATTATACTCCTCGCCGCCAGGGTGGATTTTAACTCTGGCAGCGATGTCGCCAGTAACATCACTGTTGCGTCGCTGGCGACATCGCAGCGTGTGACATCTCACCGGCAATGTCAGCGGGGATGCGCGCTCCCGCAATTCCCCGCTGACATCGCCAGCGATGTCTCCCCGTGTGACGGTACCTTTAGGGCTAAGACACATGGGCGTTTAATTTGGATGAGTGCAATGCAAGAAAATCTCGCTTTGCACTTTAACCAATGTTAATAAATGAGTGAAAACAGAAGAATGTTAGAATCTGAGAGTCTTCAACTGAAAAGATGCCTCTTCATCAGGCTGATAAGGACACAAATTCTGAAGACACACACATATATACATATGCAGGGTAGGATGATGCAGTAAACATGACAGGTGATGTAAAGCAGAAAATAGTACTCAGTCTTGGGAGGGGGAGAAGAATCTGGGAGGTAAAATCAAAGTTCCGAGATAAGAGGCACAGATTGTATTATTGTTCTTAGATTAGTGGTTGGTCGAGACCTGAAAATTCCTCAATGAATGTAGAAAGATATAAATCCATTAGTGATGAGCGAGTACGCTTGTGACTACTCGGTACTCTCATGAGTGTCACTGTACTCGGGCTACTCGGCGAGTACCGAGTAATCTCGCGATACTTGTGCTGTACTCGGGGTCCTCATCCCTGCATGTTGGCGCTCTTTAGAGAGCCAGCCCACATGCAGGGATTGGCTGGCAGTCACTGCAATGCCACAGCCCTGTTAGTTGTGGCATTGCAGTGATTGGCCGTCCCGCACAGCGTGACCGAGCCTTTATAAGACCCGGCCACGATGTGCTCTGCACACATCCATCCAGAGAGTCAGTGTAGGGAGAGTGTCTGCTGCTGCTTAGGGACAGATTTGCGGCCCTCATAGGTAGATCTGGAGCAGGGCTGCAAACTGCTGCTGACCAGAACAGTCCTTTTCAGGACTAATCTAGGAGGATATAGGCAGGGTGATCCAGATCGGAGTCCAAGCTTTCCAGTGACCAGAACAGTCCTCAGGAGACTGTTGGAGCTGACTAGCTGTATACAGGCAGGGGTGTAATATCCATATCCAGCTTTCCTGTGACCAGAACAGTCAGGAGACTGTTGTAGCTGACTAGCTGTATACAGGCAGGGTCTAATATCCATATCCAGCTTTCCTGTGACCAGAACAGTCAGGAGACTGTTGTAGTTGACTAGCTCTATACAGGCAGGGTCTAATATCCAGCTTTCCTGTGAACAGAATAGTCACCAGACTATTGTAGTTGACTAGCTCTATACAGGCAGGGTCTAATATCCAGCTTTCCTGTGAACAGAATAGTCACCAGACTGTTGTAGTTGACTAGCTCTATACAGGCAGGGTCTAATATCCAGCTTTCCTGTTACCAGAACAGTCACCAGACTGTTGTAGTTGACTAGCTCTATACAGGCAAGTTCTAATATCCATATCCAGCTTTCCTGTGACCAGAACAGTCAGGAGACTGTTGTAGCTGACTAGCTGTATACAGGCAGGCTATCCATATCCAGCTTTCCTGTGACCAGAACAGTCAGGAGACTGTTGTAGCTGACTAGCTCTATACAGGCAGCGTCTGATATCCATATCCAGCTTTCCTGTGACCAGAACAGTCAGGAGACTGTTGTAGCTGACTAGCTGTATACAGGCAGGCTATCCATATCCACCTTACCTGTGACCAGAACAGTCAGGAGACTGTTGTAGCTGACTAGCTCTATACAGGCAGGGTCTAATATCCATATCCAGCTTTCCTGTGATCAGAACAGTCAGGAGACTGTTGTAGCTGTATACAGGCAAAATGCGCAAGGGCATTGGCAAGGGACAAGGAAGTGGACGTGATGGTGGTGCAAGCAGAGGCCGAGGTCGTGTGCAAGCACTAATTTCGCAACATCAAAGTGCCACATCAACTCGCTCGCACGTCCTGTCCCAAATTCTTGGGGCCCGCAGTAGTACACCTCTCTTGAACCAAGACCAGTGTCAACAGGTTGTTACTTGGATAGCGGATAATGCTTCCAGTCAGATTGGAACCTCCACAAACACCCTGTCTTCCACAAGGTCAAGTATCAGTAGCCGTGATACTGCACTGCACATTTCCCAACCTGATCCTCCTTCCTACCACCAGGCCGAGTACACGTCCACGGACATTACTGATCCCACACTTGGACACTCGGAAGAGCTGTTCACGTATCCATTCGCAGAATCTGGCCTCTCGCCAGCTCCTGTTGAAGTGGATGATGAGGAGAGCGTATGTACCAATGGCCAAATATTTGAGCAGCCACGTTCTCACGAAGGGAACGTTGGCAACGTGTCTCAACGAGGGGTGGACAATGATGAGACACAATTGCCAGGAAGTCAGGAGGAGGATCAGGGTGCGGAAGAGGAAGACGACGTGGTGGATGATCCAGTAGCTGACCCAACCTGGCAGGAGGATATGCAGAGCGAGGACAGCAGTGCACAGGGGGAGAGAGGCATAGCATCCCAACAGGCAGGAAGAAGCAAGGTGGTGTCCGCAGGCAGAAGGCAAGCAACTGTTCCCCGGAACAACAACACGACACAAGGTGCCTGTGCAAATGTTACGTCTTCCCGAGTCTGGCAGTTTTTTAAGTTGGCTCCAGATGACTCTAAAAAGGCCATTTGCAACACCTGCCATGCCAGCATCAGCAGGGGTATGAAAACTAGCAGCCTGACCACCACCAGCATGATCAGGCACATGTCAGCCAAGCACCCGACTTTGTGGGAAGTACAACAGAGTCGAGGAGCAGTGCTTGCTGATGTCACTGCTACGTCTTCTCGTGTTGTGCGTGCGAGCCAATCCCCTGTCCATGCTGCCCGCGAACAAGCCTCCGGCCCTGCACCTGATGTTGCCCACGCACAAATAACACCACCATCAAGCACGTCCTTGTCCCAGCGCAGCGTGCAGTTATCCATTCAGCAAACCTTTGAACGCAGGTGCAAATACGCTGCCAACGCCCCACATGCCACAGTTCTAAATGCTCACATTTCGCGACTGCTTGCGCTAGAAATGTTACCTTTCCGGCTGGTGGAGACGGAAGCATTCCGCGACCTGATGGCGGATGCTATCCCATGTTACTCGGTCCCTAGCCGCCACTATATCTCCAGGTGTGCCGTCCCCGCATTGCATAACCACGTGTCACAAAGCATCACACATGCCCTGAACAACGCTGTTTCAGCAAAAGTCCACCTAACCACAGACACGTGGACAAGTGCTTGTGGGCAAGGCCGCTACATCTCCTTGACGGCACACTGGGTTAATATTGTGGAAGCTGGGACCCAGTCTGAGCGAGGGACGGAACACGTCCTTCCCACACCAAGGATTGCAGGCCCTATCTCAGTCATGGTTTCAACCACACTCTACAGCTCCGGAATGTCATGCTCCTCAGCCTCTTCCTCCTCCTCCTGTGCATCCTCATCCACTTTACCCTCCACACCAGTCCCGAGCTGGAAGCATTGCAGCACTGCCTCTGTGAAGCGGCAACAGGCTGTGCTGAAGCTAATATGCATAGGTGACAAACCCCACAATGCAGAAGAGGTGTGGACAGCTCTGAAACAGCAGGCAGTTTGCGTCTTCCGGACCACAGACTGGTGTGTGATGTCCCCACGCGTTGGAATTCAACTCTGCACATGTTGGTCAGGATATGTGAGCAGAAGAGGGCAGTTGTTGACTACCTGCATCACCTAAGCCGTCGGGAAATGGGTCAAACTCCACACATAACACCTGAAGAGTGGAGATGGATGTCCGACCTATGTACCGTCCTCCAAAACTTTGAGGACTCCACCAAGATGGTGAGCGGTGATGACGCCATTATTAGCGTCACCATACCGCTACTCTGCCTTCTAAAACGGTCTCTGCTGAAAAACAAAGATGATGCATTGCAGGCGGAGCGTGATGACTTGGAGCAAGAAACAGTAGTGGGTGTGGGTGATAACACACAGCCCAGCCTCATCTCATCAGAACGTGCAGTGGAGGACTATGACGAGGAGGATGAAGACATGGAGCAACTCTCTGGCCAAATCGAGGATATGACATGCACACCAGACATACCCTCGCTTCAGCGTGGCTGGCCAGAGGACAGGGGAGATGAGGAGGACAGCATGTTCAGTCATCGTGTTGGTAAGGATACTGAAGTGATGGCTGTTAAGAGTCTGGCGCACATGGCTGACTTTATGGTAAGCTGCCTGGCTCGTGACCTTCGCGTTCAGAACATCTTGGCCGACAATCAGTACTGGTTGGCAACACTGTTAGACCCACGCTACAAGGAGAACTTTATGTCTCTCATTCCTGAGGCGGAGAGGTCAGCCAAAATGCAGCAGTTCCAGAAGGCCACAGTCACGGAAGTAGGCAAAGCATTCCCCTCACAAAACGCTAGCGGCATAGGTCAGGAATCGGTGGACAACCAAGGCATACGGCCGAGAGGGGCACAAGTCCAATCCGCCAGAGGTAGGGGAACAGTCTTTACAATGTGGGACAGTTTTCTCAGCCCCTCACGTACCACAGCACCTGAGGTGCGAGGTAGTGCCACAAGAAATGCTAAGTTTGGCCAGATGCTGAAGGAGTACCTTGCAGATCGAACAACTGTACTGCGAGATTCCTCTGTGCCTTACAATTATTGGGTCTCCAAGCTGGACACGTGGCATGAATTGGCTCTCTACGCCTTATGGAAGTCCTGGCCTGCCTTGCAGCTAGCGTTTTGTCAGAGCGTGTTTTCAGTGCCGCAGGTGGAATCATTACTGATAAACGCACCCGCCTGTCAACTGAAAATGCTGACAGGCTGACTCTGATCAAGATGAACAAGGGTTGGATTGGGCCAGACTTCACCACACTAGCAACAAATGACAACGGAATTTAAATTTTTTTATGGGAATTTGCCATGTACCTCCACTCACCCATGGGTACACACTTCTGGACTTTGGCTAATCGCTGGACTGCTCCTCCTTCTCCTCATGTGCCACCATGATGACCGTTAAAATAGTTAGGCTGTTGTTTCAGGTATACCCCCAGTGGTAAATTTTTTTGCCCATTCTTTTAGAATGGGCATTACAACGACAGGGGACCCGCTCCTTTTCAATGCGAAAAATGTTTTGAGGCCCTCCTGCACGTCTCTATCCAGGGACAATGTGGAGCCTCCCAATTTTTGGCTGCCCTGCCAAAGGGCAATACTACAATACACACACTTCAGGTTTACAGGCCCTCCTGCACGTCTGTATCCAGGGTCATTGTTGAACCTCCCAATTTTTGGCTGCCCTGCCAAAGGGCAATACTACAATACACCCACTTCAGGTTTACAGGCCCTCCTGCACGTCTGTATCCAGGGTCATTGTTGAACCTCCCAATTTTTGGCTGCCCTGCCAAAGGGCAATACTACAATACACCCACTTCAGGTTTACAGGCCCTCATGCATGTCTGTATCCAGGGGCATTTTTGAACCTCACAATTTTGGACTGCCCTGGTAAAGGAAAATACTACAATATACCCACTTCCTCAAAATGGGCACATTATGTCAAGACAGGGCTTCATGTACGTCTCTTCTCAGGGACATCGGAGTGCCGCACAATGTTTTCACGTAAAATCTTTCATGTAATCACAAAAAGTAACATACACCAGCTGTATCTCACTATTGGGTATGTGCCCTTAACATTTCCACCCTGAATATTCATTTTGGTGTTATTTTGGAAGGTTTTCTGGTGACTCCGTAAAATTGGCGTGAAACTCGGACAACATTGTTCACAGCTGTGACTTTTGAGTGAGAAATGCTTACAGGGTCTTCCCCATGGTGTTGCCATGTCATTTGAGCACTCTTCTGAGACTTTTGTGACATTTTTAGGGTTTCTACATGCTGCCGGCGGTCATTTCATAAAAATACTCGGGTCTCCCAAAGGATAACATTGGGCTCGGTGCTCAGGCCGAGTACACAAGTATCTCGGGATGCTCGGCCTGAGCATCGAGCACCCGAGCATTTTGGTACTCGCTCATCACTAAAATCCATGGAAGAAATTCATTCCTGCTTTAAGTGTGTCAAAGTTCATTATCAGTTTATATTCCGACATTGTTCAGTCTTGCTGTGATCTGAAGTTACCTTTTAGAACTAGTATTTTCATATCCAATATTGTGTGATCAGGTCCACAGAAATGTCTAGGCACAGGTAAATCTGTCCTTCTTTCCTTTGTCATACAATAAAGAGAGTTTATCCTAGTTCTGATTTGTTGCCCTGTCTCACCTTCATATAGATTCCCGCTCACACATTTAGTAAATATAATTATGTACACTACATTGCTTGTGGAGTGAATGAAGTTAGCGGGGATATTGTAGTTGTGAAACGTTGAAAACAGAAGAATATTTATGTTCTGCTTTTTTTTTCATCCAGATTCTGGATGAGAAAAAAGTTGCAACATGCTGCGACTGGATCCAATCATAGTGCGAGACTCACCAATGCAAGGCCATGGGTGCAATAAAAAAAAAATCACACAGCACATGGAAACACACTGATAGCATAGGGACAGCCTTTTTAGCAAGGTCTTTACCATGCTGGAGAAAGTTAGAATAAACAGGATAGATAGAAGACAGGATAGCAGATCATCTTACCAATCTCCCTGCCGCAGCTCTCCGGGCTCTCCGTCTGTGCCCGGCAGCAGCGGGGAAAAGATGTCACAAGAGGATTGTGGAGGGTAAGTGAGGGTTATAAAGATGGAGTCAAGATATGTGTTTGTGTTTTTTGGTATAATGATATAATTTGTCTCTGTGTGTTGTGTCTTATTTACTAATGAATAGAGATTCCTAATGGCCGTGTCTAACAATGGCCCGACATTAAGAATCTAGGGCTTAGTGCCAGCTTGCAATACAAAGCTAGCATTAACCCCTTATTACCTAGTTTCCGATTTTTCACCAGGGCCACTGGAAAAGATGGGTAAAGTGCCAGGAATTGGTGCTTCTTATGAATGCGCCAATATCTGGGGCAGCTGCGAGCTGGTAGAGCCAATAATAATGGGTCCCCATCACACTGAGAATACTAGCCCAAAGCTGCTTTGTTTTACCTTGGCTGGCAATTAAACATTTATCCACAGCAAGGCATCTGATATGAGGCATATAGGTAGGACTTTTTTCAGCATTCTATAACCTATATGGCATATTAATAGTTGGATAGGTCAAATGTGGTAACAGATTCCCTATAATAGATCTAGAATAAAAATAGGTTTCACAATTTTATGTATTAAAAAACTGTTCCTGTCTCAAAATATTGTTCTAAATGTGTCCTTGTGTAATGTACTGTATACAGGGCGTAACTACAATAGGTGCAGGGGTTGCGATCGCACCCAGGCCTTGCAGCCTAGAGGGCCCCAATAGTCCCTTTGGCCTATAGAAAAAGACTAATACTATTAAAGATTTGCAATAATTGGGGGCCCCGTTGGAGCTTTCACATCGGGGCACCTGGGCCTGTAGTTACGGCACTGACTGTATACATCTGACCATGCAGGAACTGGTTGGATATACCACAGCTCCTGGCCAGGGGGGAAGTAAAAGAAAGTTTACAAACATTACATCCGGAGATCGTTGCAGATTTTTTTCTCTGTGATGTAAAACACGTTTTTAGATAGACAATGAAATGTTTTTCATTACAGAAATAATTAGCTGCAGTCCCTGACTGCAATGTCTGTATACTCTCTTTTATTTCCTATCCTGCCCAGGAGCTGTGTTATATCTCTGGAAAGGAATTTTTTGTTAATACATCCAGTAGTGAAAATTATTTTTAATCTAACACCCATTAATTAAAAAGTAGAATTGTTCATGATACAACTCCTTTAGGACCCTGCTATGTCTGGTTATTAACGAGTTAATATCTATGTACCATATATTATGAGGTTAATTAAAATTACTTTAGATGACTATTTACTATGATACATCTTCAAACACTATTGCTTGTTTTTGCTGCCTATGCCATAAAGACATGCAACGGACAAGTAGAGCACTGAAAATAATCTCCTGTGAGCTTTTTGCCATAAAGCATTCAGTAATGGAGAGCATAAATGCCATGTTAAAATAGGAGAAGCTGTACTAACCTGTAATGTTTCTCAGTTCAAACGTTAAAGCTTGTCACAACAAAAAGTTGAATGTACTGACTCTGCAGAAAAATGCTACGTTTGCACGTTTAACATTGGTGAAAGGAGGAAATGTGTTTGCAATAAAATACAAGAGCAATTTACTGTAATAGAGGACTTTATAAATGGAACTATGCCTTAGTTTCACATTTGTCACAAACAATTGGAAAATTAGCCTTCTCCAAATATACTGTAATTTGTTCATATTTGGTCTATCATACGAGAGTGAGCGTAGTAATAAGTATGATTATGTCATAATAAGCGTTAGTTTCTCTAGTCTGTTGAATGCAAAATATTATTGCAATTTCATAATTAAAAAGGAAATTCATAGATTGGAAAAAAACATAACTAAAGTGAATCTTTTGTGTCTCTATTAATGGATTTGTCAGAGTAAAAATTAATAAGAATGTAACTAATGTAAGACATTGGAAGGAAAAGAACATCCTGGAAAAAGTCAAATATTGTTACTTACCTTTCAACGGAATGAAAAATCCCTACATTAACCTCATCACCACCAGGCCTGTTGTGACCCTAATTACCATGACACGTTTTACAATTCTGACCAGCATCAATTTCTGATTAACAACTTTGGAACACTTCAAAAGATACCAGTGTTTCTGAGAATGTTTTTTTGTGACATATATATATTTATATATATATATATATATATATATATATATATAATTAGGTAATGCAGTACATAAGGCAGGTGATGTAAAGCTGAATATAGTAGTCAGTATTGAGAGGGGAAAAGATCAGATGGGGCAGTAAATATCAGCATTCAGAGATAAGAAGCTTAATTGTTCTTTGATTGGTGGTCTGGTCCTAGATGTGAAGATTCTTTGATGTAAAAAAACATAAATCCATGTGACAGAATAATTCCTGCAATGAATGTGTCATCATCATTTTGTATTCCCAGATCCTTCTGTCTCTTTGGGATTTGAAATGACCTTTTAATACTACTAGAGTTTTCATATTCATTATAGATTGATGAGAACTACAAAAATGATTGGCCACAGGTAGAACTGTGGGTTTTTTTTTGGGTGGCGATGAGAGTTCATCCTGGTACTTAGTTGTTGTCCCATCTTCCCTGCATGCAGACTCCAACTCAGACATTTGGTACATATAAGTACACCACATTAGTTGTGGTGTACCTGAAGGTACTTTGGATCTTGTAGCCCTGATGTAAGCTAAGAATCTTTATTTTGTCCATTGTCATTATAAATGGACAGATTTTGAATCTCTTCTGGTTGCAGGGAAATGTTGTTTTTGGAGAGGGCAGTGAACTTCTAACAATGATGCTTTTTGGATTTGGTGGCTGCCTAAAACAGACATGAGTGGTCTGCAAATATGAATTTTAGTCAGGCTTCTTTTTGTAGTAGTAGTGGTGGTAGTTATCTTGCAACTACCATTAACACCTCCAGATTTGGATTGTAGGTGGCTATGAGAAGCACCCAGTTTTACTTCAGAAAGATTTTTTTTGTTAGCAAGTTAGAAGGGTTCAAGGTATATCAGCAATTGCTCATTTTTACAACAAAATGTACAAAACCAATTTTTTTATGGACCACCTAACATTTGAAGTGACTTTGAGAGGCTTATCTGATAAATTATTATTATTGTTATTTACAAAAAATCCCTTTAAAATATAAAGCTCTCTTTAAACTGATATTTTAAGGACACTGTAATGTTCCTGGGCTTGCCAGCTGCTACCCCATCTGGCACTGTTTCCAAAATTCAGACCCTGCAGTTGTTAAAACACCTAGAAACTTCAGGAAACTTAACCTGTAGAATTTTTGGAATTTCTTTAACACAAGCTGGTAGACCCAACTGCTGGGGACACTCCTAACTGTAGATTAGATGTAGTCCCCAGTCAAAAGGTCTTCTAGCAAGCCTTTTGGCCCTCAATAAACAGGTAAAGTTTTAGGGCCATTTTAAATTTAGAACTTTTTCCCGAACTTAGCCAGATTTGTTGACTTTTGCAGAAGTTGTTCGGATTTCCGATCACCGAACCAACGCACCCATGTTCGTGCCGAATTTGAAATTGGCAAACATGTTTGAGCAAAGTTTCCTTATCTCTACTTTGCACTCAATCAGAATGATGAGGTGTTCGTTGCCGGAATGCTGCATCCTATAAACATAGATAAGATGTTTTTTCGCATACTTCAGTGGAAGATGCAGAAGTCAAATTTATTCACAGTATAAACATTCATATGAACATCAAAATAGGTGCAGAAAGTATTGCAACAATACCGTCTGGGTCTTGTTCACAAGTGTTGTTATGGAGAGGAATTAAAAAGAAACAAAACATAACAGTGAATTATACAATATATACAAAATATAATGATAATAGTGTACAGAATATAAATTGAGATGAGTGTTGCTTTTTAGTGAAACAATATGGGGGAAGACAACAACACTCAGATCTACCCGTCAATCAAAGAGAAGGAGTGATAACATGGTCTCAGGTAGGACAACCTGGTGATGAACATCTCTCAGTAAACTTTCTCCCATGCAGAAATAGATGTACAGTACTTTAAACAAGACTTTCCTTTTGTCCAACTCACAACTTTGATTCATAGCAGCTGGAACAGAACCTACTTTGGTTCTACTGCTGTATTAGTCTTAAAACAAATTTTGGTCTACCAACTGAGACCTCCACCTATAGAGCACCTCCTTCTTCAGGTTTCTCTATTCTGGAACTCTGTATTGATTTGAATCACACAACTCCAGTTTCTTTAGTGCTCCCCAAACTTGCCATGCCACAGAAACAGTGATTGATTTAATAGATAGAGATATCAGACAGACATTACGCAAGATTTTTTTCCGACTTGCTATAATGTATCCGTCTCTTAGCAATAAGCCTTGCATTCCCATAAGTGTAATAAAAATTTTATAATAAAACCAGCTGACATAGACGAGTTATTGTTAATATGGACTACAAATATTTTCTGCAGTAATTAAACCAGCTCTCAAACCAAACCACTGATATTAGAGATAAAATAAAGCAACCTTTGAGCATTTATCTTAACAACAATACAATAGATCAAAAGACATATATGTTCCTCACAAATGTCCACCCAGTAACATCAGTATTCCACATCCTACTGTAAAGCCATAAATCTATAACAAATTAACTGAAACAACCCATTGCTCATCAACAGTCTCGATTCTAAGGCTAAGGCGAGGTCTGGCGTAGTATCTAGTCTCCTTGCGGAGAGTATTCTGCGAGCTGGTAGATGAGGAGACTTTAAGCTGCAATGCTCCTCTGAGAAATTGCATATGCAAATTGTCACTTAAGTACGCAACCTCTAATGACACCAATAAAGGTAGTGATCCTAAAAGTCATAATTGACTCTTTAACAAGCCTTTTGATATGACTTAGGATTTGTGCCAGAACAGAACCCAAAACTACAGATGCTGCATTTCGGGGTGACTGCTCCTCATCAGTGCAATGTGTGGAACTTCTGATCTGGCTGTATGAGAAGCTGAAATGAAGTCTGGGGAATTTCTATTGTCCTTGCGGAGAGTATTCTGCCAGCCAGCAGATGAGGAGACTTTAAGCTGCAATGCTCCTCTGGGAAATTGCATATGCAAATTGTCACTTAAGTAGACAAACACTAATTCCAGATCAGAATTTCCACACACTGCACTTATGAAGGGCAATCACCCCGAAATAGAGCGTCTGCAGTTTGGGGTTCTGATATGGCACAAATCCTAAGTCATATTAAAAGGCCGTTAAAGAGTCAATTAGGACTTTTAGGATTGCTACCTTTATTGGTGACATTAGAGTTTGTCTACTTTAGTGACAATTTGCATATCAAATTTCCCGGAGGAGCATTGCGGCTTTAAGTCTCCTCATCTGCCAGCTGCAAAATACTCTCCGCAAGGAGAATTGATACTCCCCAGACCTCGTCTTAGCCTCTCACACAATCAGATCAGAATTAGGGATGGGCGAATCCTAAAATACTCAGAATCGCTAGACTCTAACGAGTCCGAGTCGGAAACTCGCTACTCGTTGCGAGTCTAGCGAGTCCAATGTTAATGAATGGGGAAGCGAGTATTGCAGCAATTCCTGTGCTGCTGGACCCTATAAGGGGTCTGGCAGCAGAGGAAAAACCTGCAATTCCCCATTTTATTCTTTAAAAGCCAGCAGCAAAAAGCCGCTGGCTTTTAAAGAATATAAAAAAAAAAAAAATTCTATGTAGAGGGATGTAGCAGAGCTGACACCGCGTTTGGGACTGCCTCGGACGGAAGAGGATTTTTTTGATTAAAGATGGAATCCCTAATGGCTTTTTTTTGTAATTACTAATAATTGATTTTCCTACACTCACTGACACTCCCTATCTCTGATCTGCTCCAAGTCTCCCTACTCGCCCTGCACTAGCTCAGATCATCACAGGAATGTGCCCAAAATGGTGGGGGCAAGCCTTTTATACAGCCTTGCCTGTCATACATGACATAGGCATCCCGATGGACAGCAGCCAATCATAGTAAAGCCACAACCAACATGGCTGCGGCATTACTGAATATGATTGGCTAACATGCTTGTCCATCTTCACAGTTTTCTGACCTAACATGCTAGGCTACTAACATGCTAGGCTGTCTCGGAACATTAACATATTGTGTATTCATCGAGTCCCAAATACAGTATACAGGTGTCGTAGACTCGCTCATTCCTAACACTCGCTGCTGACAGCGGGTATCCGTGAACCAGCGCTAGTTTTTAAACGATTTGGGGACAATCCAGCTACATAGACAGCGATGTGATAGCGAGTTTAGCGACTGAGAAATATACTGAATGCAAACTCTGACAAAACTAGGATTGCCATTGATTTGCATTGAACTCGTTTCTGTGCGAGTAATCGCTTGGAAGCTCGCAGAGTACCGACTCCTGCGAGTTCCTTACTTCTCGCAGAGTAACGAGTCCTAACGAGTAGATTCGCTCATCAATAATCAGAATTTCATACACTGCACTGATGAGGGGCAGTCACCCTGAAATGAAGTGTCTGCTGTTTGGGGTTCTGATCTTGCGCAAATCCTAAATCATATTAAAAGGCTTGTTAAAGAGTCAATTATGACTTTTAGGATTGCTACCTTTATTGGTGGCATTAGAGTTTGTCTACTTTAGTGACAATTTGCATATGAAATTTCCCGGAGGAGCATTGCGGCTTTAAGTCTCCTCATCTGCCAGCTGCAAAATACTCTCCGCAAGGAGAATTGATACTCCCCAGACCTCGTCTTAGCCTCTCACACAATCAGATCAGAATTCTATACACTGCACTGATGAGGGGCAGTCACCCTGAAATGAAGCGTCTGCTGTTTGGGGTTCTGATCTTGCGCAAATCCTAAATCATATTAAAAGGCTTGTTAAAGAGTCAATTATGACTTTTAGGATTGCTACCTTTATTGCTGGCATTGGAGTTTGTCTACTTATGTTTGGTATCAGAAACCTCAACACGGCTTTGTTTGGGAAAAAAGTTTGAAATGTTAAATGGCCCTAAAAGTTTTCATTTGTTTGGGGCCAAAACACTTGTCAGAAGACCTGTGGTTCGGGAACAACACTTATCCTTACATTTAGGAGTGTTCCCATCATTGGGTCTACTGACTTGTATCAAGTTGTAAAAAGTTTTTAGAGCATTAAATACATTTTTTAAGCTTCCTGGAGTTTGCAGGTGTTTAAACACCTGCAGGGTGTGAAATTTGGAATTAGTGTCAGATGTAGCAGCAGCTATTAAGTACAAGAACCTTAGAATTTCCCTTAAACATCCATTTATGAGACCTATATATATGTATATATATATCTTACTATATAATCGTCTCATTCTGTCTGTCTGTCTGTCTCTCTGTAACGGTCGCCTGCCGCGACCAATCAGCAACGCGAGGTGTCCGTTACACAGACACCAGCAGAATTAGGTGCAGATGGCCCCACCCACTACTCCCCGCCAGCTCGGCGGCGGAAAATGGCGGAGCTGTGGAGCATTCTTCGTGCTGCGTCAGCTGAGAAACACGACGTGCTGCCCAAATCCGCGAGGTGATTGCGCCAGGGAGAACGGAGGGGGCCCACCTGTCAGTGGTGAGTATCTCCGCAGCGTGCGGTGGGCAGTGGACAGGCTGAGGGGCCAGAGCCTGCTGCACCATGGCTCAGTCACAGGAAGCCCATAGTGACCAAGTGCAGGAGCAGGGTGTTGGGAGTGGGACTGGAGCCTGGAGGAGTGGGGTAGCAGGGGGGCAGGAGGGGGACTGGAGCCTGGTTGACAGAGGTGGGGCAGGAGGGGGACTGGAGCCTGGAGGAAAGGGGGGGGGAGCAGGGGCAGGAGGAGGACTGGAGTCTCGAGGAGAGAGAGGGGTGCAGGGAAGCAGGAGGAGGACTGGAGCTTGGAGGAGAGAGGGGGAACAGGGGGGCAGGAGAGGGACTAGAGCCTGGAGGAGAGAGGGGGAGCAGGGGGCAAGAGGGGGATTGGAGCCTAGGAGGAGAGGGGGGAGCAGGGGGCAGGAGGGGGACTGGAGCCTGGAGGAAAGGGGGGGAGCAGAGGAGCAGGAGGGGGACTCGAGCCTAGAGGAGAGAGGGGGAGCAGGGGTGCAGGAGGGGGACTGGAGCCTGGAGGAAAGAGGGGGAGTAGGGGGACAGGAGGGGGACTGGAGCCTGGAGAAGAGGGGGGAGTAGGAGGGGGAAGCAGGGTTACAGGAGGTGGACTGGAGCCACTCCATCACACTATTCACCAACTGCTCCTGTTCACCCCCCAATGCCCCACTAACCCGCAGTGCCCCCGCTCACACCCCACTACCCACACATCGGGATCTCACCACCCACCCAATGTGATAGCATCGGGCTCCCTGTCTGGCCACGCACACCACCGCTACCATCAGGAGATCTCCCGACGGTAGCCACGGGTCATCTCCTGCCAAACGGAGGTCAGTGCCGACATAGCCGGGAGATCACGAGCTCTAGCCGGTCATCTCCCAGCTGCTCGCAACGGAAGTACCCTGACCGGTGCTAGCGATGTCGCTCAGTGTTGATGTCGTTCAGTGTGACACGCAGTAGCAACCAGGCCCACACTGTGAGATCGCTGATCGTGGCATCACACTAAGTGATTTGGCTAGCAAGATCGCTACTGAGTCACAAGTTTTGTGATGCAACAGTGACCTCAACAGCGATCTCACTACGTTTGACACTTAGCAGCGATCAGGCCCCTGCTGTGAGATCGCTGATCATTACAAACTGTTCTGGACCATTTGTTGGTCATCGCGCTTCTGCTGTGCAGCGTGCATTGCTGTGTTTGACAGGGATAACGACCAACGATCTCAACACTATGCCCGAGAGTAAAAGGGTCCCAACAACCGCCGTATTATTGCTGTGTCGCTGTGAGATCTGACTGTTTGACATCTCACCAGCACTCCCTACTAGGTCGGATCATTGTCGGGGTCGCTGGTGCGTTGCCAAGTGTGACGGAACCTTATTGATGGCTCATTGCATTATTCTTAAATCTTTGTAATTATACTACATATATGTTCTTGAAAACCTGATGCGTTAGAATCGGGTCACCATCTAATTATATATATATATATATATATATATATATATATTATACAGTGCATTGTGAAAGTATTTGGCCCCCTTGAGCTTTTCAACCTTTTGCCACATTTCAGGCTTCAAACATAAACATATAAATTCGAATTTTTTTGTAAAGAATCAACAACAAGTGGGACTCAATCGTGGAATGAAATTTATTGCATATTTTAAACTTTTTTTAACAAATATAAAACTGTAAAGTGGGGCGTGCAATATTATTCGGCCCCCTTGAGTTAATACCTTGCAGCGCCACCTTTTGCTGCGATTACAGCTGCAAGTTGTTTGGGGTATGTCTGTGTCAGTTTAGCACACAGAGAGACTGAAATTCTTGCCCATTCTTCCATGCAAAACAGCTGGAGCTCAGTGAGGTTGGATGGAGAGCATTTGTGAACAGCAGTTTTCAGCTCTTTCCACTGATTCTCGATTGTATTCAGGTCTGGACTTTGACTTGGCCATTCTTACACCTGGATATGTTTATTTATTTTTTGCTTTATGTTTGGGATCATTGTCTTTTGGAAGATAAATCTCTGTCCCAGTCTCAGGTTTTTGCAGACTCCAACAGGTTTTCTTCCAGAATGGTCCTGTATTTGGCTCAGTCCATCTTCCCATCAATTTTAACCATCCTCCCTGTCCCTGCTGAAGAAAAGCAGCCCCAAACTATGATGCTGCCACTACTAAGGATGTTAGTGGGGGTGGTGTTTTGAGGGTGATGAGCTGTGTTGCTTTTACCCCAAACATATAATTTTGCATTGTGCCTAAAAAGTTTGATTTTGGTTTCATCTGACCAGAGCACCTTATTCCACATATTTGGGGTGTCTCCCAGGTGGCTTGTGGCAAAATTCAAACGAGACTTTTTATGGATATCTTTGAGAAATGGCTTTCTTCTTGCCACTCTTCCATAAAGGCCAGGTTTGTGCAGTGTACGACTGATTGTTGTCCTATGGCCAGACTCTCCCACCTCAGATGTAGATCTCTGCAGTTCATCGAGAGTGATCATGGGCCTTTTTGCTGCATCTCTGATCAGTCTTCTCCTTGTTTGAAATGAATGTTTAGAGGGACGGCCAGGTCTTGGTAGATTTGCAGTGGTCTGATACTCCTTCCATTTTAATATGATCGCTTGCACAGTGCTCCTTGAGATGTTTAAAACTTGGGAAATCTTTTTGTATCCAAAACTAGCTTTAAACTAACCCACAACAGTATCTCGGACCTGCCTGGTGTGTTCCTTGGTCTTCATGATGCTCCCTGCACTTGAAACAGAACCCTGAGACTATAACAGAGCAGGTGCATTTATACAGAGACTTGATTACACACAGGTGGATTCTATTTTTCATTACCAATTATTTAGGACAACATTGGATCATTGAGAGATCCTCACTGAACTTCTGGAGTGAGTTTGATGCACTGAAAGTAAAGGAACCGAATAATATTGCACGCCCCACTTTTCGGTTTTTCTATTTATTAAAAAAGTTTAAAATATGCCATAATTTCATTCCACTTGTTGTTGATTCTTCACAAAAAAATGACAATTTATATCTTTATGTTCGAACCCTAAAATGTGGCAAAAGGTTGAAAAGTTCAAAAGGGCCAAATACTTTGACGAGGCACTGTGTGTAATATATACTAGCTGTAGAACCCGGTGTTCCCAGAGGTGACTGGAGGGGAAGGAGCCATATTCCTCCATGAAAGGGGCAGGGCTAACCAGTTGGTGTGAGCCATATTCATTCATGAAGGGATGGGGCTAATAGGAGAGGCAGAGCCATAAAAGGGCAGGGCTATAAAAGGGGTGGGGCCTTGTGTGGACGTACATGAACACATATATGCATACATACACTTAGTTTCATATATTAGATAACCCATGAAAAAGGTTTAGTGGCTGTCTCCCATATTTTAATCCATTCCTCCTTAAGTGAATAATTCAGCTGCTTCTGTTTGCATCTTCTCAATCTAATATTACACGCAATTTTTTTCTAAATTGGCGATTAATTCCTTGTACCAACCTGTGGTAGAGCTATAGTCTCCAATGTAGTCCAGCCCATGCAAACATGTAGGTTTGAAGATCAAAATGTCTACACAAATGACCTTTTCACACAACACTGTAGAAGTTGGTACAGGTATTTGATGACATCCTTGTGTATGGCATGGATCATCGGAGACTCTTATGACTTTCTGTTCCATTCTTACATCCATAGAACCAGAGCTACACTTCACATTCAACTGACCCAACACAAATTTACTTTTTTGGACAGTGGGCTGAGATCTAATTCTGTGCAAGTGCTGCCTCCACAGCCATTTTCCCGATGCCCACTGCCAGGAGATCAGTGGCTCCTCCCTCACACCACCAGCATTTACCTGAAGCCCACTGCCAGGAGATCAATAGCTCCTCCCTTGTACTACTGAGACATACCCTCCTGCCAGCTCAGGGCCAATAGCATTGTTGCACTCCTATTGCCATCAGCTTCCTGCCGTAGTGGCCCTGTGAACACACTCCAACACCACTGTACCCATTGATATGCTTCATTTGGATTATAAGAAGCACCTCAATTTTCCTTCCAATTTTTTTTAGGGAAAAAAGTGCATCTTATAAATTGAAAAATATGGCAGGTCTGTCTTTATATATATTACATATACATATATATATTTATTTATTCATTTATATAGAACTATTAATTCCATAGAACTTTACCTACATTTGCATCACTGTCCCCATTGGGGCTCACAGTTTAAACATCCTTTCAGTATGTCTTTGTGGAAGGAAACTGGAGTGCCCAAAGGAAACCCACACAAACACAGGAAGAACATACAAACTCCTTGCAGATGTTGTCCTTGGTGGGAATTGAACCCAGGACCTAACCACTGAGCCAAAATCTATTTATTTGTTTAGTTATTTATTTATTTATTTATTTATCCTATCTATCTATCTATCTATCTATCTATCTATCTATCTATCTACAAATGGATAGCCGGGCTATGAGATGCACTAGACAAAAAGAGGCACCTAGTTTTTAGAGTAATAAAATAGAAAAAAATTAAGCAAAAAATGTGGTTATGGCATACTGTTATGGAACAAATCTGCTCCTGACACTATCATGGGGTAATGTCCACCAATTCTGTACCCCATTCTGAGACTCTTTGAGGTATATATGTCCTCCATCCTGGTGTATATGTCCTCCATCTTAGTATATATGTTTCCCATCCGTGTCCCATCCTGATATATATGATCCCCATCCAGTGATCATATATATCAGGATGGGACATGTGGCCTGCGAGAATGTCCAGCGCGTTGCTTCCTTCTCCTCCTCCGATGGTTCACGCTCCTATGACAATCGTGAATACGTATCGTGTGGCACGAGTTGCGTGGTATATTATGCCACGTGCTCCTGCCGTAAGATATATGTTGGGAGGACATGTAGGGAGCTGAGGAGGAGGGTGAGGGAGCACGTGAGGGGCATTGTCGCGGCCCCCACAGTGATTGACCAAACCACTTTGAAGACATTACCACGCCATTTTTTGAAATACCACACAGTGACCCGTCGACCCTGATGTTCAGAGGCATCGACGTGGTACACGGTGGTATTAGGGGTGGTGATGTCCGTAAAGTACTGTCACAAAGGGAAACAAAGTGGATCGTGGCATTGGACACAATGTCACCGAAAGGTCTAAACGAAGATCTAAGCTTTGCGCCTTTTCTGTAGCCGCTGCTGCCTGGTGTGTCCTGATCTTTTGTACCTCTCGAATGTTTTTAGTCAGTTTTTCTGACACATGTATGTTTTTATTTCCTCTTTTAAGGATTTTTTTAGGTTCCTCCCTCGGCTTCTGTGGGATTTTTCTGGCTCTTTTTACAAACAAGCAAGGTTTCCTAAGGAATAACTTGAGGACTATCTGTGTGTAGATTGCATAATCTACCTGGAATCAGAAGAATATTGTACCAGTGTGCTATATGTGTTACTATCTAATGTTATAATGTATGTATGACTCTAAATGATGGAATATTCTGGCACACTGGGTTAATAGATCATTGTGGTGATATGTGCAGATCCCTCTCTTGCTTTCGCTTGTCCCCCTATGCGCGCGGCGTCACAGAGTCTCCTACCTATCAGCACTGATGTCCGGGCCCTGTGCGCGCGCGGTCGCTATGGTGACGCGTCCCCGCGACCGTGCGCGCACGTGTGGCCTGACGTCGGTGCGGTGGGTGGTGCAGTGTGCTGTGACGCGGCCGCGCATAGTTCCGGTCAGGTGACCGGCTTGCGTGACGTCACTTCCGGTGGCGCGAGCGATATAAAAATCTCCGATGGAGGAGCCTGGAGCATCCCCTGATGAAGTGACCTACATATTGTGGTCACGAAACGCGTGGGGGTCCCCTGGTCCGGACCACCCCTCACCCCTGCTGCCCCATGCGAGATGGCCAGTGACGGCTCTGGTTACTATGCCTCTTAGCTACATGACACACTGAGACTGCCTGTCAGTAACACTCCTAGGTGTAGCGCTCTGTTCCCATGATATGGGTATGATATATGGGTATACCTCTTCTGTCTTGACCCACAAATACCACAAAGGATATATGTATGGAACATGCTTAATGTCAGTATAAACCTTTATTCATATGGTTATGTAGGTGATGATGTATTAGGTGCCCACATAATGAACCACTGTATATGGGTCTCTGCGCAGACGCCAGTTTTCTGTTTTGATATATGGACAGACATGGTCTGTGTGTCTGATACAGTGCAATATATGTAGACCGTATTGTGGCTACCTGCATGGAGCACTTTGTGATCTTCCCCTCCTTGTCTTTGCTTGTCATATTAAATAAATTTGATATTTTTTCATGATATATTCTAGTCTATACTCCTTATCTATGTTATGCAATCTTTTTGGAGTAACTTTTGAAGTATGCCCCCTAACTTTAGTGTGGCCTACTTCTTATTATGGAATTCTGCTTGTTAATTGTTATTTCTGTGGTTTCCACAGCTTGTCCTATTGGGATGGATTTTCGAGCCCATGATTCTGTTTGGCTCACAGAACTTGACAAAGCCTTGGACGAGGTTGGAGGTGCAGCGGGTGAGCCGGGTAGCAGCGGTAGTACCGAAGAGGTAGTCAAAGCTTACAGGGGTCTCCTACGTAAACGCACCAAGACCTGGTGGAATAGGGCCTTTCTTGACAAATACCTAGAAAGGGACCTGGTGCCACGTGGGTTACGAGTACAGGTTTTTCCTTCTTTTCCGATTGAGGACGAGACCTTCAGAACAGAGTGGGAGGAATGTGCAAGCGAATGTTCGAAAGGGTTTCTGGGCCTCCTCATCGAACTAAATTCAGCATCTATCGAGGTAATGGAGAGCGAGATGGACAAACTTCTGTCCCAGATTAAGGAACAGATGTCCGGCGAAGCTCTGACTAAATTCAATACCCATAACGAGACAGAGCTGAGACGTCTTGAAAAGGAGATTAAGAGCTTTAAACTCAAAAAATTCCAGCAGGATCAAGTGGATTATAGCACGGGCCGGGTATATAAATGGAAAGCGAACTTTAGACCTCGCCCTAACCCGAACCCAAAAGGTAAACCACGGACGGGTACTAAACCCAAACCGAAACCAACAACACCTAACCCCAGTAGTACTGAGGAGTCAGATGCTGAATACATCCCTGGTGAAGGAATTATGACACGATTTAGATCTCGTTTCCCACAAGGCGCTGGCTCATCTAGTCGAGCTCTGCAGGTAATCAATCTTTCTAAACACTCGCTCTCCAAAACACAGATAGAGGTACTCTCTCTGGGGCTTTCTTTCTCACCCACGAGCAATTTCCATTTCTTTACAGCTATGAAGGACATGCAACTATTCTCACGGAAGATGGTCCTGAGAAAACTTCATAATAAAAAACAAAGACAACCAGAGGAAATGGATCGGGGTGAGAGAGAGGCCTTAGAGAATCTGGAAGATCTGGCCGATGAGGTTGAGCCCACAAACACAGGTAGGTTTCCTTCATCTATACTACCCAGATCAACGAGGTTCCCACCCTTGTCCGTCTGTCCAGCTGTAGAGATTTTTATTAAGTTGGTGATCAATGATTTGAAAAGATTACCAACAAGATTGAAAACAGACAATTTGACACATAAACAACGTGGTGCACTGCTCGAATTAGAGAAATTGTCTGATATAGTTATAAAACCGGCGGACAAGGGTGGGAACATCGTGATCTGGCCAGTCGAGCTGTACGAACGGGAGGTTTACCGACAACTAAGGGACAAAGAGACTTATCGTAAATTGACCTATAACCCTTAACCACGTTTTCTAATCTGCTGCAGACCATCCTCATGAAGGCATGTGAGGTGGGCCTGATAACAAAAAAAGTAATGGAGGGACTCACTGTCAAATTTCCAAAAATTCCTACGCTGTATTTACTGCCGAAAATACACAAAGATGCCGTCGCTCCTCCGGGACGTCCGATCGTTTCCGGGATAGGGGGGCTTTGTAATCCAATATGTAGATTCATTGATTACTACCTAAAACCTCTAGTGGAATTGCTGCCCTCCTATGTCCGGGATACGACGGACGTCCTGATGAGGATCGACGGCATCACGGTGGAAGAAGATACTCTTCTGGTAACAGCTGATGTGGAGTCCTTGTATACAAGTATACATCATGAGGATGGTCTGAGAGCAGTTAGGTTTTTCCTTCAGTCTAGTGGGAGGGACGCAGGAACTTGCGAATTGATCCTCGAGCTGCTCCAGTTCGCCCTAACACATAATTTTTTTGTCTTTAAGGACAATTATTACCTTCAAACACGCGGCACTGCCATGGGCGCGGCCTGCGCGCCCTCGTACGCAAACCTCTTCCTGGGTCTCTGGGAGAGGGATTTACTTTGCGGCGGGGGCGGGCCGGCCGATGCCCAGGTGCAGTGCTGGCTTTGATACATCGACGATTTGTTCATTTTGTGGCGGGGCGGACTGGAGCAGCTTGATGAATTCATGCGGGGATTGGCGCGGATTGAGGTGAATATAAGATTGACTTATAAATCTGACGCTCATATGATTGACTTTCTAGACATCTGCATGGAGGTCGGTCCCAACGGCACCATGCAGACTGATGTCTTTAGAAAGTCAACCTCAGTAAATTCCCTCCTGTACGCATCATCCTCACATGAACGGTCCACCATACGCGCTGTCCCTATCGGACAGTTCTTGCGGATGAGATGTATATGCTCGTCCGCAGAACTGTTCGAAAAACAAGCCCAGGATCTGAAGGATCGTTTTCAGGAAAGAGGGTACAGTAATAGGTCAATTAAACGCGCATATCTACGGGCAAAGAATACCCCTCGGGATTCTCTGCTATATAGTCCTAAGAAACCCGTGACTCCCGACGTTCAGCCGATTCGGTTTATATCCACCTTTAATCAGGGGTGGGACAAGATGAGGGAAATACTTAACAGACATTGGCCGATACTCCTCTCTGACCCATATCTGAAAGGTTCTCTATCTGACCGACCTCTCATGACGGCCAGACGCTCAAAAAACCTGAAGGATTTACTAGTCCACAGTCACCACTTAACAACTCCATCAGGCCTGTTTGGAGCTAGGAGACCCCTTAAGGGATGCTATCCCTGCGGTCACTGTGTGGCCTGCGAGAATGTCCAGCGCGTTGCTTCCTTCTCCTCCTCCGATGGTTCCTGCTCCTATGACATTCGTGAATACGTATCGTGCGGCACGAGTTGCGTGGTATATTATGCCACGTGCTCCTGCCGTAAGATATATGTTGGGAGGACATGTAGGGAGCTGAGGAGGAGGGTGAGGGAGCACGTGAGGGGCATTGTCGCGGCCCCCACAGTGATTGACCAAACCACTTTGAAGACATTACCACGCCATTTTTTGAAATACCACAACAGTGACCCGTCGACCCTGATGTTCAGAGGCATCGACGTGGTACACGGTGGTATTAGGGGTGGTGATGTCCGTAAAGTACTGTCACAAAGGGAAACAAAGTGGATCGTGGCATTGGACACAATGTCACCGAAAGGTCTAAACGAAGATCTAAGCTTTGCGCCTTTTCTGTAGCCGCTGCTGCCTGGTGTGTCCTGATCTTTTGTACCTCTCGAATGTTTTTAGTCAGTTTTTTCTGACACATGTATGTTTTTATTTCCTCTTTTAAGGATTTTTTTAGGTTCCTCCCTCGGCTTCTGTGGGATTTTTCTGGCTCTTTTTACAAACAAGCAAGGTTTCCTAAGGAATAACTTGAGGACTATCTGTGTGGAGATTGCATAATCTACCTGGAATCAGAAGAATATTGTACCAGTGTGCTATATGTGTTACTATCTAATGTTATAATGTATGTATGACTCTAAATGATGGAATATTCTGGCACACTGGGTTAATAGATCATTGTGGTGATATGTGCAGATCTCTCTCTTGCTTTCGCTTGTCCCCCTATGCGCGCGGCGTCACAGAGTCTCCTACCTATCAGCACTGATGTCCGGGCCCTGTGCGCGCGCGGTCGCTATGGTGACGCGTCCCCGCGACCGTGCGCGCACGTGTGGCCTGACGTCGGTGCGGTGGGTGGTGCAGTGTGCTGTGACGCGGCCGCGCATAGTTCCGGTCAGGTGACCGGCTTGCGTAACGTCACTTCCGGTGGCGCGAGCGATATAAAAATCTCCGATGGAGGAGCCTGGAGCATCCCCTGATGAAGTGACCTACATATTGTGGTCACGAAACACGTTGGGGTCCCCTGGTCCGGACCACCCCTCACCCCTGCTGCCCCATGCGAGATGGCCAGTGACGGCTCTGGTAACTATGCCTCTTAGCTACATGACACACTGAGACTGCCTGTCAGTAACACTCCTAGGTGTAGCGCTCTGTTCCCATGATATGGGTATGATATATGGGTATACCTCTTCTGTCTTGACCCACAAATACCACAAAGGATATATGTATGGAACATGCTTAATGTCAGTATAAACCTTTATTCATATGGTTATGTAGGTGATGATGTATTAGGTGCCCACATAATGAACCACTGTATATGGGTCTCTGCGCAGACGCCAGTTTTCTGTTTTGATATATGGACAGACATGGTCTGTGTGTCTGATACAGTGCAATATATGTAGACCGTATTGTGGCTACCTGCATGGAGCACTTTGTGATCTTCCCCTCCTTGTCTTTGCTTGTCATATTAAATAAATTTGATATTTTTTCATGATATATTCTAGTCTATACTCCTTATCTATGTTATGCAATCTTTTTGGAGTAACTTTTGAAGTATGCCCCCTAACTTTAGTGTGGCCTACTTCTTATTATGGAATTCTGCTTGTTATATAATATATGTGTTTCACTTTTTGTATTAAATTACTGAAAAAATTATCTTTTTGATGATATTCTAATTCATTGACATGCACCTGTATGTTCCTATCCTGGTATATTTGGCCCCATTGTAGTATATATGGCACTAACAGTAGTATATATGGCTCCATCCTAGTATGTATGGCCCTAACCCTGGTATTTATGGCCCTCATCCTGATATATATGGCCCTCACCCTGTTATATATTACCCTCATCCTGGTATACAGTATATGGCCTCCATTATAGTATATATGCCTCCATCATGGTATATAAGTCCCACATCATGGATTCATCCTGTTATATATGCCTCCCATCACGTCACACACATAAAAAAATTAACATTTCCACTGCTCCCTCTGTATGCAGTGTCCTCTTCTCATGTTGGCAACTGACTTCAGTGTGGAAGTGGCGCAGTGCATGACATCACTGCTTTGTGCACACAATTACACAGACACAGCTGCCAGAATATTTTCAGAACCCCATGCCCTATTATGGGCAGGAGAAGCATTGACTATACATTTTCTTTAATTGTCACCACATTTGATCGCTGAACTGCTGAAGTACACAATCAGCTGGGTGACTACATCACTGGTATATGGCCCGCATCACTGGTATATGGCCCGCATCACTGGTATATAGCCCCCATCACTGTTATATAGCCCACATCACTGGTATATAGCCCGCATAACTGGTATATAGCCCGTATCACTGGTATAAGGCATCCCCATCACTGGTATATAGCCTCATTACTGTATATAGCACCCCCATCACTTGTATATATCCCCCATCACTGGTATATAGCCCCCATCACTGGTATACAGCCCCCATCACTGGTATACAGCCCGCATCACTGGTATACAGCCCGCATCACTGGTATATAGCCCAAATCACTGGTATATGGCATCCCTATCACTGGTATATAGCCCCATTACTGTATATAGCACCCCATCACTGGTATATAGCCTCATTACTGTATATAGCTCGCATCACTGGTATATAGACCCCCATCATTGCACACACCCACATCCCTTGGTGCATAGCCTCACATTATTGTACATACCCCCCATCCATGGTGCATAGCCCCCCAACAGTGCATATAACTCCCATCATTCCATATAACCCCCATCATTGCACCTCCCATCACTTGTATATAGCCCCCCATCCCAGGTATAAGGTGCCCCATCATTGCACACATACCCCCCCAATCACTTGTATACAGCACCCCCATCATTGCACACACACCCCATCCCTGGTATACGATGTCACCAGCATTGTACAACACCGTCACAGTATATGCCCCCAGAATTGTACACCCCCATCACAATATATGCCCCACATGCTGCCACTCACTATAAAATAATAAACTCATCTCACCGATCCAATGATTCTCTCCCAGCTCCCTGCATCCTCTCTCTGGTCTTCCTGCTTCTAAAGTCATGTGACCAGGGCTCATAGCAATGTCGTCACCGCGCGGCACCGGTCACATGACTTTAGAAGCAGGAAGTCGGAGGGAGGACGCAGGGAGATGGGAGAGAATCGTCGAATTGGTGAGATGAGTTTATTATTTTATAGTGAGCGGCAGCAAGGGGGGCATATATTGTGATGGGGGTGTACGATGCTGATGGAAAGAGGGATGCAGTACATATTTATTACAGTGATGAGTGGCCCCATGTGACCTCTCCACTCACTCTGCAGCCTCACACGCCTCCTCCATCCCCCAGTCACCGCTCACCCCCTCAGCAACTGTATGACTCAATTTTTGTGCTGAAAAACTCGGCTTATACTCGAGTATATACAGTAAGTAAAACATAAAACATTTATTTAAATATCTAAAGCAGCACAATAGTTTTTCTTATTACCGTACCCAAACTTGGGGGGAAACAGGGGTGCATCTTAAAATCCAAGTCTTAAAAGAAAAAAAAAAATCTTACAGAGGCAAGATGTGGGGTGGTGGAGTGGAGTGGGGGTGCGAGATGCGGTTTTCTCGGGGCCAGGGAGGTTGGGGGCCAAGCCAGGAGCTGCAGGGGTGTTGCGCCAGTATCCGGTGGGCACCAGCATGCATTGCCAGTCTGGTAATACATGCTCTAGTGTCTAGAAATGGCCGCAGATCACAGTCTTTGCATTCACCAAGGCCATTTTTATATAGATACTCTAGTTTCCAAACTTCAAGAAAATGGCTGCGGCGCATGCACAGACCAAGATCCGCGGCCATTTCTAGACAATAGAGCGTGTATTGCCAGACCGGCAATGCATGCTGGGAAATAATAATGGTGGCGCCCACCGGAGACAGTCTCGACAACCCTGCAGCTCCTGGCTTAGCCCCCAACCTCCCTGGACCTGTGAAAACCACATCATGCACCACCACAACCCTCCCTCAGTAAGACTTGGGGGGTTATGTACCAGAAAGTAAGATATGTATGTCCCCCATTCTGGGACATATATCGGGGGGGGCACATAAACCAGGATGGGGGAATGGATACCAGGATGGGGGCATATAAAGTTAGGGCCAGAAATATTTGGATAGTGACACAATTTTCGCGAGTTGGGCTCTGCATGCCACCACATTGGATTTGAAATGAAACTTCTACAACAGAATTCAAGTGCAGATTGTAACGTTTAATTTCAAGGGTTGAACAAAAATATCTGATAGAAAATGTAGGAATTGTACACATTTCTTTACAAACACTCCACATTTTAGGAGGTCAAAAGTAATTGGACAAATAAACATAACCCAAACAAAATATTTTTATTTTCAATATTTTGTTGCGAATCCTTTGGAGGCAATCACTGCCTTAAGTCTGGAACCCATGGACATCACCAAACGCTGGGTTTCCTCCTTCTTAATGCTTTGCCAGGCCTTTACAGCCGCAGCCTTCAGGTCTTGCTTGTTTGTGAGTCTTTCCGTCTTAAGTCTGAATTTGAGCAAGTGAAATGCATGCTCAATTGGGTTAAGATCTGGTGATTGTCTTGGCCATTGCAGAATGTTCCACTTTTTGGCACTCATGAACTCCTGGGTAGCCTTGGCTGTATGCTTGGGGTCATTGTCCATCTGTACTATGAAGCGCCGTCCAATCAACTTTGCAGCATTTGGCTGAATCTGGGCTGAAAGTATATCCCGGTACACTTCAGAATTCATCCGGCTACTCTTGTCTGCTGTTATGTCATCAATAAACACAAGTGACCCAGTGCCATTGAAAGCCATGCATGCCCATGCCATCACGTTGCCTCCACCATGTTTTACAGAGGATGTGGTGTGCCTTGGATCATGTGCCGTTCCCTTTCTTCTCCAAACTTTTTTCTTCCCATCATTCTGGTACAGGTTGATCTTTGTCTCATCTGTCCATAGAATACTTTTCCAGAACTGAGCTGGCTTCTTGAGGTGTTTTTCAGCAAATTTAACTCTGGCCTGTCTATTTTTGGAATTGATGAATGGTTTGCATCTAGATGTAAACCCTTTGTATTTACTGTCATGGAGTCTTCTCTTTACTGTTGACTTAGAGACAGATACACCTACTTCACTGAGAGTGTTCTGGACTTCAGTTGATGTTGTGAACGGGTTCTTCTTCACCAAATAAAGTATGCGGCGATCATCCACCACTGTTGTCATCCGTGGACGCCCAGGCCTTTTACAGTTCCCAAGCTCACCAGTCAATTCCTTTTTTCTCAGAATGTACCCAACTGTTGATTTTGCTACTCCAAGCATGTCTGCTATTTCTCTAATGGATTTTTTCTTTTTTTTCAGCCTCAGGATGTTCTGCTTCACCTCAATTGAGAGTTCCTTTGACCGCATGTTGTCTGGTCACAGCAACAGCTTCCAAATGCAAAACCACACACCTGGAATCCACCCCTGACCTTTTAACTACTTCATTGATTACAGGTTAACGAGGGAGACGCCTTCAGAGTTAATTGCAGCCCTTAGAGTCGATTGTCCAATTACTTTTGGTCCCTTGAAAAAGAGGAGGCTATGCATTACAGAGCTATGATTCCTAAACCCTTTCTCCGATTTGGATGTGGAAACTCTCATATTGCAGCTGGGAGTGTGCACTTTCAGCTAATATTATATATATAATTGTATTTCTGAACATGTTTTTGTAAACAGCTAAAATAACAAAACTTGTGTCACTGTCCAAATATTTCTGGCCCTAACTGTATATCAGGAAGGGGCATATATACCAGGATGGGGGCATGGATGCCAGGATGGGGCACATATACCAGGATGGGGGCATGAATACCAGAAGGGGGACCATATACCAATTTGGGGGCATGGATACTAGGAGGGGGACCATATATCAGGAGGGGCCACATATATCAGGATGGGGGCACAGATACCAGGATTGGGATCATATATCAGGATTGAGACATGGATACCAGGAGGAGGACCATATATCAGGAGGGGGAACATATACCAGAATGGAGGCAAATATACCAGGTTAGGGGACATATAAACTGATTGCAAGACAGACACTGGCATTATAAGACGGGCCCCATTTAACATTAAACATTTTTTTTTCTCTTTTCCTTCACCAAATTTGGGGTGCGTCTTATAATCAGGTGCATTTTATAGAGTGAAAAATACGGTATATTATTTTCAACCTGCTCAAAGTGCACCTTAAAATTTTGCTCTTAAAAATATGCTATGCTATAAAATAAGCCTTAACATTTACAGAAAACATAAACAGTTATGCCTTTTGAAATATAGAGAAAAAATAAGAAATAAAGAGTGTGTATCCTTAATACCGAACTAGACACATTTTGCATGGCAACGTTTTATTATTAGAGTATATATGCAGTAGGACTTATAAAAGTAATAAATTCAGAATAATTCATTAAATCTACTGTATCTCAAACTACTGTATGCAGGTATGCCAGATGTCTTTCCATTTTAACTCCAAGGTAAATCATGAAAAGCAAGAGTTCAAAGTGACAGATAATCATTCAGTTGAATGGCTTTAGACGGAGAATAAGGTACAAATATAAAATTTATTTTTAGTTTTTATTTTTTTGTGTATTTTTTCTTCTTCACTTTTGATATAATTTATTGCTCCTCAGAGAAGGAAACAACAATTAAATAGTATCATTTAGCAGTATATTGAACACGATAAAAAAATAAAATATTTTAAATTGCTTTATACTTCATTAACATTTACAATGTTTGCATATAGATAGGCATACGCACAGATGTTAGGGTTTGCTGGATCTGACAAAAAAAAGTCCCATTTGGGAACATTCTTAAACCTAACTCGAGCCCGGACCGCAAACACTTAATAAGTCCATGGGGACCTTAACTTCTGTGATATACAATGGTGGCAGTAAGGGCTAGAGGACACTGCAAAGGAAGCAATATGGGGATTAAATCAAGACAAATATCTAAAGCAGACAGGTATATGCCTCAACATGCAATTATTTTCTCCTGCTGTTCACATATTCAAGACTCATGTCCACAATGCCGTGACTCTCGCCATCATACAAGAAGAAAATGTGGGAGGAGTCTTCCTTAACATCCTTTTTACTTTATTAGATCAAATCATTAAAATATAAAGCACCCATAATAGCGAAGATGCAATCTTATTCTCAACGCGCTTCTGGCGTTGTGCCCTTAGTCAGTAATAACAGAGTGAATCATACTGCATGTTTAAAAGCATGTAATATCCAATCATGGGATGATTTACAAATCAAGAAAGTTGTATACATGTGGACACAAACACAGATTTTTTTCATCATTGTGAGTCAAAGAGAATTGGAACATTTGGGAAATATATGTAAAAATGTACAAATAGTGTCTTCAAAGACTGTGAGGTCAGTGAGACTGGAGAAAAGAGGAGGCGCAGATCTAAGTGCAGTATATTAATAGCAACAATTGCTATACCTGTGATCCCTCTGGTATCGCTTCAATTCAGACCAGAACCTTTTTTTTTTCCTGCATGTAAAAATGTACAAAGTTATAAAAAGGTTTGCTTCATATATTAAAAAAATATATCCATATATAAATGTGATCTATCCTTACTAAATAAAAAATCTATAGAGATTACACAAGAATGCACTGATGAATACTATGCATGAGAAAACTCATAATACTAGAGAATCTAATAGGATATATAAAAAAAAAATAACCAAAAAAAGGTTTACAGAAAATATTTTCTGAAGTACAATCTAAAAAAATCCCTAAAGTTCTATTCAGTACCCTTATAAAAGGAATGTTTGATCAAAAAGAGGTATGGTCCAGTGTTATATCCCTATACTTTATCAAGTTACTAAGTTGAATGCTATTCTAAAAGAAGGTGTCACATGTTTTGCCAAATGCATAAAATCGGTGGGTGATATTGTAGCGCCCCGCTGGTCAGCGCGCTCCAAAAGGGTACTGCACCCCGAACAGAAGGTGCAGTATTCTTGTCCTGGTAGGGGTATAATGGAAGTCTAAAGCTCCCCACAGATACACCCAGTGACAGGGGGCCAATGGGACAGCCCGTTACCAGGGTAATCGGTCCCTGTGGGAGGAGAGCTAGAGTATATAGTGAGTGGGAATGGGAAAAGAGCGGGAAACACTCAGAGGAGACAGTGAGCAGAGTTGAGAGGATAAGGAGAAATATCGGGGAGGGCACCTGGTGACCCAGACAGAGAGGGGCTTACAGAGGGTGACTGAACACCCTGGCCTAGTCCAAAGTGTGGTACTGGCTCCGAAGCACTGCAGAGGTCCATCCCTGAGCCACAAACACTGCTATGATCGACAGCTTCATAGGAGCATGATCCACCCGACATATGTACGGTCCCCACCAGAAGCACCTTAGAGAGAGAAGGGTATCTTATATCACCCAACAGGCCTGGTAGTAAGCGGAATTCGTGCAGAGCAGCGCAAGAAAGGAGTGCACAGAGGTAGGACAGTGGAAGAGAAAAGAAGGAACATAGCTGGAGCTTTCGGACAGACATTGCCTTTTGCCAGGACCACCCAGTCCACTACCCTAGCTGTAACAACCGCATACCTTGTAAACTGCACATTACCGGAGTAAAGACCCGTGCAGAGCAAGCAAGTGTCTGTATTTCCTTCCTGGGTGAACTGTGACATTAAAGCCTCATAGCAGAGACTGTGCTGCCCTATTCCTATCATCACACTACACTGCCCGGGGGAAACCCTGCTCTACTTATAGGGAGCTACAACACCTTGCTGCCATCCACCCCTGCAGCAGCACCGGTGCCATCACCGGATCTACAGGTGGCATCACGACATTCTTCTATAAATTTGTATCCCTGTAATTACCCATTTTTGTTGTCACCCAAGGGCACAGGCTTGGGCACCGACCACCTGTGACATCCCTGCACCCAACTGCCCAAGATCTGAGTACCCCAGACCCTTGTGGGCCCGACAATATGCTCTCACCTAGTCTGTATTTGCCCCATGAATGGAATACTGTTTGGTTACCCAGCAGGGGTTTCTTCAAATGCGCCCAAAGCAGGTGTAATGTTTATAAATTTTCTATCAAATTAAAAATAATGGTGACAAAGTTGACTTAAAAAACTATTATTAATTGTGACAGTAAACATGCTGTTTATTGATAACATTGCAAAAAATGTGATTTAAAATACATAGGTTGCACTACAAGAATGATCAAAGAAAATTGCTGAACATCTTGGTAATATAAAAAATAAAAATTCTACTTATTCAGGTGCTGTCAAACACTTTGTTGAGCACTATAATGGTACCTTCACACACCGCAATCTTGCCTGGGAATCCTAAAAGTGATATGTCACCCGGAGCAATCACCGTGAAATTGTTTCACAGTTGCGACGTGTGATTGGGGAATTTCACAGCGATAAATCGCCTCTCCTCTATTGCCTGATTCCTGAGCACTGCTCTGAAATCGGCCTCAATCATGAAAGTGATATTTCCGTGTTGTGGCGTGTGATAGGGCGATAGTGATGAAATCAGCGTCGCCTATGATTTCCCGCAGGTGTGCCACAGCGTGCTGTAGTCCGCGCCCCGTCTGCGATGATTGGTGGTGGCTACTGTGTTCCCATTGGCTGTCAGTTCACAGGGCGCCATATTTGAAGAGCTGTAATGGGACAAAATGCCGGAATGCCCGCGCTGCCTCCAAGAATCACCAGGAAACAAAGAGTTAACTGGGCAGATTTTTCTTTATTCTATCCTACTCGTTTCAGAGCCTCTATCCAAGCTCCTTCCTCAGGGAACATGGATGTGCTGATGCCTTCGGCCGCTAATTAATTTTGGCCGCCCCCTCTGGCCTTGCTCCAGTGTTGAGAGGGAGGCCGCGTCATGAAAGAAGCGGAGCTATCGGTATGACGCAATGTTAGCTCCGCCCCTTTCATGACGCGGCCTCCCTCTCAACACTGGAGCAGGGCCAGAGGGGGCGGCCATAATTAATTAGCGGGCGTAGGCATCAGCACACAGCCCCACCTATGGATCGAAAATGAAACTGAACAGCACGTAACTTTAAGCTCATTTCTCGACTTTAATAGTTTTTGCCACCAAAAGGGATAGCTGGAAACGAGGGGTGCAGGGACCCCTCTATATAGATACGGGGAAAGGGGGAGTTTGGGGGTCATGCGCCAGCTATGTGGACCGTGGCGCATTTACACATTGCAGGAGAAGCCCACCTGAGTGGGCGTACAGTCTCTAGGGGAACTAAGCCCCCCCTAGAGACATTAATCAATAATGTATTTATTACATTTATCATTTTTAATACAGAGAACAGTTTGCTCATCCCTGCACCAGCAGGGATGAGCAAACTAAGCAGTAGCCGCATTGCTCAGGATTACACATCCTGAACAATCCGGTTACTGGAGTGCGGTATTCTGCACACATTTTTTCAAAAAAATGTGTGTAAAGGCAATTGCGTTCACCGCATCCGGATCTGGATGCGGTGAACGCAATTCTATTTTTAAGTGTGACCCTAGCCTTTCTATGGGTAATTTTTTGTTTTGTTTACTTTTTGCTCCATGTTTTTTTTTTTTTTACACTTCTACTGTTTGGTCAAAAATGACCGATTGCCTTGTATACTAAAGCCATTTTTAGAGTAAAATAAAGCAGTTATAATCTAATTTTGGTCTATATATTGCATCTACTACTATTTATTAATTTATCTATGTCCTTTTGGCCCATGCAGATTTAAAGGGATCCTGTCACCCCCAAAACACCTCCTAAGCTATTATAAGATGTCCTTAGAGCATAGTAACACTTACCCTACACTCCTTTTAGCTCCTAAATGCATACATTGAAAATGAAGATAAACATTATTAAACTACCTCATTAGTGATGTTAATGAATGACTATTGTATGCATAGTCACCCAGGCAGGCTGTCCCTCTTCTTAATATCACGCCTCAATAGGCGTGATCTGCAACTCACATTCAAATGCGCGCCTCCCCGCTCTCCTATTCCGGCCGGGCGCGGCAGTGTGCGGCTGTATGACGCGAATCACATCATTTCTGGCTTTGGGTGACGTATGTACACCTGCGCCGCTCTATAAGCTTCAAGACCCGCACTGCGCATGCGCATGCGCAGTGCAGGTCTTGAAGCTAACAGCGTGGCGCGGGTGTACTACGTCACCCGCTGCCGGAAATGACGCGAATCGCGTCATACAGCCGCACACTGCAGCGCCAGGCCGGAATAGGAGAGTGGGGAGGCGCGCATTTGAATGTGAGTTGCAGATCACGCTTATTAAGGCGTGATATTAGGAAGAGGGACAGCCTGCCTGGGTGACTATGCATACAATAGTCACTCATTAACATTACTAATGAGGTAGTTTAATAACGTTTATCTTCATTTTCAATGTATGCATTTAGGAGCTAAAAGGAGTGTAGAGTAAGTGTTACTATGCTCTAAGGACATCTTATAATAGCTTAGGAGGTGTTTTGATGGTGACAGGATCCCTTTAAGTATACCTGCATTTTCAAATGTGATACTGCAGATGGATTTAACCTGATTTTCATATAGAAATAGTTAAATTCATTTGTCAACATTTCACATTGTAAATGAAAAGATTTTCTTATTTTCCTTGTGTTAGGCCCCTTTCACATCAGCGTTTTTCGCTGATCGCGGCAGTTGCGGTGAAAAAAACGCAACTGCTGCGATTACCGCATAACGGCTGCGATCGTGGCACACTGGCGGCAAGCCCCATACAATGTCTATGGGGCTTGCAGTAAGTGTGCGGCAGGTGCGGCAAGTGCGGCCGCAAAAAAAACGCGGTATGCTGCGTTTTTTTCGCGGCCGCACCTGCCTCAAGTGCCGAAACCGCACTTTCCGCACCTGCCGCAAGCCCCATAGACATTGTATGGGGCTTGGCGCAAGTGTGCCGCGGTAATCACGGCAGTTGCGTTTTTTTTCGCTGCAACTGCCATGATCAGCGTAAAACGCTGATGTGAGAGCAGCTTTAGCTGGTTCTATTACTGTGTAATGCTGACTTGAAAAGCGCAGTAATAAATTCTGAAAAAAAGTAACACCCAGAGATGATGGAGCTGCAGCCATTGTCCACAGGATCCAATAGCATGCTACAGTAAGTAAATCAACGGCTTACACCAGCACTGCTACGATACCCACAGTCTCCACCAGCAACGTAAACAGCCTAAAACACAAACGATGCGCCTTCTGTCCAACATCAAGTAATCACAAAATAAATGTTATATGTTGCAGTTGTGCAAAGTACTTATGGAAAAGACATGGAAATTATACTTGTAACAAATGAAACAGTAAATTTGCACCGTAAACCTTACCATTTTATATAGAAAAAACTGAACTTTTTATTTTTTGTTCTTTTTTTTTACAAAAAATGTATAATTACATACAGTTTTTGATGTTATTAGTTAGTTAACAGTTATATAAATAATTTTTTGGTGTGCAAATGTGCAATATGCATGAATATTGCAATAAGGCCATGTAACATTTTTTGACACAAAATAATAAAAATTAAGTTTTTGATGTCATTTTTCATTTGTCTATGAACAACCACGTTCATATACAGTATGGTAATGCAACAAGTATTCAATTAAAACACTTAAATTAGCTAAAAATCAAGACTTTATAAGTGTATAGTAGACCCAAGCAGAACATCAGGGTTAAGAAGTGAAGGCAAAAACAATTATAGAATCAGAATCACATTTATCCACCTTCATTTTTAAAAGGGGAGTGAGAAAAGACTACAAATGTTTTGATATTCAAATTCATGAAGTTCAATACATTTCTAGAAATCCAATTGACAAAATATGGCTTATATCTTTAAAAGTAAAAAAATTGTGTAACTTCCATTATTTCAAATGCACTAAAAAGACATAATTAATAAGGAGCAGAATGATCTGTTGACACATTTCAACTTTACACGTCTTTGGCCCCTTTCACATCAGCGGTAAGCACTGTGCCAAACCGCAACTATACCACACTTGCCGCACCTGCCGCAAGCCCCATAGACATTGCATGGGGCTTGCCGCAGGTGAACCGCAAGTGCGGCCGTTATGCTGTAACCGCGGCATTTGCGGTTTATTCACTGCAACTGCCGCGATCAGCACTTACCCCTGATGTGAAAGGGGCCTTAGGGCCTTTTCACATCAGCGGTAAGCGCTGATGGCGGCAGTTGCAGTGTAAAGACCGCAACTGCCGCGGTTACCGCATAACGGCCACACTTGCGGTTCACTTGCGGCAAGCCCCATGCAATGTCTATGGGGCTTGTGGTAAGTGTGCGGCAGGTGCGGCAAGTACGGTGTTGGCACTTGCGGCAGATGTGGCTGCGAAAAAACTGCGGCTGACCGCGTTTTTTTCGCGGCCACATCTGCTGCAAGTGCCAAAACCGCAACTATACCACACCTGCCGCAAGCCCCATAGACATTGCATGGAGCTTGCTGTAAGTGAACCGCAAGTGCGGCCGTTATGCGGTATCCATGGCAGTTGTGTTTTTTTCACTGCAACTGCCACGATCGATCAGCGCTTACCGCTGATGTGAAAGGGGCCTTAATCGTAATGATTAAGATTTTGTGTAAAGTCGAAACAGGGCAACAGATTATCCTGCTCCTTCAAGATGTGTTATTATAATTATAATAATTATCATCAATTTAATATACTTAAAAATAAAGGAAGAAAGATTTTTTAATCTTAAAAACATCAGCCAAATTTTTTCAATTGGATTTCTACTTAAAACTCAGCTGATGGGTGGATGGATATCTAACACTGCAGATTCGACAACAATTTCACTGTGAGAGCACATATTATATTCAGAATATGTCTAGATAGGACCCAGCGCTACAGTAGTTGTCACTTATATATGTATATGTATGTATGTTAATCCACTGATAGTATCAATGGGTATAAAACTAAAGACTGTCTTTGTATTAGAGTCATAATTATAAAACTTTAAAAATATTTAAAAAAAAACAGGCGCTCAACCTGAAGTTTTGGTATCTTGCCAGCTCGGACCTTGGCTGTTTATGAAGTGTCTTTTGATTTAAATAAATAAATTTGTGTGTATATATATTGTGAGACAGTGGGGGATCATATGCGAGGGGCGCTATGTCTCCCCAGAATGCGCACTGTCACATATTGAACCCAGTATAGGGTGTGAGAGAGAGGGACGGTCCACTTACTCCGCTCCGGGTCTTGCAGGATCCCTGGAAGGAGACACAGGGTTAAAAGCCTGGTTAGGAGACAGGGCGGGGTTCCCTCTGGAGAGTTTTTGTTTTCTAAGCTGAAGGAGCAGCAGACACAGACAGGAGAGGTCAAGAGTTCCAGGGGCCGTGTGCTATAATAACACGGTCTAGCCCAGGAGGCCTGGGAGCTCGGGGCGACCTATATCGGAAAGCGCATAACATGAGGGAACCGGGTTACTTTATGTGTGGACTGTATCCTGTGTACCCGGCTGCGACCCGGATTCCAGCAGCTTGTGCCATCGCTGTATTTATCAGCAATAAAACCGGGTGCTGTTTGAACTGTTACTGGGCTCAACTTATTTCTGACCTGCAATCCCAGCGCTGCCCCACAATATATATATTCAAAAAATAGAAAATAAGACCAGTGGCACTCACTATTCGAGATCTTGTGCTTTATTTACAATTCCGTGTATACATCAAGGAATTCGTGCAGTGGGGGAGGGAGGTGCATGGACGTCGGATGACGGCCTGCCGTTTCGCGACTAGTAGCCGCTTCTACAGGTCCTGACGCGAAACGGCAGGCCGTCGTCCGACGTCCATGCACCTCCCTCCCCCACCGCACGAATTCCTTGATGTATACACAGAATTGTAAATAAAGCACAAGATCTCGAATGGTGAGTGCCACTGGTCTTATTTTCTATATTTTGAAGATTTCGTACTTGCAAGCAGTGTGCACCTCCAATGAGCTGCATTCGACAGTCACCCATACTGATTGAAACCTGTCCGTGAACACGGATAGTGCCCAGTTTTCTCTATCTCCTGAGGGGCATATATATATATATATTACATATATATAAGTAGAAATTTGCTGGGCACTAACGCACATATAGCATCAACCCTATGTCACAATGTGACCGATGCCAGTAGTGTAGTCCTGTGGTGCCGGCGTGTACAAATCCATATGCATTCAATAAAGACGAAAAAAGCCGCACTCACCGACAGATGATCTTCATTTTATTCATAGTCCAGGTTAGTTCTTTACATGGCTATGCATAGCTAGGAAGGGGGTGCAGGGAGGCGGTAGAAGCGGTATACGACCGCGAAACGGTGTACCGTCGTCCGCCTCCCTGCACCCCCTTCCTAGCTATGCATAGCCATGTAAAGAACTAACCTGGACTATGAATAAAATGAAGATCATCTGTCGGTGAGTGCGGCTTTTTTCGTCTTTATTGAATGCATACATATATATATATATATTAGCTGTGAGCCCGATGCGATTGCATCGGGATTCTAGAATCTGTGTATAGTTTACTCAGTATATTTTAAATATGGCGGCATAGCGGCTGCCGCTATTCCGATTGTTCGTCGCGCTGATTTGATAGAATTCCATTGGTAACCACCTATAGTGCACAAAGTAAAGAAGTGTCAGGAATCATTAAAAAACATTGGGGGATGTTGGGGAAATGCCTGCCCAATGTAAAAGAATTCCAGGAACCTCCACTATTTTCCTATAGACGGTGTAAAAGTATAGGAGATAGATTGATGCACTCAGACATTGGTAGTTTTAAAAAAGAAGGACAGAAATATTTGACTGGTTCAAAACGTAAAGGATGCAACCCATGTCTTTCGTGCATGAATTGTAATCTGATGATCAAAGGTTCAGTGTTTGTACATCCAATAACAGATATGAGGTTTGAGATCAAAGGTTTTTTTACATGTTCGTCGGAATTTGTAATATATCTCCTGGAGTGCCGGTGCCATTTATGGTACGTGGGTGAAACAACTCTTGATTTTAGAATACGTATAACCCATCATAGATATACAATTAAAAAGAAGCGTAAAGATTTACCTGTACCAAAACACTTTCTGGACATGGGACACTCAGAGAGAGATTTAAAATTCCGAATTATTGATTGTATACCAGTACAAAGAAGAGGGGGCGACCGTATTAAGCTTTTGAAAAAGCGAGAATTAGAATGGATCCACAAGTTGGATACGCTAAAACCAAAAGGTCTTAACGTTGATTATAAAATTGGAGGTCTCTTTTAAATATAAAAAAGTCTTTGGAAATATGAATCTTTATAATTCTCTGTATTTTAAGGCTAGAAAAAATGTATTGTTTTAATGTTTAATGTTTTCTGTTTGTGTTTTGTTTATTACAGATATGCTGGAAATATGGGAATGCTGCACTTGAACATCTATACGACATTTAAACTGCTGCCCTATGTATTTATTTGCTATCTTGTTTATTATACGTCCTCCTTTCGGTTTGTGACTATATGACATTAATATACATGAATAAAGAATTATTGAGAAAGAAAATATGAGGTTTTTGTGGAATTCCAGTGTAAAGTGTCACTTAAACAGAATGACCGACATAATTAGGTTGATATACACTAATTTATGATGGTGTCATTTGTGCTCAGGTTGAACAGAGCACTTAACTGTGAATAGTCCTCTGGACGGTGACTTAAACACTTATGAATAATCTCAGATAGATCACGTAGAGTAAGACAGTATCACCTAAACAGAATGATTGACATAATAAGGTGGGGATCTGCCTATGAATGTCTATATCATTTGTGCCTATATGATTATAGGTGCTTAACTGTATATAGTCCTCTGGACGGTGATTATATGTCTTACAAAAACGCCCATAGCTAATTCAATGTATATATTACTATGGACTGCTAGAAGTTAAAAATATTAATCCAGTTAAACTGGTAATGAGTAGTCATCAATTTATGGTGATGAAGGAGTAGCAGCCTTTAATCGTTGATTATAAAATAGCTGGGCACAAAGTGATCAAATATCGAGAGTTATGGAGTGATATTCCTTCAGAAAAAGCTTCATTCCTATCTTTAAACAGGAATTCTAAGATGGCGCCCGAGATTCTCGCATTGGTAGCACGCATGCGCGAGAATTCGGACATAGAATAGTAAAAAACTACATATTGAGAGTCCCGGTGCGCTAATGCGCATGCGCGAGGGCTCGCAATAGACCGGAAGGAGGAAATAGAGTTACGGAGCATGGGCAGTAAAGGAAACTACACGCTGGGAGTCCAGCGGTTTCCTGTTGAGAATAGAGATGGAGGTGCAGCAATCCATATGACCTGAGTAAGATGATTTATACTTATATACACATGTGCAGAATATATTAATTAAGTCCACAGGAACGTTTTAACATGTTTAAGCACTATGATATTAACTACCTCATGTTCTAATGCACTTTATATATCATAAGATTGAAACTGTATACACTGTACTTTTTATTTATAAGATATATTTATTGTAAAACACTAATTGTACACTTAATGAGCCCCTTGCATGGGTGCTATAAATATGTGCACCTCAGTTGTATTTGTGACACTGCTTGAGAAAGACCACAGAGTCGAAACGTTGCAGTCCTGGGAATAAAGCCCATATAACTGAACTGAAGGAAGTGCTGCCTCCATTTTTTACTTGGATTTATATCATCTGTATGGTAGGGGGGCTTTGCACCCATCAAATAACAGTTGTGCTGTTTTGTTTTTCTTTTTTCTATTTCTATCTATCTATTTCTATCTATCTATTTCTATCTATCTATCTATCTATCTATCTATCTATCTATCTACTTCTATCTATCTATTTCTATCTATCTATCAATTTCTTTCTATCTATTTCTATCTATCTATTTCTATCTATCTATTTCTATCTATCTATGTATTTATCTATGTATCTATATCTATCTATCTATCTATTTCTATCTATCTATCTATCTGGTAGATAGATAGATAGATAGATACATAGATAGATGAATAGATAGAAATAGATAGATAGATAGATAGATAGATAGAAATAGATAGATAGATAGATAGATAGATAGATAGATAGATAGATAAATAGAAATAGATACATAGATAGATAGATAGATACATAGATAGATAGAAAGATAGATACATAGATAGATAGATAAATAGAAATAGATAGATAGATAGAAATAGATACATGGATAGATAGATAGAGATAGATAAATAGATAGATAGATACATAGATAGATAGATAGAAATAGATACATAGATAGATAGAAAGAAATAGATAGATAGATAGATAGAAATAGATAGATATATAGAAATAGATAGATAGATAGAAATAGATAGAAATAGATAGATAGATTGATACAAAGAAATAGATACATAGATAGATAGCCGACGAAAGCCGAGACCCGTGGCCGAAAATAGAACCAAGGGCCCGGCTATAGTTCGCTTGAAAAACCGCTATTATTCTCTATGGGAAGTGAGACGCTATTCTGATTGGTCGCCGGCAGCACACAGCGACCAATCAGAATAGCGCCTCACTTCCCATAGAGATAGAATGGACGATTTTTCGTCCATTCTATCTATATGGGAAGTGAGGCGCTATTCTGATTGGTCGCCGGCAGCACACAGAGACCAATCAGAATAGCGCCTCACTTCCCATAGAGATAGAATGGATGAAAAATCGTCCATTCTATGTCTATGGGAAGTAAGGCGCTATTCTGATTGGTCGCTGTGTGCTGCCGGCGACCAATCAGAATCGCGCCTCACTTTCAGCGGTAAATTTGAAACCAAAAGTCGTCTATTCTATCTCTATGGGAAGTGAGGCGCTATTCTGATTGGTCGCTGTGTGCTAGATAGAAAATAGATACATAGATAGATGGATAGATAGATAAATAGATAGAGATAGATAGATAAATAGATAGAGATAGATAGATAGATACATAGATGGATAGATATAGATAGATAGATAGATAGATAGATAGATAGATAGATAGATAGATAGATAGATAGAAAGAAATAGATACATGGATAGATAGCCGACAAAAGCCGAGACCCGTGGCCGAAAATAGAACCAAGGGCCCGGCTATAGTTCGCTTGAAACACCGCTATTATTCTCTAATCTCGCAATCTCTTCGACTCGAGTCTCGCTTCGTGGCCATTACGAGTCTTCCGCCCCGGCGACGACCGACGAAAGTCGAGACCCGTGGCCGAAAATAGAACCAAGGGCCCGGCTATACTTCGCTTGAAAAAACGCTATTATTCTCTATGGGAAGTGAGGCGCTATTCTGATTGGTCGCTGTGTGCTGGCGGCGACCAATCAGAATAGCTCCTCACTTCCCATAGAGATAGACTGGACGAAAAATCGTCCATTCTATCTCTATGGGAAGTGAGGCGCTATTCTGATTGGTCGCTGTGTGCTGGCGGCGACCAATCAGAATAGCGCCTCACTTCCCATAGAGATAGACTGGACGAAAAATCGTCCATTCTATCTCTATGGGAAGTGAGGCGCTATTCTGATTGGTCGCTGTGTGCTGCCGGTGACCAATCAGAATAGCGCCTCACTTCCCATAGAGATAGAATGGACGATTTTGTCCATTGTATCTCTATGGGAAGTGAGGCGGTATTCGATGAACACCGCGAAAAGAGGACGTAGTACCCGGAGATGGCAGAAAGAAGACAGAAGACCCCCGTGGCCGGACGGAGGACTCCTGGATCGGACAGATGATCAGATGAAGAAGAAGGCATGTAAGTGATTGACGGCGGCGGGGGCTTAGGGGGCGGCGGGGGCTTAGGTGGTGGCGGAGGGTAGTAGGTGGCTGGGTGGTTGGTAGCGGCAGGGGGGTAGGGGGTGGCTCCGGAGCAGTGGCTCCGGAGCAGTGTACGGTGGGGTGGCGGGGCGGCGAGGGGAGGCAGACGGGGCAGAAGAGAGGGGTTGCTCCGGACCCGCTGCTGTCACCGCCTGGTGACACAGTGCTCCGGAGCAACCCCTCTCTTCTGCCCCGTCTGCCTCCCTTCGCCGCGGCGGGGTTCAGGCGGGCAGAGTGGGGTAGCGGGCGCCACTTCCGTGGCAGCGGCGAGGGTGGCGGGGCGGACAGGCGGCTGGGCATGGGGCTGTAGTATACCATAGCGGTGTACACTACAGACCCATGCCGGCGGCGAGGCGAGGGGAGCGGACAGGCGGCTGGGCATGGGGCTGTAGTATACCATAGCGGTGTACACTACAGCCCCATGCCGGCGGCGAGGCGAGGGGAGCGGGGCGGACAGGGGGCTGGGCATGGGGCTGCTGGGCATGGGGCTGTAGTATACCATTGCGGTGTACACTACAGCCCCATGCCAGCGGTGAGGCGAGGGGAGCAGGGCGGACAGGGGGCTGGGCATGGGGCTGCAGTACACTACAGCCCAATGCTCGGCGGTGTAGCGGGGCGGACAGGCGGCTGGGCATGGGGCTGTAGTATACCATAGCGGTGTACACTACAGCCCCATGCTCGGGATGGCGGGGTAGAGGTGGGGGCATATTGGTGGGCTCTGTTGGTGGCTTTGTTCGCGGGGCTAGGGCTCGCAATGCCCGCTTCGCAGGCAATGCTTCGCTGGGGCATGGCCGAGCCACAAAGAAAGTGCCGAGCCACGCGAACAATGCCACGGAAGTAGCGCCGGACACGACGGAAGTCGCTACGGCAATTATATAATAGATAATATAATATACACCTTTTGTGTTGGGGATTTTGTTAAGGTTGTATTGGTTATTTTTTCTTCCTATCAGATGGTGTTGTACGCTTTCCTATAATATAAATATTATTTTTTAATTGCTGTTGTTCTATTTTATGTGTTATAGTATGTTTATCACATACCCTTCCTGATTGATAGTGATGGGTGCGCTTTCTTGTAGTGAACTGTGGATAAACTGTTGTATCTCGTCCTATAATATTAAGTATAAATTTAGATGTTTTTTATTTTTTTAATTATTTGTACCAATAGTTCCTGACTCCCATATACCTATCAAGTTTGACAAGGGTGAGTTTGTTTGTTAATATTGTACTGTTCTCCTTCTTATATCCTGTTGCTCAGGCTGGATCATAACAATTAGTACTTTTCATATCTTGTCTGTAAGGGGATATTTACATAATCAATCTCCTTGTTTAATATAATGACCTAATGCTGAATTAGGACCTATAAACAGTACTTGTTAGTTTCTCCAAGGAAGTGCATATAGTGTGGAAAACTGGCTGTGTGGCTCTTCCTCCTGGGTTTAAATCATGTCACTGTAATAGGCGGACCTAAGTTACCATAGCACAATATGAGTTTACTGGCTTAGCTCCGCCCACCATGGTCACATAATGGGACATCACACAGGTCCTTTAGGCATGCAAGTTAATGTTGAGTTAACTATTAATTTGCCAGATAGTCTTCCTCCTCCAAGTTGTATACTGACTGTCTCATTCACATAAGAAAATGTAAGGGCATAAATGCTTTTTTTCACCTGTCAGATTACACTATGTGCTCAGACAGGTATGGTTAGAATAATATTATAAAGCTACAGGTACAAACAGTGATAGCTGGGGGACATAAACTAGCTGACAGGTTCCCTTTAATACAATGAAAAACATCTAAATTTATACTTAATATTATAGGACAAGATACAACAGTTTATCCACAGTTCACCACAAGCAAGCACACCCATCACTATCAATCCGGAAAGGTATGTGGTAAACATACAAGAATAGCACATATAACAGATCAAGGTAACAGCAATTTAGAAACAGTATTTATGTTATAGGAAAGTGATGCGCCCCAGGGTCATGGGGTACTCGGAACCAGGTTTGATGCTTCCGGGGAGTCACAGGTGCTGAGACCCGGCTCTGTAACCCTGGGTGTCAACTTAAAAGCTTTTGGGGCAGTGATTTAGGGATAGTTGCTGTGACACCACCCGTGATATGCGGCTATTAGTGACCACGGCTGCGGTACAGGACCTCTGAGTATGATGGGAGTACAGAGGTGATGGTTTTGCTCCTCACGGGTGGAGCGGATCCCCAAGGCAACCGGGAAAGTCTATGGTGGTGGTAGGCTGTTTGGAGTGCAGGACTGAGGGCTTTGAATAACCGACACAAGGGTTGAGGTCTCCATTACCTTTAATGGTAGAAGTAGCAGGTGTAGTCCAGGGTACTGTCCACAAGAGATGTTGGGAGTCCGGGAGGCCTGGAAGCAAATTGGGGTTCTCCTCACCTGGTGAGTTCTGAGACCTCCCTATTGCACCAATCTTGGCAGGCCCGGGCTGTCTGTAGCTAGCTGCGAACCTCTCCTCCTGCATACAGACTCTCACCTGTATGGCAGGCAGCTTGAGCCCTTGCCAGATACTACTCCTCTTGCTATCACTGAGCTCTCTCGTGCTGCTGTGCCTCCTGGGCTTCGTTGTAGCCAGGAGACTTGGAATCTCTCACATTCTGGTGTTGACTGCTGGGCCTAGAGTCCCTCACAGCCGCGGACTCTGGTGTCCACTTCTGATGCTCTGCGCTGGGGTGAGCCCGGTAACTGGCTCCACTCCCCAGGCCTGCTTCTCCACTTCCTCAGACCCTTTCCTACGGGTCTCTCACACCGGCTAGTCTTTGTCCCCAGATAAGCCTTACTCTGTTCCAGTCCATGGGTCCTCTCCACATTCCTCTTAGTGACTGGACTCGGTGTCACTCTGCTCTATCTGGCATGAGGTTGGCGCAGCTTCAGTCCACAGGTCCTATTCAGTCTTTCCTGGAACTGAACTGTCTAACCCCGCCTCAAGGCCAGAATTTATAGGGAACCTCCCCTGAACTCGGGTTTCAGAACTCCTCCTTCTGGTCTGGAGTTGGGAAGGTGTTGTGTGTGGTAGGCTTACCTGGTGTGGATACCTCTCCATGCTTCCAAGCACAGCATTACCCCCGGGGAAGGCAATGTCATTGTGGCAACCGGACTCTGGGGTGCCACATTACCCCTTAGTTAAATTCAGTACTCCTGAAAGAAACATTTTTGTACACATAAAGACATAAAATAACAATAACAGTAGATAATGAACAGAGTCTCAAAATGAAAAAATTACAAAAACCTAGAAAAATTTGAAAAACAGTCACTACGATCGATGACTGATGAAAAGTTATTTAATGAATTGTCTTGACCACAACCAGTCCTGTGCTTTATTGGTCCATGTTTAAGTAAATGTTCAAGATTATGCAAAAGTTCATACAGTAAATCCTGTAGGCACGGTAAACTTGGTGGTTGCAAGGTTACTTATTTCAAATGAATATTGATTTACAGAAGAGGGTCAATATATTAAATCATAAGGTGTTTACTTCTGCTAAAAATATATATACTTTATTTATGCACTTGTGCAAAGATTACATACAAAAACCAATAAAAGCTGAGTGCACAGGATAGAAGGGAAGGAAGAGGCTTGCCTTAACACTTATACCTCCCTCCTTACCCTGCCTACCAGCGGAGGTCGGCACCCTACAAACGATATGGCGCCCCCACTCGTCGGCGGCTCACCGTATGCTTACCCTATACTCTCCCTTATAGATTGAGAGTAGTGCACTCCACCTATAAACACTCCAGGGGGTGTTCTTTGGAAAGCACAGACTAATCCTGTGTCTCAGTGTTAAAAAGACCTGGATCATATGGCTTAGCACTTGTCTGACATGCACGATACACAAATGTTCAGAACCTACTCCTTTCCCATATTGCTATCAATAGACCACCCTCCTCTAATGGTATCGATATGATGGTTATGAACCAAATCAGGGAAAAGGCAGTAGTACTGGTACTTAGCTCAAGAATGATACCAAAGGTCTCTCCCCGCGCGCCTCGACGCGTTTCATCATCATCAGGAGGCTTGATATGATGTTTCCATAGCTGCGGTCTTTGCACAAGAAAGCTGATATGTTGAGAGGGGAACCGTCATGATATCAGATGCTCCCTTATATCAGGTCTGGAGCTGTCAGTGCTTCCCCCTCCACCCATGTCACTTCCTGTTAGGTGTCACTCAATGTTTACTCCCCAACAAGACCCCAATAAAGCACAGGTATGGAGTATGTTGATAACGATTGTACGCCTGATGCCCCCTTTACTCATCACCAGCCCTCCGATGCTCAAATCGGGCTTACCGGCCCGGTGGAATGCACGCCGATCGCTCCAACATGGCCGCTGGAACGCACGCGTCATAGGAAGTGACGCATGCGGACCCCGCGCATGCGCGGACGCGAGGAAGGCAGACCGCGTCATGCCATGACGGGCCCTCCGCCCGCGCATGCGCGATTGTGATGCGGCCTCTTACTATGCTGTTGCCTAGGATACTCAGAAGCAGTGCGATCAGGCCGGGAGCAGGAAAAATTACCTACAAACCGGGCACCTCAGTGAAGGCTGGTTGAGAGGTGGGGGATGATATAGGACAAGGACATAAACAATAAAGGTGACTTACATTTAGGCAGAAAGGCTAAATAAATAGCCATAAATCATACCCTTGATTCGGGATTAGGGACATGAGGGACTGAGATGTAGCTAGACTGACAGCTCCCACCTGACACATAGAAATTGATAATAAATTCATATAATATGAATAAATTCGCCAGTTTTATATGGGTACCAAGTCCTGCCCTGTTTTCACAGAAAACATGCGAACGACATCTGTTCGTTAATCCCCCCAGGGGACAAGGAACCGAACCTAAAGATCCACTCAGTCTCCCTTCGTAGAATGTTCTGATCGTGATTTCCTCCCCTTGGGCCCAATTTGACCACCTCCAGTATCCTGAATGATAACTGCTTCAGATTGCCCCCGTGTACCGTGTTCATATGTCGTGCCAAAGGGGTGTCTCTGGATTTCCTTATATCCCCCAGATGATCGCCTACCCTACGTCTAAACTCTCTGATGGTCTTCCCCACATAGTCTAGTCTGCATGAACATGTTGCCACGTACACCACACCTGATGTTTTGCAATTCGCAAAATCTCTTAGAAAGAACGTTCTTCCGTTGGCCATGCTTGTTACAGACTTACATGGTGTCAAATAGCCACAAAAAGAACTGTCACCACACCTATAGAACCCAATCGATCTACGTCCCAGCCAGTTTGAATCGCTGGTTGGTGGCCTATAGTGGCTATGTACCAGTCTGTCTCGAAGCGATCGCCCTTTCCTATATGTGACGCTTGGTGTAGGGGGAATACAATCCCTCAAATCGGGGTCTGATACCAGGACATCCCAATAGCGTCGCAACACTGACACTACCTTCTTATTCTGACAATCAAAGGTGCCAATCAACCTAGTAACCTTAGAGTTCTCCTTAGGGCGTTTACCACACTTCAGCAGTAGCGTCTCACGATCCTGTTTCTCTGCATGTGAGCGTGCTGTCTGTAGCACAGAACGGGGGTACCCTCTTTGAACAAAGCGTCTAGTCAGATCATCGGCTTGAACTTTGAAATCGGACATCTCCGACCAATTGCGTCTTAGTCTAAGATATTGTCCTTTTGGTATCCCTTTTTTCAGGGGAACAGGATGTGAACTCTCCCATCTAAGTAGGCTATTCGTAGATATTGGTTTACGATATGTCTTGGTGGACAAATATCCATCTCTCCCCTTCCGTATAGATACATCAAGGAAGGGGAGCTCAAAGGCACTGCTCTCGGATGTAAATCGCAGGCCGATGCTGTTCACATTCAAGCATGCGACGAATTCTGAAAAGCTCCCCTCTGGGCCAGACCATAACAGAAAGACATCATCAATGTATCTGGCCCAGAGGGCTATATGGGGCTCCCACCAGTTTGTGCCATCTTTAAACACAATGGTTTCCTCCCACCAGCCCAGGTAGAGATTGGCATACAACGGGGCGCATGAGCTCCCCATTGCCGTTCCCCTGAGCTGGTGGAAGTACTTCCGGTCAAAAAGGAATGTGTTATGATATAACACAAACCTTAGTAGATCTAAGACAAAGATGTTATGGCTACGGCATATATTTGCCCTTGTGTTGAGATAATACTCAACAGCACGCATCCCCAGGTCATGAGGAATACTGCTGTAAAGTGCCTCAACGTCAAAAGAGGCCAGAATGGTATCATGCCCAAGATGGACCCCATCCACCTTTTTCAACAAATCGGCAGTATCTCTCGTATAGGACGAGAGTCCCGTCACAAAGGGTCGTAAAATACTATCCACGTAGACCCCCGCATTCTGAGTGCAGGAGTCCAGCCCGGAGACAATAGGCCTCCCTTTTAAAACCTCCAACCCCTTATGCACCTTGGGGAGGGCATAAAAAGTTGGGGTTACTGGATAGGTAGGCTTGATGAATTCATACTCGCCTTTCGTAATGAGGCCCCCCTCTCTGGCATATTCCAAGATGTCCACCAACTCTTCTATATACCTATCAGTAGGGTTAGATGTCAAGACCTCATACGTAGAACGATCGTTCAGGATGCGATAAACATCTCCCGATATTAATTGTGATCCATCAGAACAATATTTCCGCCCTTGTCAGATGGTTTTATAACGAGACCCTGTTCTTTTTCGAGGAGCTGTAATGTCATCTCTTCTACTGGCTCCAAGTTGCTGTTAAGATCTTGATTAATGCATGGGATCCTCTTAAGGTCCCTCTCTACTAGGGTCATGAAGATGTCAACACTCGTCACGTCAGAAGCTGGTGGCATCCGTCTGCTACCATTCCTATGTCCTGTAAAGGGACCGAGTCCTCTTTCATTACACCCGCTATTCTGATATGCCAGCTGCGCCATGTCATGAAAGCAGTCAAGATCGTCCTCCTCCAAACCCATAGTGATACATTCCTCTTTGTTATGTTTAGAGAAAAACTTCCTCCACCTCAACTTCCTACAGAACAGGTTCAAATCCTTTATCCATCCAAAGCAACTGAACCTCCCCGTAGGAACAAATGAGAGGCCTTTTTTTAGGACGTCATATTCATGCAGGCTCAGTTGGTAAGTGGACAGGTTAATGATCTGTCCCCCATCCAACCGTGTCAGTGTTGCAGCTGTCTGTTCCTTAGCGGGTAGTCTCTCGGAATCTGTCCCCCTAAAAAAGGAGTACCTGGGATACAAGGCAATAATGGACCAGAGGGTAAAAAATTCGGACCACCCCCACTCGTATGTGCTCCCCCTCCTCCTCCTGAGTCCATCTGATTTTGTGGTCCTGTTAGATTCTGAGGTGCCACGTAGTGACCTAGTGCGCCCGAGCCCTGTGGTGTGGGTAGGTGTTGAGGCACCGGGGGCACAGATGGGGCAGGCTGACCTGGGATTCCATGAGGGCCGTGGGGACCTCTTGTACCCCATCTCCCTCCCCTTGGTTTTCTCCTCCTACCTCTACCCCCTCTACCTCCTCCACCACCCCCTCCTCTCGGACCCTCCCCATCTGTGCCCCCGGTGCCTCAACACCTACCCACACCACAGAGCTCGGGTGCACCAGGTCACTACGTGGCACCTCAGAATCTAACAGGACCACAAAATCAGATGGGCTCAGGAGGAGGAGGGGGAGCACATACGAGTGGGGGTGGTCCGAATTTTTTACCCTCTGGTCCATTATTGCCTTGTATCCCAGGTACTCTTTTTTTAGGGGGACAGATCGATTGGGTTCTATAGGTGTGGTGACTGTTCTTTTTGTGGCTATATGACACCATGTAAGTCTGTAACAAGCATGGCCAACGGAAGAACGTTCTTCCTAAGAGATTTTGCGAATTGCAAAACGTCAGGTGTGGTGTACGTGGCAACATGTTCATGCAGACTACACTATGTGGGGAAGACCATCAGAGAGTTTAGACGTAGGGTAGGCGATCATCTGGGGGATATAAGGAAATCCAGAGACACCCCTTTGGCAATGCATATGAACACGGTACACGGGGGCAATCTGAAGCAGTTATCATTCAGGATACTGGAGGTGGTCAAATTGGGTCCAAGGGGAGGAAATCACGATCAGAACATTCTACAAAGGGAGACTGAGTGGATCTTTAGGTTCGGTTCCTTGTCCCCTGGGGGGATTAACGAACAGATGTCGTTCGCATGTTTTCTGTGAAAACAGGGCAGGACTTGGTACCCATATAAAACTGGCGAATTAATTCATATTATATGAATTTATTATCAATTTCTATGTGTCAGGTGAGAGCTGTCAGTCTAGCTACATCTCAGTCCCCCATGTCCCTAATCCCGAATCAAGGGTATGATTTATGGCTATTTATTTAGCCTTTCTGCCTAAATGTAAGTCACCTTTATTGTTTATGTCCTTGTCCTATATCATCCCCCACCTCTCAACCAGCCTTCACTGAGGTGCCCGGTTTGTAGGTAATTTTTCCTGCTCCCAGCCTGATCGCACTGCTTCTGAGTATCCTAGGCAACAGCATAGTAAGAGGCCGCATCACAATCGCGCATGCGCGGGTGGAGGGCCCGTCATGGCATGACACGGTCTGCCTTCCTCGCTGTCCGCGCATGCGCGGGGTCCGCACGCGTCACTTCCTATGACGCGTGCGTTCCAGCGGCCATGTTGGAGCGATCGGCGTGCGTTCCACAGGGCCGGTAAGCCCGATTTGAGCATCGGAGGGCTGGTGATGAGTAAAGGGGGCATCAGGCGTACAATCGTTATCGACATACTCCATACCTGTGCTTTATTGGGGTCTTGTTGGGGAGTAAACATTGAGTGACACCTAACAGGAAGTGACATGGGTGGAGGGGGAGGCACTGACAGCTCCAGACCTGATATAAGGGAGCATCTGATATCATGGTGGTTCCCCTCTCAACATATCAGCTTTCTTGTGCACCGGCAAAGACCGCAGCTATGGAAACATCATATCAAGCCTCCTGATGATGATGAAACGCGTCGAGGCGCGCGGGGAGAGACCTTTGGTATCATTCTTGAGCTAAGTACCAGTACTACTGCCTTTTCCCTGATTTGGTTCATAACCATCATATCGATACCATTAGAGGAGGGTGGTCTATTGATAGCAATATGGGAAAGGAGTAGGTTCTGAACATGGGTGTATCGTGCATGTCAGACAAGTGCTAAGCCATATGATCCAGGTCTTTTTAACACTGAGACACAGGATTAGTCTGTGCTTTCCAAAGAACACCCCCTGGAGTGTTTATAGGTGGGGTGCACTACTCTCAATCTATAAGGGAGAGTATAGGGTAAGCATACGGTGAGCCGCCGACGAGTGGGGGCGCCATATCGTATGTAGGGTGCCGACCTCCGCTGGTAGGCAGGGTAAGGAGGGAGGTATAAGTGTTAAGGCAAGCCTCTTCCTTCCCATCTATCCTGTGCACTCAGCTTTTATTGGTTTTTGTATGTAATCTTTGCACAAGTGCATAAATAAAGTATATATATTTTTAGCAGAAGTAAACACCTTATGATTTAAGGTTACTTATTTGCATAAAAACACACATATTTACACAGTTGCATAAAAAAAAACACATTTACATTGTATACCTGGTTGAACTTGTCCACTTCTCTTGCTAACAGTCCCTGTAATGGGCTGGGGCCTGTCCTAGGTTGCTACGTGTGGATCTACGCAGTACAGGTGTCTCTGATTGTGTAGTTTGGTTTGTGGTGTCCACCACTTGTGTTGTGCGTGTACTATCCACTAGACTACGTGTGGACCTATATAGCACTGGTATGGCCGATTGCCGTCTTAGACTCACCATGGGACTGGCAGATACACCAATAGCAAGGGGTTGAATTTCTGGTTCTGCTGCTGGTGGTGGCTCTTCAGATCTTCCTGGATTCTGTACTAGTTCTGGCATAACCACTTGGGGAAAGGTCAGTACTGGGACTACGACGGCTCCATAGATCTGAGTCCATGTTTTTGGGAAGTCTCCCAGAATGGTGTGAATCATCTCTTCCTTCACTGTTTGGGGTTGATGTATTTCTGGGGGACTTTGCATTTCAGCTGTTCAGGGCATTTCTTTAGGTGGTCTCTTGAAACTGCCTCTGAGGTCACTCCTCCATCCTTGCTAATCAGACTACTTTAGTATTGTCAAAGTGGGATGGCAACACGGTGTAGGGTTCTGCCTCCCACTGGTCATCTAGTTTGTTGGTCCGACTTTTCCTCTTAAGGACTTGCTCTCCTGTTGTCAGAGGTGCTGCAGGGGAGTGCCTGTTGTAAACTCTCTCTTGCTTTTCTCTAGCCTGGAACAGGTTACTCTCAATGCATTCCTGCACCTGGCAGTACTTCTGCTGACATTCTGCATCGTATGCTGCATCTGGTAAGCAGTCTTCAGGTGTCAACATCCCATGTTCAAGTCAATAGGCAACTTGCCGTGTCACGATCTCATCAGGTAGGCAGGAGTATAATTGGTGGAGTTTACAGGAATTTGGTTGCACAGGTCCACCAGGTCTGGCAACTTCTCTGGCCACATGCTTCTCTCCTCCAGTGGTAGGGTCTTCAACAGGTCTATTACTACCTGTTTTTTTTTTCTCGCAAATGCCATTGGTTTGTGGGTGACATGGCGTTGTTCTTATCTTCTTGCATCAGTACAAGTGGCAGAACTCCTGGAATACCTCGGCCTCTAATGCTGGACCCTGATTGGTCAGCACTAGAGATGAGCGAGTATGCTTGTCACTACTCGGTACTCGCACGAATATCTCGGTACTCGGGGTACTTGGCGAGTACCGAGTAATCTCGCGATACTCTTGCTATGCTCAGGGTCCACCTCCCTGCATGTTGGCGCTCTTTTCAGAGCCAGCCTGCAGCAGGGATTGGCTGACAGACACTGTAATGCCACAGCCATGTTGGTTGTGGCATTACAGTGATTGGCTGGCTGCACAACATCATCAGGTCTTTATAAGACCTGACCGTGCTGTGCTCGTCACTCAGCGCCATTAGACATTCAGTGTAGGGAGAGCTACTGCTGATTGAGGGACAGATTTGTGGCCTTTCAGCTAGTGTAGGCACAGGGCTGCCAGTCTAATTACCACAACAGTCCTTCTGAGGACTAATAGAGCAGTATGCAGGCAAGCAGGGAGGCAGGGTATATACCAAACTTCGCTGTGCCAGTATACCAGCCTGCATCGCATCTGGGGCTGGTTTCCAGGCTCATCCATCCCAAAAACCAGGCTTTTAGGGATTTATTTAGCTCACTATAGGCAGCAGTAGGTTTTAGCTCAAATTAGGGTACACCAAAAGCCTCGTGCTAAAAACGAACTCTTTTCTGCACTAATTTTGCATCTAAGTGCTTCTACTGTAGGTTGCACCGTAAATTAGGGTACAACAAAAGCCCCGTGCTAAACACCAACTCTTGTCTGCACTAATTTAGCATCTAAGTGCTGCTACTGTCGGTTGCAACGTAAATTAGGATACGTCAAAAGACTCACTATTGTAGTCGGCATTTGTGTCTGACTAGTCCACCTGCAGGGCCCCAATTTCAAAACTTAGGGTGGTGCTAAAAACCAACTCTTGTCTGCAGTAATTTTGCATCTAAGTGCTGCTACTGTAGGTTGCAGCGTAAATTAGGGTACAACAAAAGCCCCGTGCTAAACACCAACGCTTGTCTGCACTAATTTAGCATCTAAGTGCTGCTACTGTCGGTTGCAACGTAAATTAGGATACGTCAAAAGACTCACTATTGTAGTCGGCATTTGTGTCTGACTAGTCCACCTGCAGGGCCTCAATTTCAAAACTTAGGGTGGTGCTAAAAACCAACTCTGGTCTATAATAATTTAGCATTTAAGTGCTGCTACTGTAGGTTGCAGCGTAAATTAGGGTACACCAAAATCCTCGTGCTAAACATCAACTTTTGTCTGCACTAATTTAGCATCTAAGTGCAGCTACTGTAGGTTGCAGCGTAAATTAGGGTACACCAAAACCCTCGCGCTAAAAACCAACTCTTGTTTGCACTAATTTAGCATCCAAGTGCTGCCACTGTAGGTTGTAGCGTAAATTAGGGTACACCAGAAGCCTCGTGCTAAAAACCTACTCTTGTCTGCACTAATTTTGCATCTAAGTGCTGCTGCTGTCGTTTTCAGCGTAAATTAAGATACTCCAGAAGCCTGGTGCTAAAAACCTACTCTTGTCTGCACTAATTTTGCATCTAAGTGCTGTTACTGTCGGTTGCAGCGTAAATTAGGATACGCCAAAAGCCTCGTACTAAAAACGAACTCTTGCCTGCACTAATTTTGCATCTAAGTGCTGCTACTGTAGGTTGCAGCATAAATTAAGGCACACCAAAAGCCCCGTGCTAAAAACCAACTCTTGTCTGCACTAATTTAGCATCTAAGTGCTGCTACTATCTGTTGCAGCGTAAATTAGGGTACACCAAAAACCTCGTGCTAAAAACCAACTCTTGTTTGCACTAATTTAGCATCCAAGTGATGCTACTGTAGGTTGTAGCGTAAATTATAGTACTCCAAAAGTCTCGTGCTAAAAACCAACTCTTGTCTGCACTAATTTTGCATCTAAGTGCTGCTACTGTAGGTTGCAGCGTAAATTAGGATACGTCAAAAGACTCGCTATTGTAGTCGGCGTTTGTGTCTGACTAGTCCACCTGAAGGGCCTCAATTTCAAAACTTAGGGTTGTGCTAAAAGCCAACTCTTATCTGTACTAATTTAGCTTCTAAGTGCTTTTTACTGTAGGTTGCAGCGTAAATTAGGGTACACCAAAAGCCTCGTGCTAAAAACCAACTCTTGTCCTAACGCTGACATCCCTGCCAGATCCTTGCCCGTGGACTCCCTGGTCCTTCTGACCTCATCCTGATCCCTGAGCACCTGGGGTCGGTGGGGGTGCAATCTGCAGCTGGGTGGAACCAGCACTCCACTTAATCTAGTATATATCAAAAAAACTGCAATAAAAAAAGTGAGTACTGAGTTTTTTAGAAAATACAGATGTTTTTTAATTTTTTTCTCAAACCATTATTGCTTGTCAGCCCACACTTATTGGTTAGACTGAGTGCAGCAGTGATTTTTTTGTTACATAGATAGATAGATAGATAGATAGATAGATAGATAGATAGATAGATAGATAGATACAAAATATTTAGATACTCTTTAACTATTTTTGTATTATTATTTTAATTATTTTCAGTTTAAAAAATTCACACAGTTATATGCAGACAAAAAATAAGTAAATAAGTTAAAGGACTTATTCAACATAAAAGCATGTTATGTGGTGTGCAAATATAAAATAAAACAATTTTATAATTTTGCTTTACCAAAAAAGTTTACAAATTACTCAGTAGTGGTAAAGTGATCACAGAAACGTAAAATTACTCCTGTAAATTGTGAAGCTTTAGATTTAGTTGTCAGATAGCTACCTCCCATTTCTTTTTTGTTAGTGACATTTTTTAAATGAACTATTGTCTATCTTAGCACATTATATAATCCAGCCCATTTCTCCTGTAAAGCTTAAAAGGGGGCAGGCTTGGATAATGAATGAACATGTTTCTATTGATATTGATGTAATCTTTCCACTTTAGAAGTATCCTAAAAACAACTAATGCTTTTAATTACCACAATGATCTACAATACAGTAGAAAGGAAAAATCAATTGTCCGAAGTTAAATGACCTATTTGATAATAATCACATAGGCTTAATGATCTATAGCTGTAATTATAACTTTAACAGCAAAGTAAAGTGTAAGTAAGTCAAGCAAATTGAATGTAAATAAAACCTCAGTTAAAAGGCCAATACTGTGATATTGATTTTACATGATGACCGACAATGCCATGAATGACAATGCAAATCATTTGCAATACTTTCTCAAGAATTGTACTGTATTTTACATACATAAATGTATTTTACATACATAAATGTCTTTTACATGGTTAATTATTCATTGAGTCAATAATAATCTAAGCATTAAACTGATTTATTACATGCTCAGTCATAAAGTAGAACATTCATAATATATAGAAATACAGTATGGGTAAATGTAATGGCTCATGCTTGAAATAAAATCAGACATTTGAAAGTTCATTAATAGAAAAGATATTTCTAAATGTTTGGTAACCTTTAAGATGCTACTGCTGCAATGTGTAAAACTGCCCTATTTTCCTTCAATTTGTGAAAATGTTAGCAAAACAATGTGGCATCTTGGCAATTGTGCAAAAAATGCACTTCTGCTCCAACTTTTGAAATCAGCCTAGGTATTAATAAATAAATATTTTAGAAACACAACTTACCGTATATACTCGTGTATAAGCCGAGTTTTTCAGCCCAAAATTTGGGCTGAAAAGTCTCCCCCTCGGCTTATACACGAGTCAATATGGGTGGGGGCTGTGTCCCGGGCTGTGGAGGCTGCAGGAGGCGGGGGGGGCTGCTGTATGAGCGGCCCCGTCACGTGGGGCCGCTCATTATATATGCACTGCTTCCCCCTGTCAATCAGCGGCAGGGGGAAGCAGTTCATATATGCCCCCCAAAAGCTGGCACTGTCCCCCCTTGTAAGGGCCCCCCCCCGCTGCTTATACATTACCATCCCGGTGTTCTGATCAGAGCGGCTCCTCGGTGCTTCTTCTTCATCCTCCCGTCCTCGCTGTCTGCATCCGGGATCTCCGGCCGTCGCAGGCATATGACGTCATCGCGCGACGGCCGGAGATCCCGGATGCAGTCAGCGAGGACGGGAGGATGAAGAAGAAGCACCGAGGAGCCGCGCTGATCAGAACACCGGGATGGTAATGTATAAGCAGCGGGGGGGGGCCCTTACAAGGGGGGACAGTGCCAGCTTTTGGGGGCTGTTGGTACCCCAGGGGGCTGCTGGGTACCCCCTGGGGGTTGCTGGGTACCCCCAGGGGGCTGCTGGGTACCCCCTGGGGGCTGCTGGGTACCCCCAGGGGGCTGTTGGTACCCCAAGTGGCTGCTGGGTACCCCCTGTGGGCTGCTGGGTACCCCCAGGGGGCTGTTGGTACCCCCAGGGGGCTGCTGGGTACCACCAGGGGGCCGCTGGGTACCCCCGGGGGCCGCTGTATAACCCCTGGGGGCTGCTGTATATACTGCTGAGGCCTGTATACCACTGGGGCTGCTGTATATACCACTGGGGCTGCTGTATATACCACTTGGGCTGCTGTATATACCACTGGGGCTGCTGTATATACCACTGGGGCTGCTGTATATACTGGTGGGGTCTGTATATACCACTGGGGAGGCTGCTGTATACCACTGGGGTTGCTGTATATACTACTGGGGCCTGTATATGCCACTGGGGAGGCTGCTGTATACTACCATTGGGGGGCCTGTATACCACACTGCTGGGGGCTGTACACCTGTGCTGGGGTCCACCCTCGGCTTATACACGAGTCAATAGGTTTTCCCAGGTTTTGGGGGCAAAAGTAGGGGGGTCGGCTTATACACGGGTCGGCTTATACACGAGTATATACGGTAAGTAAGGGAGGAAAGGCTTTTATTTCATGTTAGCAGTTAAAATGTGTACTCTACATAGAGTCATGGCAGAAAGTTGCACTGCAGAGGTTGTTGTCACCTTTACTGTGTCTCAGCGTCAAGTCCAAAGAATTAAAAAAACATTTGAAGAGACTGGAGATGCGTTTGGCAAGCCCAGGTCTGGCAGACCCCGCAAGACTACTGCTCAGGAGGAACGTTTGTTGGTTAGAAAATCCAAAGCAAGCCCCTCTTCCACTGCAGCAGAGCTCCAACAGGCCTGGTCACCTCAAGTCCCTGTGTCAACTAGAACAGTTTGTAGGATTATGTCTCGAAATGGCCTCCATGGTCGAATCAGTGACCAGAAGCCAGTACTAACTAAAAGGCAAATAAAAAACTGTGTGGCATTTGCAAAGTCCCACAGCCTGCTAAACAGATGGATGCTGGAAAAGTGGCAGAAGGTGGATTTCTCTGATGAATCTTCAGAAGAATTACACCACAGTCCCTGCAAATACTGCAGGAGACCTACTGGAGCCCATATGGATCCAAATTTTGTGGTGGAAAGATCATGGTTTGGGTTTACATTCAGTATGGGGGTGTGCGAAACATTTGCAAGGTGAAAGGCAATATCAATAGCCTAAAATATCAAGAGGTATTAGCTACCTCTTACATTCCAAATCATAAAAGGGTCAAATTCTGCAGCAGGATGCTTCTCCATCTCATACATCCATCTCTACAACAAAGTTCCTCAGTCAAAAAAGATCAAGGTGCTTTAAGGACTGGCCAGCCCAGTCACCAGACATGAACATCATTGAGCATGTTTGGGGTAGGATGAAAGAGGAAGCTTGGAAGACAAAAGCAAAGAATCTAGATGAACTCTGGGAGGCATGTAAAACTGCATTCTTTGCTATTCCTGATGACTTCATTAAAAATTGTAAGAATCATTGTTTAACCGCATGGATGCAGTCCTTCAAGCTTATGGAAGTCACACAAAATATTAAATATGACTCTAATAGCACCACAACTTCATTCACCAATGTTATGCAACATATATTTGTATTTTAAGTTAATTATTTGTTTGAATATCACATCACTTTCTGTGGGCGACAAAACTTTTGTCTTGCCAAAATCTGCCATTCTTTGTTCATTAAATGATCAATATGTCAGCATTGATGCCAATTTATTTTCTTAACCTAAACCACATTTGGGAGGGTTTCAGCTTTCAAAAGAGTAATAAAGTTATAAAACCATGGATGAATTTAACGTCAGGTTATAAGCTTTTATTTACATAACATGGATAAGCGACATAACTTTTGTCAGGGACTGTATATACATTATTTTCCTTTGCGTGTATTGGAACAACTTAAAAAAGGCAAATTGGACATACCGTATATACTCGCGTATACTCCCCTGGGGCTGCTGCTGTATACACCCCTGGGGGTGCTGCTGTATACACCACTGGGGCTGCTGTATACTACCACTGGGGCTGCTGTATACACCACTAGGGCTGCTGTATATACCTCTGGGGCTGTATATACCTCTGGGGCTGCTGTATACTACCACTGGGGCTACTGCATACTACCACTGGGGCTGCTGTATACTACCACTGGGGCTACTGTATACTACCACTGGGGCTGCTGTACACTACCACTGGGGCTGCTGTATAGTACCACTGGGGCTGTATATACCTCTGGGGCTGCTGTATACTACCTCTGGGGCTGCTGTATACTACCACTGGGGCTGTTGTATACACCACTAGGGCTGCTGTATATACCTCTGGGGCTGTATATACCTCTGGGGCTGCTGTATACTACCACTGGGGCTGCTGTATACTACCACTGGGGCTGCTGTATAGTACCACTGGGGCTGTATATACCTCTGGGGATGCTGTATACTACCTCTGGGGCTGCTGTATACTACCACTGGGGCTGCTGTATACTACCACTGGGGCTGCTGTATAGTACCACTGGGGCTGTATGTACCTCTGGGGCTGCTGTATACTACCACTGGGGCTGCTGTATACACCTCTGGGGCTGCTGTATACTAACTACTGGGGCTGCTGCTGTATATACCACTGGGGCTGCTGCTGTATACTACCACTGGGGCTGCTGTATATACCTCTGGGGCTGCTGTATACCACACTGCTGGGGGCTGTATACCTGTGCTGGGGTCCACCCTCGGCTTATACACGAGTCAATAGGTTTTCCCAGGTTTTGGGGGCAAAAGTAGGGGGGTCGGCTTATACACGGGTCGGCTTATACACGAGTATATACGGTAATTTCATACAAAACTCCAAAAATGGGGAGGACAAACATAATATTTGGTTGGGCACCCTTTGGAATAAATAATTGCAAGTAATCCCTTTCTTTAACTATCAGCAAGCTTTTTGCATCTCTCAACAGGGATTTTGGATCACTCTTCTTTTGCAAAGTGCTCCAGGTCTCTTCATATTTGAAGGGTGCCTTCTCCCACTGTAGAACTCTTGAGAACTTTGATTCCATCCATTTCTTAGTACTTATTAAAGTTTGTTTAGAGTCATTGTCCTTCTAGAAGACCCATAGCATAGGATGCAAACACAGCATTCTGACATTGGGCACTACATTGTGACCCAAATATCTTAGGTAATATTCAGATTTCATGTTGCGTTAGACACAGTCAAAGCACCCAGTACTAGGGGCAGCAAAACAACAGCAAAAATCATTGAACCTCCATCATGTTTGACTGTAAGTACTGTGTTACTTTCTTTGCAGGGCTAATTCCTTTTTTGTTCTACAGCAGAATGATGTAATTTACCAAAAAACTCTATATTGGTCTTATCTGTCTACCACATGCTTTCCCATAAGGATGCCCCCACATGCTATAAGACTGAGATTCGTCAACGGACCTTCCCACTGGACTATATAGGACCTTCCCACTGGACTACGTAGGACCTTTTTTATTTTCAATATATTGGTCAACAGGGGTTTTGTGTTGGGGAGTATTGTTTTCAATTTTTTGGGGGGTTGTGATTATCTGTGTCCTTACGGATTTGGGTAGTAATGTTGAGTATCTGATTACTGCCTCGATGTTACTAACCTTTGGGCTTGATACCAGCTGGCAATTTTCAGTTGCACATTCTGCCACAACTATAAGGCAGCTGGAAGAGTCAGATACAGTGCCAGAAAATGGCGCTTCTATGAATGTGTAATTTTCTGGGGAGGCTGTGGGTTGCAATTGACAGTGGGGTAGAGGGGCCAGAAAACTTGGGCCTTCCGACCCTTAGGATTCCAGCCCCCAGCTGCCTAGTTGTACATGGCTGAAACAAAAATATGGCAAATCTCTGCATCCTTTTTTTAAATTATTTTATGAAATAATTAAAAAAAAGCCATGACTAAGACAGTTCTCTGTCGAAACGCTTCGGTGTTAGCACATACTGTCTGTATTTGGATGGATGGCGGTCATGTTTGAATAAATCCTCATAATTGCAAGTTTATGAGTGCTTGATTTTTCTACATTATTATTGGCGATTGCCGGTCCAGAGACCAGGACTGTGTCCGTGCACCATTTCGTTGTACTGGAGTACTACTATTTCAACTGGGTGAGCTGAACTTTCCTTCTACCTTTCCCCTGCTACCAATTAAAAAAAAGGGCTTCCTTATATTTTTAGTTACCAGCCATATAAAACTAGGCAGCTGGGCATGGGTGGCGCCCGTAGCTGCCTGCTGTACCTGCCTGGTGACAAAACATAGAGTGGAGCTCCACATCACATTATGACATCTTGAAACCCTTTCTTTTTCCCACCCTAATCTAGCTTTATTCACTGTCACAACAGTAAACAATTTTTCAAAAAAGATGCAGCAAAATCCACATGAAAAAAATGAAGGAAAACACACCATTGGCACACCCATTTCTCTGCTGCATTTTTTTTTTGAAGGTGCAGATTTCTGGAAGCACAAAATCTGCACCACTGTTTTCTAGTAGGCACATAGCCTATGGATATGTTCACACAATCAGTGTTTGCAGTGGTTTGGACACAGCATGTTATCAATATGTCTAAACCGCTGTGTTGTGCAGTGCAAGCACAGTGTATGGAATTTACAGAAATCCTGTGCCCACTGTGCTTGCTTTCTCCATAGCACTAACTGAACTACAGGGCGGCCTTCTGTACCACCAATTGACTGCAGCATGTCAATTTAGCGCTATGGAGTCACAGGTGATCGTAGTGGGTGAATGTAAGGAAAAGCTGATGTGGGAACGTGTGGCTGCATTCATTTGCAGAGGTCCCCAGCATCCCTGCAGGAGAGGAGACACTGCATCCAAGACACAGTCTCTGAATCTTGTGCACATAGGCTAAAAGTGAGACATTTTGTGTGAAAAAAAAGAAAAAGTTCAATATGACGACCTGTTGTTAATAAATTCTGTGAAGCACCTGTGGGTACCAAATGCTCACAATACCCCAAAATAAAATCCTTGAGGGGTCTTGTCCACAAAATGGTGGCATTTATGGGGAGTTTCAGCTGTTTAGGCCCCCTAATGACCCTGTAAATGAGACATAGTGCCCGCAATCTTTTTCAGCTTTTCCAAAATTCATATATAGCTCCTTCCAATTCTAAGCCCTCCCATTTGTCTGAACAGAACTTTTTGTCTACATGTAGGGTTCTGTTGTGCTCACAAGAAAGTGGATAACAAACTTTTTGGTATTTTCTCTTGTAAAAGTGAAAAATTTGGTAATAAAATAACACCTTTGAGAAAAAAAAGAGAATTTTCAATATGTCGATCTATTGTTATCACATTTTGTGAAGTACCTGTGGGTTCAAAATGCTCACTATACCCCTAGATATAATAGATAAGGGGTCTAGTTTCCAAAATGGGGTCATTTGTGAAAGGGTTTTTGCTGTTTAGGTACCTTAAGGGTCTGGGATGTGCAACATGGTGCCTGTCATCTAGTTCAGCCAAATTTGCTTTGCAAATTTAAATATGGCTCCATCTGTTCTGAGTCCTGCTGTTTGTCCAAGCAGAACTTTTTGACTACATGCAGGTTATCGCCACCCTCATTAGAATGTGAGTGACAAATTTTGGGGTCCACTTTTTGGTGGTACCTCTTGTAAAAGTAAAAAATGTGGTGCTAAAGCAGTATTATGACCTTTTGTTATCAAATTCTGTGAAGTACCTGTGGGCTCAAAATGCTCACTTAATACCTTGATATAATCTTTGAGGGGTCTAGTTTCCAAAATTGGGGCATTTGTTGGACGTTTTTGCTGTTTAGGTATCTTGGGAGCCTGGGAAAAGCAAAATGGTGACCGTCATCTCTTTCAGACGAATTTGCTTTCCAAAATTCAAATAGAGCTCTTTCCCTTCTGATCCCTCTCATTTGTTCAAACAGCAGTTTCTGACCACATGTTGGGTATGGGCACATTCAAAAGAAACAGGGTAAAAATTTTGACATCAAATTTGTCATGCTGTCCCTTCTAAAAGTGCATAAATTGAGGCTAAAACAACATTTTTACATAAAATATAAAAGTATTTTTTAAATTCCACTTATCATTCGTTCCTTTGAAGCAGTGAAGGGATTAATAATCTTTTTGAATGTGCTTTTGGGTAACATGAGGGGTGCAGTTTTTGTCAATTTATTTCTGTCATATAAGCCCCTCAAAGTGACTTTAAATGTGACGTGGTCCCTAAAAAGTGGTTTTGTAAATTGTGTTGGAAATATGAGACATTGTTGATAAACTTTGAACCCTTATAACTTCCTAACGAAAAAAAATGGTTTGCAAAATTGCGCTAATGTAAGGGGCCTTTCACACTTGCGGATTTTTCCTGATTTGGAAGATCAAGAAAAACCTGATTCTTAAGGCCACTTTACACACACAGATATCTGTGTCCAACTTCTGAACAGATCAGATTGCAGTGAAATCATGAACACATTGCTCCATTTTGTGGCTGTGTACAAATGTAACAATGTGTCCATGATTTCACTGCAACCAGAGATCTGTTCAGAAGTTGGTCACAGATATCTGTGTGTGTAAAGTGGCCTTAAGGGCCACTTTACACACACCAACTTATCTGTCCAACTTCTGACCAACTTACTGGTTGCAGTGAAATCATGGACACATTGCTCCATTTTGTGGCTGTGCACAAATGGAACTATGTGTCCATGATTTGACTGCAACCAGCAAGTTGGACAGAAGTTGGACAGATAAGTTGGTGTGTGTAAAGTGGCCCTTAGGGCCACGTCACACACAGAGATATCTGTGCAGATATTGTTCACAGATCTCTGGTTGCAGTGAAATCATGGACACAATGTTACATTTTGTGGCTGTGTACAAATGGAGCAATCTGTCCATGATTTCACTGCAACCAGAGATCTGTGAACAATATCTGGCCAGATATCTGTGTGTGTGACCCCAGCCTTAGAATCAGGTTTTTTCCTGATCTTCCAAATCAGGAAAAAAAAACGCAAGTGTGAAAGGCCCTTAAAGTAGACATGTGGGAAATGTTATTTATTAACTATTTTGTGTGATATTACTCTCTGGTTTAATGGCCACTTTACACGTCCTGATATCGGCGTCCAACTCCGACCAAAAGTCACGTGGTTCGTGCGTTGGCCCCGATATCATTCGTGTGTTGTATGGTTTAAATGTCCAATACGATGCATGAACGATGCGAAACCGATATCGGGGATCAAATGAGCCTGCTCTCCAACGGCCCGATATTGGATGGGCGTTGTGGCAGGATCGTGCTGTGTAAAAGCCCAACTACGATGTGGAGTACAACTTCCCCTATCCTGTCCCATGTTAAATGGTCGTTCCTGGGTCGGCCGTACAAGGAGGTGTATACATCGTAGTGGCGTTGCCAGCCGATATCGCGCTGTGTAACATCTCCTATGTGATCTTGGAATTCTGCACAGAAAAAGCGCGCTCCCTCGTTGGATCCAATATTGGACCGACGTTGGGACGTGTAAAGTGGCCATAACAGAATAAAAGTTCAAAAGTTGAAAAATTGTTACATTTTTTAATTTTTTTAAAAATTTCATTTTTTCTAGAAATAAATGCAAAAAATATTGTTGTACATTTACCAGTAACATGAAGTCCAATATGTCACGAAAAAACTATCTTGGAATTACTGGGATCCGTTGAAGCATTCCTGAGTTATATTCTCATAAAGTGACACTGGTCAGAATTGCAAAAATGGTCTGGTCATTAAGGTGAAAATTGGCTCAGTCAATAAGGGGTTAAAGATGCCAATAATTTTGTTTGACCCATTTTTATAGTTTTGTGTGAAATTATGTCCAATTTACCTTTTACCCTTTTTTTTGTGCTATTCCAATATTCGCAAAGGAAATACTGATGGGTGTGACAAAACTTTGGGTGTGACAAAAATTGCAATAATTTTCTTTTTTGGAACAATTTCAAGAGTGTCAACAATTTTGGCTATAACTGTACTTCAGTACTGAAAATTGCTGAATTCTCTTAACATACTGTGAAATCTACATGTGGTTTGAATACCATATATACTCGCGTATAAGCCGAGTTTTTCAGCCCAAAAATTGGGCTGAAAAGTCCCCCCTCGGCTTATACGCGAGTATATACCCAGTATACAGCCGCCCGCCACCCCCATCAGTATACAGGCCCCCCCATCAGGATCCAGGGCCCCCCCTCCTTGCTCCGCAAAACCTGCAAAGGAAAATGATTATACTTATCACTGTCCTGTCGCCGCCGGACCGCCGCTGCCATCGCGATCCCTGTCTTCTTCCAGCGTCTTCCGGCTTCCTGTGGTCAGAGGCAATGACGTCATTGGCGCAGACCACAGGAAACCGAAAGACGCTGGAAGAAGACGGGGATCACGATGGCAGCGGCGGTCCGGCGGTGACAGGACAGTGATAAGTATAATCATTTTCCTTTGCAGGTTTTGTGGAGCAAGGAGGGGGATGCCCTAGATCCTGATGGGGGGGCCTGTATACTGATGGGGGTGGCGGGCGGGCGGCTGTATACTACCACTGGGGCTGTATATACCTCTGGGGCTGCTGTATACTACCACTGGGGCTGTATATACCTCTGGGGCTGCTGTATACTACCACTGGGGCTGCTGTATACTACCACTGGGGCTGCTGTATACTACCACTGGGGCTGCTGTATACTACCACTGGGGCTGCTGTATACTACCACTGGGGCTGCTGCTGTATATACCACTGGGGAGGCTGCTGTAACACTGCTGGGGCCTGTATATACCACTGGGGAGGCTGCTGTATACCACACTGCTGGGGGCTGTATACCTGTGCTGGGGTCCACCCTCGGCTTATACACGAGTCAATAGGTTTTCCCAGATTTTGGGGGCAAAAGTAGGGGGGTCGGCTTATACACGGGTCGGCTTATACACGAGTATATACGGTACTTTGATAAATAGAAATGCTGATTTGAAGAGGAAAAAAATGTTTATGCCTACAGCAAATTTCTGTCAGGGTACCTTTACACGCGGCAACTTTTCTAGGAATTTCACTGGCAACTTACTGGTTGCAGTGAAATCATGGACATATTGTTCTATCTTGTTGCTGAGTACAAAGGGAACAATGTGTCCATGATTTCACTGCAACCAGTAAGTTGTCAGTGAATTTCCTAGAAAAGTTGCCGTGTGTAAAGGTACCTTCAAAGCTCAGTAAGGCTAGGGTCACATTAACATTACTGGCTGCGCTGGAGGGTTGCATTAAAAACATAGGTTTTGGCAGCCTAAATGCAGTGCTACCACCATGGTAGCGCCGCGTTATCGATGCCAATGCTTACCTATGGTGACGCGGCTCCTAGAGTGGCTCCAACGCCGACATTTCAGTGAAATCTTGCGCTTTTTCCTAACACGAGAAAAGACGCTTTTGAAAGCATTTTTAAAGCAACCCCCTTTTAACGTTAAGGTGACCCAAGCCTAAAGGTACTGTTACACGAGGCAATGTTGCCGGCAACATTGTCCAAAAGTGACGTAGGCATCGATGTTGCCATTGACATTGCTAGTGCGTTGCAACATGTGACAGGGCGATTCAACAGTGATAAGTTGCTTTAGGCGGCCGTCACACGCTGAGATATCGGTAGCGATATTGTAAGCGATCACGTGCACGTGCAATCGCTTACAATATCGCTCACATCGCTGGTGAGATGTCACACAGACAGACTCACCAGCGATGTGGAGCCGCGATCTCGCTGGTAACTATGGTACACATCGGGTAACTAGGCGCCGCGCGTCGCTTAGTTACCCGACGTGTACCATAGTTACCATCTCCTAGCATAGACTCTGCGCAGGGAAATCGCTCATCGTGGTGTCATACACCACGATGAGACAGATCGTCAAATCGCTCATCGCTAGATCTGAGAACCGGACCTCAGATCAGCGATGTCACGATCAAGCGATTTAACATCGTAAATCGCTTGATTACATGCAACGATTTCTTGCCCGATATCGCTTCAGCGATCAAAAAGGAGATCGCTTAAACGATATCGGGCAAGAAATCGTTCCGTGTGACGGCTGCCTTAGTGGAGTTGCCAGGTTTTTGAACATGTTCTGAAACCTGGCAATTTTGCCCAGGCTATCTGCTAGTATCGCTCTGTGTGACACCGCAATAGTGATGTTGAAAGCAACTTCCCCATTAACTATATTGATAAGGATTGCTCGATGGGTTGCTCATACCCAGCGAACGAAAGTTGCTTTCAACATCCTAGTTGCATTGCCTACGATAGCTCTGCGTGTGACATCTCCAAGGCAATCTTTGAAAAGTGCCAAAAACGTGCGCACTCCCGTGAAGTTGCCGGCAACTTCGCAGCAACGTTGCCACGTGTAACGGTACCTTAAAGGCCCAGTTAGACACACAGATAATTGTGCAGAGATTGTTTGCAGATCTCTGATTGCAGTTAAATCATGGACACATTGTTCCATTTTGTAGCCGTGTACAAATGGAACATTGTGTCCATGGTTTCACTGCAACCAGAGATCTGTGAACAATCGCTGAACAATTATCTGTGTGTGTAACTGGGCCTTTAGAGATAGTTTTTCAAAGATTAAAGTCGCTTGATAAAGTATTTATTCCCCATAATCTTTTCCACATTTTTTCAAATTACTCAAAGACATTTAAATGTATTTTATTGGGATTTTATGTGATATGACAACAGCAAGTAGCAAGTATTTATGAAGTGAAAAGAAAAAAGTGCATGGTGTTTTATGTATTAAAATAATTGTGACTTGCATTTGTATGCTTCTCTCCTGAGTCAATACTTTGAAGAAGGTTTTGCTGCACTTAGGCTAGGGTCACATCTGCATTTTTTTTTTTAAAACCTGATCCGGTTTTGAGCTTTCAAAAAGCTCAAAGCCGGGGCAGGAACTGTTCCCCATAGGAGCCCATTATGGTATGCTTGTAAAGCAATCCGGTTACCGGCTCCGAATCTGTAGCCTGCGTGAAAAATCATGCAGGCTGCAGTTTTTGGAGTGGTTCTCTGACCTGCAATGCGGTAACCGCATTGCTCAGGATGTTTAATCCTGAGCAATGCGATTAGCGTATAGTTTGTTCATTCCTGCTGCCACAGGGATGAACAAACTGTTAACAGTGTAATAAAAGATGCAATATTAATAATAGTTGTGGGAAACATGTCTCTAGGGGTGCCCATCCCCTAGAGACATGCTGCCCACTCCTGTGGGCATGTCATGGGTTAATGAAATCAATGGGGCACAAATGTACACTTTTTGGATGCGTTTTTAGCGGTAAAAATGCATAGAAACGCAAATTAAGCAAAACGCAGACCCGGCTTAGATGTGAAATAGACCTAAGTATTAAAGTAGAGAATCAATGTAAAACATCCAATACACTAACCAGAGAATCAATGTAAAAAATACAATTAAAGCAGAGACACAATGTAAAAAATACAGTACAGTAATTAGATACAATACAATAAGCATAGAATCCATGTAAAAAGTACAATACAATATTTAAAGCAAAAATAAAGGTGACCTAGCTCAAAAGAGCTAACAATCTACAATAAGATAGGGGTTGCACAAAGTACAGGGGCTTATTACAGTGATAGTCCAGACATCTTGAGGAAGTGGGGGATAGAAATAAAGTTACATGAATGGTCAACAGACAATCTGTGTAGAGCTTTTGGGTTTGGTGGAGTTTGAAGAAAAGTTGTGTCCAGAGCGATAGTTCCATTATAGCTAAGTTATTTTCCTTATTGTAGTCATCCTATTGTAAAAAGGGCACCTATGCCCCAGTCCCAGTTTTTTGCAGCTTTTAACAGGTTTTCCTCCAGGATTGAAATGTATTTATCTCTATCCATATTTGCATCAACACTGAACAGCTCCCCTGTCCCTGCTGAAGAAAAGCATTCCCACAGCATGAGGTTGGCACCACCTTATTTGACAGCAATGGTCCCTTTACACGCGGCCACAGAAAGGTAGACACCGGCAGGCATCAGACACAATTGTGCATGTTGCCTTGAAAAGACCATGATGTGGCGGCGTGTAATTCAGGACTTTCCTTCCTTCAGGGAAGACACAGGAAGGAAAGTCCTGAATTTCATGCCGCCACATCGTGATCTTTTCAAGGCAACAGGCACAATTATGTCTGATGCCTGCCGTTGTCTACCTTCCTGTGGCCAATTGTAAAGGGACCATGAGGATAATGCTTTCAGGCTGATGTGCAGTGTCAGTTTTCCACCATACATATTGTTTTTCTGAAATGGCATATGGAAGAAGGTGCTCTGGTCAGATGAGACTAAAGTAGAACATTTTGGACTATATGGCTTACCATACTTAAATTATTTACACCCAAGGCCAGTATATGTGCATCCACATTTGCTCTTCTATGCTGGACTCTTCAACTTTTTTTTACCATAGGGTATAGCTTTTTGCTAGATCAGGTGCTAATGTAACATGTTGACTGAGATGAGCAAATTCATTTATGTCAATTGAACTAATTTCTTCATATTTATTCTCAAATTTTATGAAATTCACTGTACTCTGAAAATTTGAATCATTTGCAATTTATGTGAATTGGCAAAAATGACCACCACTTTTTTACACAGTGCAAAAGATTGCATCAGCCACCAAAGGCTCACATGACTTCAGCCATGACTGACAGGCTTTCCAATAGTGCTTTGCAGCTATCACATCATATAGCACAGCCAAACATAGTATATAGCACATCTGCTAACACAGCAGCCTTTTTGGAGTACATTTGAGAAAAGGACAGGAGACTCTAAAAATACTGTTCAGTTAGTGTGTGCGTTTGTATGTTTGTGTGCATGTGTGCATGTGTTTGAGACAAAACAGCAAGGAGCCGTAGCCATCAATTTATCCATAGAAAGATGTTGACTGACAATTTTTTACAATGGGGATACATAAAACACTGCCTATGAGTAGTAGCTCATCCCAAAAACAGGAAAAAGTAGGATGATCAGCCAACAATACAATATACATGGAGGCTTCTGAACTATCCTCTAACAGATAAACAAGTAATCTTGAAAGAGTGAATGAAATGTACTGTTTGATTTGCAATGCCCAGTTCTTTTGTTCTCAGTGAAACAAGCCTCACCAGAGGAGTCTAGCAGTGGCTTTGTCCAAGAAAACACACAAACATTTAGCTGATAAGTTGGAAGAGAAAGAGCGGTTGGCCAGACTATTGTTCAATCAGCAGCAAACTACCATATTTTTTGAACTATAAGATGTACTTACGATGCCCACAGGACCGTGGGGTATTCAGTAACCAGGCCGGTGGCAGGGACCCGGCTCTGTGACCCTGGGTGTGCAGAAAAAGAGGATTATTTATAGGGGATAAGGTTGTGACACAACCTGTGGTAATTCTGGTCAGAGTGACCAGTGACCAGCTCTGGGGCTGGTGGAATGGCAGCCTGGATGGTTTCACTCCCTATAGGTAGAGCTAGGCCCCAGGTGGATGTAATGTTAGTCAGTAGGGGTGATGACAGTGTAGGCGATTACAGGGAGAGGAAGAAGGAGGCCAACAGAGTCATACAATTCTTTACCTTTACTTGATGATCAGTCAAGTTCACCCACCCGGGTGCTGTGCTCCTCCAATGGGCAGCCAAGTTAGTCACCAGGTGGTTAGGGTGTTGGCAGCTATCCATGCAGGCCCAGCTTCCTCTGGTTTGCTAGTTAAGGCTTGCAGTCCTTTGGCTAGGTTAGGGGCTGGTCCTCTCTGCAACCTGGTCCCTCCACGCACCCTCAGATGATCACGGATGCGGGGTGCCATGGGTGGATTTCCCACAGCCGTGCCCCCTGGGAACCCTTTCCCTTCTCCGCAGGCATCCTGCTTGCTCAGTGTCCCAACTCCAACTCTTCTATGTCTATCTCTCTCTTCTAATCCCTCCTCCAGCCAGGAGATGGGGCCCTCCCTCAAAAGGGTCAGCCAAAATCCCCCAGCCTGGTTTCAGAGTGGTGTTGTGTGCAATTATGTGTCTTGGGATCAAGACCCCTCTCATCTTAGAATGGTGACAACACAAGTGTGGAGTAGGTGCAACATCACTGTGACGACCAGACCACATTGGCATCACACACTTTGTTTCCCAAAAATTTTGAAAGAAGAGGGGGATGCATCTTATAGCCTTCAAGTACCTGGCTCTGGCTTTAGGCGGGTAGCAGCGCGGGGTCACAAAACATAGGAGGAGAGTCACATGAGTCACTGGAGGAATACGCATTTCCGCTGTTTAATTATATTAATGTGCACTGCTCGGCATGCCCATAATCTCCCACCCACCTATCTGCATTAAAACCAGAACCGAGAAGTGGGCAGGATTATGGGCACAAGCAGCAGTGCTAATGCACTAATGTTTTTCAGTCTGTCTTCAAAAAAATGGTGTAATGGTCGCACATTTTTCGACCATCATTTACAGTGTCATTTTATTGAAGACAGTCTTTAGAATCCTCAGGTCGTTTCCAAAATGGTGCCAACAGCAACATATGCACAATTACATCTTAAACTATAGTCTTATCCTTTAAGATGCAACTACGCATGCGCGGTCGTGGTCGCCATTTGATGATTCTACTAGAGATGAGCGAGTACTAAAATGCTCGGGTGATCGAAACTCGGGCCGAAAATCTCAAAATACTCGTGTACTCGACCCGAGCACCGAGCCCAATGTTATCCTATGGGAGACCTGAGTATTTTTCTGGCATGACCCCCGGCAGCATGGAAAAACCCTAAAAATGTCACAAAAGTATCAGGACAGTGCTTAAATGACATGGGAACAGCATGGGGAAGACTCCTGTAAGCATTTCAGACCCCAAGGTCGCTGCTGTGAGCAATGTTGGAAGACTATTACGCCACTTTCACAGACTGTCAAGAAAACGTTACAAAATGAAACGAAAATGGATTTTCATGGAAAAAATATTAAGGGCTCATTACCACTTGTGAGACAGAGTTGGTGTATGTTAGATTTTGGATCAAATGAAAGATTTTTTTCAAAAAAATTGTGTGTGCACTCCCATGCCCCTGGGAAGAAACGTAGATGAAGGCCTCTTTAAATAATGTGCCCATTTTAAGGAAGTGGGTATTTTTAGTATTGCTCTAGGCAGGGCTGCTAAACATTGGGAGGCATCACAATGTCCTAGGCAGGGCTGTCAAAAGTTGGGAGGCACTCTGATGCCCATGGATGGAGGCGTGCATGAGGGCCTCTTTTAATAATGTGCCCATTATAAGAAGTGGGTCTTTTGTAGTATTGCCCTAGGCAGGGAAGCTAAAAATTGCGTGGCACTCTGATGCCCGTGGATAGAGATGTGCATGAGGGCCTCTTTAAATAATGTCCCCATTGTAAGCAAGTGGGTCTTTTGTAGTATTACCCTTGACAGGGCTGATAAACATTGGGAGGCACCACAATGTCCCTGGAAGAGACGTACATGAAGGTTCTTTAAATAATGTGCCCATTTTAAGCAAGTGGGTCTTTAGTAGTATTGCCCTATACAGGGCAGCCAAAAGTTGGGAGGCACTTCAATGCCCCTGGATAGAGACGTGCATGAGGGCCTCTTTAAATAATGTGCCCATTTTAAGGAAGTGTATAAATACAAAAAAGGGTGGAGACAAGAGGTGCAATAGTGCCCTATCACTAGTGACACAGTCTGTGTAAGTTCATCAACAGGTGTACACTCACCTGATCCAGTTGTGTGCCCCACAACTGGTTTGTAAGCATTTGGTTTTTAGCTGCTGCAGGATCTCCACCAGCCACTCGCACGTGGAAAACCGCTCAGATGTTGGGAAGATGGTGTATCACAGTCCGCGCTGCTGCCCCATCAAGGCGCTGCTGCCCACCTTCATCAAGGTGCCAGGATAGGTGCCGAAACGCGTTGGTGGAATAAAGGAGATTGTTACTTTTGGAACCCTGCATTCCTTGTGACTTCTTGGAACCTTGCATTTCCTTGTGATTCCATTGGGGCAGCAGCGCGGACCGTGATATACCATCTTCCAAACATCTGAGCATTTTAAGGAAGTGGGTCATTTGTAGTATTGACCTAGGCAGGGCTGCCAAAAGCTGGGAGGAACTCTGATGCCCCTGGATGGAGGCGTGCATGAGGGCTTCTTTTAATAATGTGCCCATTATAAGGAAGTGGTTCTTTTGTAGTATTGCCCTAGGCTGGGAAACCAAAAATTGTGTGGCACTCTGATGCCCCTGGATAGAGGCGTGCATAAAAGCCTCTTTAAATAATGTGCCCATTTTAAGGAAGCTGGTTTATTTTTAGGATTGCCCTAGGAAGGGCTGCCAAAAATTGGGAGGCATTGCGATGCCCCTGGGAAGAAACATGGAGGAGAGCCTCTAAAAATTGTTCCCATTACAAAGGAGCGGGTCTCCTGTACTTGTAATGCCCATTTTATAAGCATGGACTAAAACATTTACTTCTGGGGGATATACATGAAACTAATGCCTAATGGCCACTTTACACGCAGCTACAGGTAACAGGTTTTCCACAGGTAACTTACTGGCTGCAGTGAAATCATGGAGACATAGTTCCATTTGTACACAGCAACAAGATAGAACCATGTCTCCATGATTTCACTGCAGCCAGTAAGTTACCTGTGGAAAACCTGTTACCTGTAGCTGTGTGTAAAGTGGCCATAACTTTTGAACGGTTAGGGTCATCATCATCATAAATATGATGTAAAAAAATTATGGTTTTGTGGCATCATGAACCACGGTCACACTGATCATATGATGGTGGTGGATGAGGAGAAGGAGGAGCAGTACAGCAAGTAGACAAAGACATGAAGTGTGTACCGATGTGTGGGTGTGCGGAGGTGCATGGCAATCTACCGGCACAAAATTTAAATTCCGCTATCATTTAGTGGTGGTGTGGTGAAGTCAGGCCCAATCCAACTCTTGTTCATCTTGATCAGAGTCAGCCTGTCAGCATTTTCAGTTGACAGGTGGGTGCGTTTATCTGTAATGATTCCACCTGCGGCACTAAAAACACGCTCTGACAAAATGCTAGCGGCAGGGCAGGCCAGGACTTCCAAGGCGTAGAGAGCCAATTCCTGCCACGTGTCCAGCTTGGATACCCAATAATTATAAGGCACAGAGGAGACTAGGAGCACTTTAGTACGATCGGCAAGGTACTCCCTCAGCATCTTGGCAAACTTTGCAGTCCTTGTGACACTATATATAAAAAAAACTCACCAAATTTTGGCCTCTTACAAATACCGTTGCATTTAGCAGGATACTATCAGCCACCTCACCTCACCTCAGTCACCTTGTGACCCTACCCGCACCTCAGGGCTGTGGTACGGGAGGTGCTGAGAAAAGTGTTCTAGATCTTTGAGAGTGTTCCCCTACCTCTGCTGGATTGGACTTGTGCCTCTTTCAGCCGGACTACATGGTTGTCCACTGAATCGTGACCTCTGCGCTAGCATTTTCAGAAGGGAATTTTTTGACTAATTCCGCGACTATGGCCTTCTGGTACTGCAGCATTTTTGTAGACCTCTCCGCCTCGAAAATAAGAGAAATAAAGTTCTCCTTGTAGCGTGGGTCTAAAAGTGTCACCAACCAGTAATGAGTGTCCGCCAAGATGTTGATAACTAGAGATGAGCGCCGCCACCCTGGTGTTCGTGTTCGATTCGATTCGCCGAATTGACGGAGTGTTCGACGAATGTTCGTCGAATGCTCGACGAACACCGTCGAACATCCCGGAACACAAAAAAACCGGCTTGTGGGCTGTTTCACTTCCACAATGTATATACATACAAATAAAGTGTAAAAAATACAAAAATAATGTATGCCCACCTGTCCGCGGTCCACCAAACCCTCCGGTATGGTCCTGTGTCTTCCAGGACCTGTGGTGACGTCAGTTCTCGCGGGAACTTCGGTCACATGACCGGAGTTCCGCGAGAACATGACGTCACCACAGGTCCTGGAAGCACCGGACCTTGCCGGAAAGCTTAAAATAGATATTTTTATGTTTCGGACCCTTTCTTTAAGTAACTTTTACTTAAAGAAAGGGTCCGAATCATAAAAATATCTATTTTAAGCTTTCCGGCAAGGTCCGGTGCTTTCAGGACCTATGGTGATGTCACGTTCTCACGGGAACTCCGGTCACGTGACCGGAGTTCTCACGAGAACTGACGTCACCACAGGTCCTGGAAGCAATAGGACCTTGCCGAAAGCGTAAAATAGATATTTTGATGATTCGGACCCTTTCTTTTACTTAAAGAAAGGGTCCGAATCATAAAAATATCTATTTTACGCTTTCCGGCAAGGTCCTATTGCTTCCAGGAACCTGTGGTGACGTCACGTTCTCGCAGGACTCCGGTCATGTGACCGGAGTTCCCGCGAGAACTGACGTCACCACAGGTTCTGGAAGACACAGGACCATACCGGAGGCTTCGGTGGACCGCGGACAGGTGAGCATACATTATTTTTTTATTTTTAAAACTTTATTTGAGTTCGGTAATGTTTATTTTGGCTCAAAATGCGGCAGATGCGGTTTTCTGACCGCATCTGCCGCATTTTTCGAACCAAAATCGAACATGTTCGATATTCGCCGAATTTGAACCAAATTGTTCGAATTCGGCGAATGACTCGAATAGCGCCAAAATCAACTCGAATTTGAGATTGGCGAACTATTTGAATCGAACATCGCTCATCTCTATTGATAACGCGAGGGTCACGAGACAGGTAGCGTAACATAAAGTCAGCCATTAATAAACTAAACAGACACAATTTTGGAGAGTTTCAGCCCAAATCATGGTAGTACACGGATAGCCAAAGTGAAATTATTTTATTGTTGACAAAACCATAAAAATACAGTGGCTCCTTACTGTACCAAAAAAATCACAGACAGTTAAAATTGCAGAGACGGTTTAGAGGACAATGGAGGTGATAAATCCAACAATCAGCACAGTGTAGAGAGACCCTAGCAATGAGAAAAGTGGGGAAATCATAAAGGTGCCATAACCTACTGTAGAAAAACCCTATGGTCAGGTCCCTGATTCTCATTAATATCAGTTAAAGGGCCAAAATCTATAAGGTAACCAGGCAGACCTAATATCCAGAGTCACACAGTTATATAAAGTCGCCCACTTACCCATTCTGGCTATTATCTCTGGCTGGTGTTGGATAGGGGATTCCCCGACGCATTTCTCCCTATCGAGCTTCCTCAGAGGGCTGCTCTCCCATGGTGGAAAACCCTCTTATATAGTCCCCCCACCAGGTGTGCGGCATCGCCGGTTTGATTACTGCACATGCCTGGTCGCGTCATCCCTGGGCGCCCGGCCGAGCTCATCACCCCTAGATCCTAGGTTGAGAACATCAATGGCCATAAATTTCAAATTTTTCAGGCCGCAATCGTGTCTAATTTTAAAGTGGTGGGCAGGGTTTTCAATCTCGGGTCCCCCAGTTCCATTTTAGCCGCGCCCAGAATATCCTTGACGTGTTCACGTGTTCTCACCTTAAACTCTCGGCTGGTGAGGCCGATGTAGATGAGACCACAAGGACACGTCGCATGGTAAATTACATTTCTCGTACTGCAGGTGGCAAACTTCCGAATCTCGAAAACTCTGCCTTCCGCAGATAAGAACGTTTTTGATCTCTGCATGTTTGGGCACACCACACACTCCCCACATTGGTAAATCCCGGTGCGTACCCTACCACCACTTACTATTGATTTCACAGTCGCCACATAGTGGCTGTGTACCAAATCATCACGAAGATTGCAACTTCTTCTGGCTGTCATCGATGGTTCACTCCCTATGGTATCCCTTAGGGGGGGGACCAACTTGAGAATACCCCAATGTTTTTTGAGTATCCTCCTAATGTCTATCCATTTGTTGTTATATGTGGTTATAAATCTGATCGTGGATCTCCCGGCTCCCTCATCCTTCTCTCTTCCCCTTAAAAGGGTACTTCGTTCAGCTGTTTTGGCCCGATGGTAACCCTGTTTTATGCTACGTCCACTATACCCCCTTGATTCAAACCTATCCCTAAGGTCACGAGCCTGCTCCTGGAAAAATTTGTCCTCTGAGCAAAAATTGGTATATTGGGATGGCAGATATAGTAGAGGGGGTATGAGCGGAAGTAGCATGCAACAGCTTAACTGAGGTCTCCTTCATATGCATGTTAGTTTGTAGGGAACCATCAGGATGCACTATTAGCTTAATGTCCAAAAAATCAATCGACGACGTGTGGTGCTTATGGGTCAGTTTGATATTATATATATTAGAATTTAAATATTCCATAAATTCATGGAGCTGTGTTGGTGAACCCTTCCAAAGCACCAACACATCGTCGATATAACGTAGCAAACACAGCGCCTGGGTGGCGGCGTGGGCGCCCTCCCCGAAAATCTCTCTCTCCCAGTAACCAAGAAAGAGATTTGCGTAAGAGGGCGCGCATGCCGCACCCATCTCTGTGCCGCAGGATTGAAGAAAAAAAACGATCCTTAAAAAGGAAGAAGTTGTGAATTAGAATGAACCTTAGGAGATCCAGGATCAGACCACATAAAGGTTTTTCCCACCTACTACTCTCCAAATAAAAAGTCACTGCTCTTAATCCATCTTCATGGCGGATAGACGAGTATAAAGACTCGACATCCGCCGTGACTAATAAAGTCCCCTTCTCCACAAAGATCCCGTCCACCTGTCAGGACGTCCGAGGTGTCCCGGACATAGGAGGGCAGTGCTTCCACCAAAGGGTGCAGGTAAAACTCAATAAACCTGCACATGGGGTCACACAGCCCCCCCATCCCGGACACTATCGGACGTCCCGGAGGGCGGAAGGGATCTTTGTGGATTTTAGATAGGAGGTAGAAGGTGGGAATAACCGGTTCCTCAATCAGAAGACCCTCCATGATTTTTTGGGGGGATAATTCCTTGCTGGTAAGCCTCATCTATGATTTTGAAGAGTTCTGATTTAAATTTTGGTAAGGGATTGTGATACATACCTATATAGCTGTTATGATCCCTTAATTGCCTAAAGGCCTCTTTTTCGTACATCACAGTTGGCCAAATTACCACGTTTACCCCTTTGTCTGCCGGTTTTATAACCACAACACTCAGGTTTTTTAGCTCTAACAATGCTTGTCGCTGGGCTCGGGTTAGATTATCAACTCCACCTTTTCTCTTCTTATCCAGCATCTTAATATCCTGTGTGACTAGTCTTTGAAAGGTCTCTATCTCAGGACATAGAGACAAAGGGGGAAACGTGGTAGAGCGTGGATATATGAAGGCGGGGAACCTGGAAATGCCACTTACCGATTGTCCAGGGTCGCCCTCCTCCAGATCCTCGAGCATTTCAATAGTCTGTGATTCTGTAATTGCCGGTCCTGTGTTCCCAGTGTCATCCCTGTTGTACTTAGAATAGATTTTTCGAAGTATCAACTTCCTTGTAAATAAATGCAGATCCTTTAAAACTGTAAAAAAATCGAAATTGTTATCCGGGACAAATGAAAGACCCAGTTTCAAAACCTCAGTCTGACTCACAGTCAGACTGTGGTTAGAAAGATGAATTACCTGTAAATCTGCATTTTTACTCTTTTTACCCTGAGGTTCAGGTGGTGTGATACTTCTTTTCCCTTTTCCTGGGCCCCCTCCAGGAAACATTGGTAGTGGAATACAACCACTAGGGTTTTCTTCCAGGGATGACAGTGAGGACACGGAGACCGGGCTACCCTTAGGATCTTTTGGAGGGCTCCTAGGAGGACTTTTTGGTGGACTCTGTGGTTTTTTCTTACCACTCTTCCATTTATATACGGAATTGTTCTTATAGTCCAGACAATGCCTCTTATATTTTTTTGTTTTGGTGGCCAGGATCTCTTTCTCCCATTTCTGGAAGCTTTTTTCCAGTTCCCCGCCCAACTTCTCCATCGCTTCACTGGATAGTTCAACCACCACCTGATCCATAATTTTCGTAATATCTCCCTCTATAGAGGCCAGGGAACTCACATTCAGCCGAATCAAAAGTCTCATGTATCCTAATGAGCATGCAGTGGAAAGTTCTTCCCATTCTTGTTTAATCTGTTGATCCTCCACTCTAAATGATGGGAAAACTTGCACCCATAAACCTCGGGGAACAAGGTTCTGTGCTACATAGCGTTCTAGGAATGCCTTGTTCCAACAGATCTATATAACTGTGTGACTCTGGATATTAGGTCTGCCTGGCTACCTTATAGATTTTGGCACTTTAACTGATATTAATGAGAACCAGGGACCTGACCATAGGGTTTTTCTACAGTAGGTTATGGCTAGTGATGGGCGAATCCTAAATTACTCGGAATCGCTTGACTCTAGCGAGTCCGAGCACAGGACTCGCTACTCGTTGCGAGTCTAGCGAGTCCAATGTTAATGAATGGGGAAGCGAGTAATAGCTAGTAGTGTAAGATTTACAAATCGCAGATGTGTCTCGGAAGCTTCAGCCTGAAGCAATCCTAGTATTGCCATTTATTTGCATTGGACTCGTTTACTTTGCAAGTAATCGCTGGGAAACTTGCACAGATAAGAGTCCTGTCTGCTCTGTGTGCTGGCTGCCACAGCTCCAGGGTCCTAGAGCCCGCCTGCTGCCTGATGTAGCAGAGCTGAGATTGTTCTCAGTCTGCTCATTCCCTGTGCATAGACATCTATATCTATGCACAGGGATGAGCAGAGAGGACATCACGTTTTGGACTGCGTCGAACGGAAGAGGATTTTTTTTAATTAAAGATGGAGTCTCTAATGGCTTTTTTTTTATTTCTAATAAAACATTTTCTCTGTGTTGCGTTTTTTTTAAAACAATTTAATAGAAATTCATGGCGGTCATGTCTAATATTGGCGTGACCGCCATAAATTTCGGGCTTCGGGCCAGCTGATAATACAAAGCTGGCCCTAACCTCTTTATTACCCAACATGCCACCGCCACCAGGGCCGCTGGAAGAGCGGGGTTCAGCGCCAGAGGATGGCGCTTCAATGAACGCGCCATCTTCTGGGGCGGCTGCTGGCTGCAATTTGCAGCGGGGGGTGCCCAGAAAGCTTGGGCATCTCTGCGCTGCGGATTCCAGCCCCCAGCTGCTTAGCTGTACCTGGCTAGAAATAGAAATTGCGCGGAGCCCCACGCATTTTTTTTAAATTATTTCATGAAATTCTGAGACTCTGACTCTGAGACTCTGACTCTGAGACTCTGACTCTGACTCTGACTCTGAGACTCTGACTCTGAGACTCTGAGACTCTGAGTCTGACTCTGAGACTCTGACTCTGAGACTCTGACTCTGAGACTCTGACTCTGAGACTCTGACTCTGACTCTGACTCTGAGACTCTGACTCTGAGACTCTGAGACTCATACTCTGACTCTGAGACTCTGACTCTGAGACTCTGACTCTGACTCTGAGACTCTGACTCTGAGACTCTGACTCTGACTCTGAGACTCTGACTCTGAGACTCTGACTCTGACTCTGAGACTCTGACTCTGAGACTCTGACTCTGAGACTCTGACTCTGACTCTGAGACTCTGACTCTGACTCTGAGACTCTGACTCTGAGACTCTGAGTCTGAGAATCTGACTCTGAGACTCTGACTCTGAGACTCTGAGTCTGACTCTGAGACTCTGACTCTGAGACTCTGAGACTCTGACTCTGAGACTCTGACTCTGACTCTGAGACTCTGACTCTGAGACTCTGAGACTCTGACTCTGAGACTCTGACTCTGACTCTGAGACTCTGACTCTGAGACTCTGACTCTGACTCTGACTCTGAGACTCTGACTCTGAGACTCTGACTCTGAGACTCTGACTCTGAGACTCTGAGACTCTGACTCTGAGACTCTGACTCTGACTCTGAGACTCTGACTCTGAGACTCTGACTCTGAGACTCTGATTCTGACTCTGAGACTCTGACTCTGACTCTGAGACTCTGACTCTGACACTCTGACTCTGAGACTCTGACTCTGAGACTCTGAGTCTGACTCTGAGACTCTGACTCTGAGACTCTGACTCTGTGACTCTGACTCTGAGACTCTGACTCTGAAATTCATGAAATAATAAAAAAAAAATGCGTGGGGCTCCGCGCAATTTCTATGTCTAGCCAGGTACAGCTAAGCAGCTGGGGGCTGGAATCCGCAGCGCAGGGATGCCCAAGCTTTCTGGGCACCCCCCGCTGCAAATTGCAGCCCGCAGCCGCCCCAGAAGATGGCGCGTTCATTGAAGCGCCATCCTCTGGCGCTGAACCCCGCTCTTCCAGCGGCCCTGGTGGCGGTGGCACGCTGGGTAATAAAGGGGTTAATACCAGCTTTGTTATACAAGCTGGTATTAAGCCCGAGATTCTTAATGTCAGGCCACGTTTGACCCAGCCACTAAGAATCTCCAATAAAGGGTTAAAAAAACACAGAGAAAATTTTTTATTTGAAATAAAAACAAAAGCCATTAGGGACTCCATCTTTAATAAAAAAAATCCTCTTCCGTCCGAGGTAGTCCAAAACGCGATGTCCTCTCTGCTACATCCCCTGTGCATAGATATAGATGTCTATGCACAGGGAATGAGCAGACTGAGAACAATATCAGCACTGCTACATCATCTCTGTGAGCAGGTGGGCTCTAGGACCCTGGAGCTGCACAGAGAAGACAGCTGGACTCGGCTCGCAATGTAACAGTAGTTATTTGCGAGTTTCCCTGCTATCACTGGCACAGTAGCCGAGTCTAATGCAAACAATGGCAATCCTAGTTTTGTCAGCGTTTGCAATTGATTTGCATTGGACTCGTGCGAGTAAACACTGGGAAACTCGCAGAGTACCGAGTCCTGCGAGTCCCTTACTACTCGCCGAGTAACGAGTCCTAGCGAGTAGATTCGCCCATCCCTAGTTATGGCCCCTTTATGACTTCCCCACTGTTCTCATTGAGGGTCTCTCTACACTGTGCTGATTGTTGGATTTATCACTTCCGTTGTCCTCTAAACCGTCTCTGCAATTTTAACTGTCTGTGATGTTTTTTGGTACTGTAAGGAGCCACTGTATTTTTATGGTTTTGTCAACAATAAAATAATTTCATTTTGGCTATCCGTGTACTACCATGATTTGGGCTGAAACTCTCCAAAATTTGGTCTGTTTAGTTTATTAATGTTTATTAGGAGAGGCTCCTTCATTTTGCATTTTGTACTATTATCCATATACTGTTCAACTTCTGGTATTGATATAAAGTCAGCCATGTGCGCCAGACTGTTAACAGGCAAGACTTCAGGGTTCTCACCAACAGCATGACAGGCCATGCTGGCCTCCTCCTCCTCCTCCTCCTCTCCCCTGTCCTCTGGCCATCCACGCTCAACCGACGGTCTGACGGTTGTGCATGTATTACCGTCAATTCCGCGTGAAAGTAGCTCTATTTCTTCATCCTCCTCCTCGTCATAGTCCTCTAATGCACGTTGGGATGAGATGAGGCTGGGCTGTGTGTAATCACCCAGTACGGTTTCTTGCTGCAAGTCATCGTGCTCCGCCTGCAATGCATCGTCTTTGATTTTAAGCAGAGAGCGTTTTAGAAGGCAGATAAGCGGGATGGTGATGCTAATGATGGCGTCATCGCCGCTCACCATCTTGGTGGAGTCCTCAAAGTTTTGGAGGACGATACATATGTCGGACATCCATGTCCACTCCTGAGGTCTTATGTGTGGAGTCTGAACCGTATACCGACGGCCTAGTTGATGCTGGTACTCAACAACTGCCCTCTTCTGCTCACAAATCCTGACCAACATGTACAGTGTGGAATTCCAACGCATGGGGATATCACACACCAGTCTGCGAGCCGGAAGCTGCAAACGCCGCTGAAAGCCGGCAAGGCCAGCAGAAGCGGTAGGTGACTATCTAAAATGGGCACACAGGTGGCGTACTTTGACGAGCAGGTTAGACAGCTCCTGGTAGGAATTAATAAACCGCTGAACCACGAGATTAAGCACATGGGCCACACATGGAACATGTGTCAGCTCGCCTCGCCTCAGAGCCGCCACAAGGTTCCGGCCATTGTCACACACGACCATGCCTGGCTGTAGGTTCAACGGTGTGAGTCAGTGATCTGCCTGCTGTTTCAGAGCTGTCCACCACTCTTAAGCGTTGTGGGGTTTGTCACCTACGCATATTACAGTTAATGCCAGAAATATTTGGACAGTGACACAAGTTTTGTTATATTAGCTGTTTACAAAAACATGTTCAGAAATACAATTATATATATAATATGGGCTGAAAGTGCACACTCCCAGCTGCAATATGAGAGTTTCCACATCCAAATCGGAGAAAGGGTTTAGGAATCATAGCTCTGTAATGCATAGCCTCCTCTTTTTCAAGGGACCAAAAGTAATTGGACAATGGACTCTAAGGGCTGCAATTAACTCTGAAGGCGTCTCCCTCGTTAACCTGTAATCAATGAAGTAGTTAAAAGGTCAGGGGTGGATTCCAGGTGTGTGGTTTTGCATTTGGAAGCTGTTGCTGTGACCAGACAACATGCGGTCAAAGGAACTCTCAATTGAGGTGAAGCAGAACATCCTGAGGCTGAAAAAAACGAAAAAATCCATCAGAGAGATAGCAGACATGCTTGGAGTAGCAAAATCAACAGTTGGGTACATTCTGAGAAAAAAGGAATTGACTGGTGAGCTTGGGAACTGTAAAAGGCCTGGGCGTCCACGGATGACAACAGTGGTGGATGATCGCCGCATACTTTATTTGGTGAAGAAGAACCCGTTCACAACATCAACTGAAGTCCAGAACACTCTCAGTGAAGTAGGTGTATCTGTCTCTAAGTCAACAGTAAAGAGAAGACTCCATGACAGTAAATACAAAGGGTTCACATCTAGATGCAAACCATTCATCAATTCCAAAAATAGACAGGCCAGAGTTGAATTTGCTGAAAAACACCTCAAGAAGCCAGCTCAGTTCTGGAAAAGTATTCTATGGACAGATGAGACAAAGATCAACCTGTACCAGAATGATGGGAAGAAAAAAGTTTGGAGAAGAAAGGGAACGTCACATGATCCAAGGCACACCACATCCTCTGTAAAACATGGTGGAGGCAACGTGATGGCATGGGCATGCATGGCTTTCAATGGCACTGGGTCACTTGTGTTTATTGATGACATAACAGCAGACAAGAGTAGCCGGATGAATTCTGAAGTGTACCGGGATATACTTTCAGCCCAGATTCAGCCAAATGCTGCAAAGTTGATTGGACGGCGCTTCATAGTACAGATGGATAATGACCCCAAGCATACAGCCAAAGCTACCCAGGAGTTCATGAGTGCAAAAAAGTGGAACATTCTGCAATGGCCAAGTCAATCACCAGATCTTAACCCAATTGAGCATGCATTTCACTTGCTCAAATCCAGAGTTAAGACGGAAAGACCCACAAACAAGCAAGACCTGAAGGCTGTGGCTGTAAAGGCCTGGCAAAGCATTAAGAAGGAGGAAACCCAGCGTTTGGTGATGTCCATGGGTTCCAGACTTAAGGCAGTGATTTCCTCCAAAGGATTCGCAACAAAATATTGAAAATAAAAATATTTTGTTTGGGTTATGTTTATTTGTCCAATTACTTTTGACCTGCTAAAATGTGGAGTGTTTGTAAAGAAATGTGTACAATTCCTACATTTTCTATCAGATATTTTTGTTCAACCCTTCAAATTAAACGTTACAATCTGCACTTGAATTCTGTTGTAGAGGTTTCATTTCAAATCCAATGTGGTGGCATGCAGAGCCCAACTCGCGAAAATTGTGTCACTGTCCAAATATTTCTGGCCCTAGCTGTAGCTTTAGCACAGCCTGTTGCCGCTTAGCCGAGGCAGTGCTGCAGTGCTTCCAGCTTGGGACTGGTGTGAAGGGAGAAGTAGAGGAAGAGGAGGAGGTGGAGGCTGAGGAGCATGACGTGCCAGAGCTGTACACTGTGGGTGAAACCCTGACTGAGTTAGGGCCTGCAATCCTTGGTGTTGGAAGGTCGTGTTCCGTCCCAAACTCAGACTGGGTCCCGGCTTCCAGAATATTAACCCAGTGTGCCGTCAGCAAGATGTACCGGCCCTGCCCACAAGCACCTGTCTACGTGTCCGTGGTTAGGTGGACTTTGCCTGAAACTGCATTGTTAAGGGCATTATTAAAGGAAATAAGGACCCAGAGATGACCATGTTAGGGGCAGACTACTTAAAAGAAATTATATAATAAACCAGAAGAACAAGAGTTCTATTGCCCGGGTAATTAAACGTGATTTACTGTCCACACATGTGTTTGTTGCAAATATAACAGTTTATTAAGTGCAGAGGATACAGCAAATAGACGTTTCCTAATTAAAATTTTTGACAAGGAACAGAGGTAAGGGAGGGAGACAGATGACCAAGGCAGAAACAGGAAGACCAGGAAAAGGTCCAGAGGGGCAGTAAAAGTGCAAGTGCTTTAAGGTGCATATACTAGGATGACACAGGTGCACAAAGCTCCAAAGTCTACTCAAATACCCTAGTTAATGAATATAAATAGAAGCACATTGATTATTGCTTACCCATAGAACTTGGTGAAAGAGGTCTTTCTAGACTGTCTGGAGGTCTGGTAGCCCCGACACGTGTTTCGCGTCGGCTGCTTCAGGGGGCTAGTGGTGAGGAGTGCTAGCAGCAGGGGTTTATATATCAAGCCTAGCCAATGACAATCCGCTCATTTGGCTGCATAGAGCACTGTAAAAGCGGTCACAGAGTGGCGGGGAGGGCTTTCTGGGGTGCACAGCGTCCAGAACGCAACTTCCGGTGACGTCATTTCCCCAGTGCACCCTCATTAGAAGTCCCCCTCGCCATCTACTTCCGGTTTAACTAGTGCGCATACGCGCAGCGGCGAACGCCATTTTAGGTGAGGGCAGAGTCTAACGGCACAGTATTGGTGATATGGGAGCAATTCCCAATCGCCATTAAGGTAAATATATAGCGTTTTAGCTCAGCTCTAATACAGCAACAATGTGATGGCCATGGATCCAGGGCACACAGCAAAATGAGACCCAAACATGGGGCCAACAGAGAGAGAGGAAAAAGAAGGAGAAGAGAAGGGCAGAGGAAAACAGAACATCATGCATAAGCATCACATAATCATTTCTGCTGGCAGAAGCCAGTCCATATACAGGCGGATGCTGTATTCTTGTCCTTCTTATAGTTTGAATTCCTCCCCAGTCCACCATGAATGCGAATGTCCTCTGTGTGTCCAGTCCATGGCAATTCTAGGCTGGCTATCATTCATAAACATCCAAGGTAAATAAATAAGTGAATCTATAAAAAGGTGAACAAAAGCACACATTAAAAAGCTGACAGTCCATAAAGACTAGAATACGAGAGAGCGGCGAACATCATAAAAATACTCTCAAAGCAGCATGATTCATGCAGATCATCTTAACTCCAATGTAGGCGGACTAAATGAACAATAGATCATTCAGGCATAGACAGGGGATAAAGTACATTACCCAAAACGACCCCCTTAAAATAGCAAGTAGATCAAGTAAAAAGCAGGCAAGTACATATTAAAAATATACTAAAAATAAGAACTCCCAGACCCTGTAGGGTACCAGAGTATGGTAAGAGACCTCATTAGTGACTCCCTCTGCGTGGGTATAGGGATATCACGTATGTCGCATTAAATAGGGAGAGTTGGTTCCAGGGATCAAAGGAAGGATGAGAAGCTGAGTCTCTCATTAAGGCCTGCCGGTGACATTGTGCCCAGAGTCACAATCCACCGCACTCCATCCTAGCCAGCTCTTTCTTAGCATCTCCCCCTCGCACTCCAAGCTGTAGTTTATCAATCCCACACACCCTAAGGGTCTTTGGGTTGCAATTATGGAACTTTTTGAAGTGATGAGGGAGAGTGCGTAGAGCACTCAAATCCTCATCATTCTCCGCTGCCATTATACTCTTTTCATGCTCCCTTATACGACGCCTTAATTCCCTTGTTGTTAGACCCACATAGATGAGGCCACATCCACATGTAGCATGGTAAATAACATCAGAGGTGCTACATGTGATATATTTCTTAATATTAAACTCCCTGGATCCATCAGAGTTCTTAAAAAGCCTGGTACGAACAATGCTATTTTTACAAGAGAGGCAGGAGCCACAAGGGTAACAGCCTACCAGTGCACGTCCAGTATTGAATGGAAATAAAGGTCTTTTAATGTAATGGCTGTGCACTAGTCTGCCCCTCAGGCTACAACCTCTCCTGGCAGTCATTAGAGGTCGATCAGGGATAAGAGAGGAAAGGGTGGGCTCGGTCTTCAGAACACCCCAATGGTGGGTAAGGACTCCCCTAATTGCCATCCACTGGTTATTATACGTGGACATAAATCTCAAAACCGGGGAGCCCTCCTCACTTTTTTTGTTCTTACTGGCTAGTAGGTCACAGCGTGGGGTCTTTTTTGCTCTTACATATCCCTTTTTAATACTCCTCACGCTGTAACCTCTATCCTTAAACCTCTCCTTCATGTCTACTGCACGTTCCTCAAAAACATCTCCATCAGAGCAAATTCGTCGAAGCCGCAAAAATTGGCCGACTGGTATTGCTCTGATGGTTGATGGTGCATGTGATGAGGTAGCATGAAGGAGGGAGTTAACTAAGGTTTCTTTCCTGAATATATCCGTAGCCACTTCTCCATCCTCCTTAACAATCACCTTAATGTCCAGAAAGTCTATCTCATCCATAGCATATTTGAAGGTTAATTTGATATTGAGGTCATTAGTATTAAGGGACTGAATGAACATCTCGAGTTCGGGGACGGTTCCACTCCAGACGACAAATATGTCGTCGATATAGCGGAGCCAGCACAACGCATGGGGGACCAAGGCCTGCCCCCCGACGAAGACCCCCCCCAGCGACCCAGGAAGAGGTTTGCATACGACGGGGCGCAGGCCGCCCCCATCACTGTGCCGCGCCGCTGTAGGTAGAACCGATCCCCGAACACGAAAAATTTGTGAGTTAATATATACTCAAGGAGTTCCAAAATCAGATCCCTCAACTCCTGGTCCCAGTTAGACATACCTAGAAAATAGCTGACTGCCTCTAAACCATCAGTATGCCCTATATTGGTATACAGCGACTCCACGTCGATAGTCACCAGCAACACACCACCACTTCCGCTTCATCAGCATGTGGTGACCTCTTCTGATGCTGGCAACTGACTTCAGTGTGTAAGTGGTGCAGCGTAGTATGTCACTTCCTTGCCTGCCCACTTACACTGATGTCAACTGCCAGAATATTTGCTGCTCCATATATCCGAAGTGATGGGCATGGTGAGCAGTGACTATTCCTTCTCTTTAATAGCGGACACACGTGATCCCCCATCAGCTACAGTAAGGCGGCAGCTGGGTGATCTCTTGTGCCCGCTATTATAGAGAATGACTATTCACTTCTTCCCATGCCCATAATCCTGCCCATCCCTCAGAACTAGCTTCAGTGCAGAGAGGTCGGCCTTAATTTATGAAAGACAAAAAACAGGGTTGCGCCACACTGCTAAGAATTAGGGCATAGGATCGGTGTACTATATCCCGTGTTCACCTGGTCTAGTTGTGCTGACTGCACAACTATTTGTTAGGCTAAATTTCAACCCCGAAGGGTCTCCACGCCGGCCGGAGCCAGGGAGAGGCAGATTCGCGTGGTTTCCGAGGTGCACACGCTGCTGATCCACGTGGTGCTCTGGAGGAGTGGTGATTGACGTCCGATACGTCCTGGAGGCCGAGCTGCTGAATACCACGCTTCCCGATGGGAAGGCAAGTGTCCGTTCAAAATAGAAGTGATATTAAATTAGCGCTAAGGACAACACCAGGACATCGCTCTATGATAAATTACCTTTAGGTTTTATTAAATCGGTGTAGAAATCCCAGTCTCCACAACGCGTTTCGGCGCTAATTGCGCCTTTCTCAAGTGATTCACTTGAGAAAGGCGCAATTAGCGCCGAAATGCGTTGTGGAGACTGGGATTTTTACACCGATTTAATAAAACCTAAAGGTAATTTATCATAGAGCGATGTCCTGGTGTTGTCCTTAGCGCTAATTTAATATCACTTCTATTTTGAACGGGCCTTAATTTATGGACATAAAGAGCAGTGAATATTCATTTTCCTTAATAGTGGGCACATGTGTTTGCACCAGTGCTGGCTCCTACCTTTTTAAACTTTGCTCCTAGGTCTCCATCACCCTTCATTAACAGCTAGGTATATCAAGACTACAAGACACAACCCGCTTTTCTTCAAAATTTTAGGGGAAAAAAAGAGCATCTTATATGGAGAGAAATACAGTAATAATAAAATAGTATGTTGCCTCCAAAAGGTTACAGTAAAGAAAATAGATTAGCTTGTCCCTCAAAAACATACCTTCACAAATCTCTATTGATGGAAAAGTAAAAAATAATTACCTGCAAACTTTAAAATACAAAGAAAATTTTAGATTAAATTTTTTTACATTTTTTTGTTTTTTCTTGCAGTGGTAAAACTTAAAGTAGATAAATTTGATACATAAGATGTAAATGTAATTTTTCTATAGTGAAATCCATAGAAATTATATTCAAATACTATTACAACTTTTCTCCATTTTTTCAGTGTTCTGTATAGTAAATAAAAGGATGCAAAAAAGAAACCCTTGTAGGGCAATGTTGATGGTGACATAAAAAAGTTATAGCTCTTAGAGGAAAAAGATAAAAAAACAAATGCGACAAAATGAAAAATGGCTGTTGCAGGAAGGATTTTATATTGCATTATATATGTTCTGATTTATTTATATTTCCAGACCAGAATCTATTCACAGTTTAACACTTTATCTTTATAACAATTGTATGATTTTCAGAACTAACAGAATATCATATAAACTCAGGTAAAGAAACAATTTAATCAAATAACTCCCCATACGTTATAAGTGCAGTGGAGTGTGTACCTATTGTAATTGTCGCTCCAAAGAAGGAATGAACTCAGGCTGAGATAAAAAGAAACATTTTTTCTCATTCGAGCTATATTAATAGTAATAATGTGTGATGCAAAAACTATTATAGTAAACTGACAAAGTATAAAAACCTTTCTATAAAGACCCATCAAATAAGCTATTATTGTCAATGGAAAAAAATATAAGGAGAAAAAAACAGTAAGTACCGTAAGCACAAAATAAGATGACAAGAATAACACATTCTGAGACACTATTCCTGAGAATTATAATAAAAAAATATTCTCTGATTTGTTGCCACTCATGATAATGGTTTTTCTGGCTTCATTATGAAACAAAAACCATGAATCTATTGTTAACAGATTCCAATAATTTAATCCTTTAACGGCCGCTGTTACCCCTTTTAACCAGAGTTGTTCAGAGGCCTTATTCCTCAGCATTGCTTTTAACAGTAATAACAAATATGTACAGAATTGTCTCCAATGGGCAAAATTTCTACAGGTCACAGCTGTATATCACAGATAACACATGCGGGCATTTACCTATGACAGCAATAACTAAGAGGTTAAAGGGGGTTAAAACACTCAATTTCACATAATCAGACCCCCAATCATTTCCATAGTATCCTGATGGGATCTGATGACCCCAGGGGATGGAGGTCTTTTAAGTCTTGCAATGAGTACAGATGAGCGAACCTTTGAAAATTCTAATTTGGTTCAGTTTGCCAAATGGGCAATGTTCACCTAACAGATTATCAAACAGTTCGCCAAACATCCAAACCCCTTTGAAATCAATGGGAGTCAAAATCAAGGGTCTAGAAAACACCTTAAGGCCACGTACACACGTCGAATATTTGGCGAGTTTTTTACCTCAGTATTTGTAGCCAAAGCCAGGAGTGGAGCAATCAGAGGTAAAGTATAATAGAAACACATCACCACATCTGTATTTATCACCCACTCTTGGTTTTGGCTACAAATACTGAGGTAATAAAACACCAAATACTCAATGTGTGCACATGGCCTTAAAGGGGGCCCAAAAGCTACCAAACACAGCTCAAACCATTTTACAGTAGAGCCCTGCTGTTTTGGAGCAGACATTAGCTTCCTACACTATTACGGTACTTAACAAGCTTCAGCGCTGCTGTCACACTCACCAAGCTACCCCGCTCATGAACCTCAGACATTCTCAGAATTTCCCTGAGGTTGTCTCAGGTTACACAGTGGGTATGACACATCAAGAAAACTCATGCAGTTACCTGAGATAACCTCAGTGCTATCAGCTCTCGTTACACTAGCTGTCTTGTGTGAGCCATGATATTGCACAATACGTAGAGGATATATCTCATCGGTATTGTGATGCAGCTCTTGTGAGGAGCTTTGAGATCAGAGGGTGCAGTGCAGTTTAATCTTGTGGGATAGCCCCTGTGTGACCCCTCAAGTCTAAGCTGCAGTAATGTTTGTGATGGTACCGCTTGTCACACTCTCACCAGTGCCTATGTGCCTACTCTCTCAGCATATGGGGGATGCTTTCTGTGAATGTGACACCCACATATCAATGTACACCCTGTTCCCATGTACATTGTTTGTTGCTTCTTTAAAGCAGATTTTAGGAATCTGCATAAAAATCTGCATGTCTATCCTAAAGGCAGCAAAGTGTATGAGAGTTCAATAGTGCTGTGCCAATGTGTTATATATCCGACACTATAAAAGATATGTAGATGATATATTGTGTGGGATGGCAGCAAAGCAGGTTTTGTGAATTTTGAAACCACCATGTATATGCTCTTCACATATTGCTTTGGTGGAGCTGAATTAGAGTATTTAGATGTGAAATTCGAGATTGGTGAGTCAGAAAAACTCACTAACATGTTCAGGAAATGAACCGCCACCAATTCACTCCTGCGTTATGAAAGCTGCCATCCCAAACATATTAAGAGATCACTGTTATATAGTCAATGTTTACATTTGAGAAAAATTAATAGTGAGCATACACCTTTACACAGACAGGCTGGCGAGCTAAAAGATTGATTAAAATATAGAGGGTGCCCCAATAATCTAATAGAGTCATAACAAACTGCTGCAGTTCCCCACAAAAATCTATTAAAATCTAATGAACTAGGTGAAACACATGAAAAAACAAAGAGATTTATTTTTAGTTTTAAATTTATTTCAACGGACAATAAGTTAAGAAATATAATCAACAGACACTGGCATCTATTACTAATAAGTGATGACATTATTCTGAAAGCTGCAATTAATATATCTTTAATAACATACAGAATATGCAATATAATTTAAAAGATATATTGGTCCAGAATATATTTTAAAACCCCAATTAATTGTTTAGAAAATCACAATCAATAGGAAATTTTAAATGCAGAAATTGTTCTTATTGTAAGAAACATGTACCGTAATTTCCAACCCATTAAAAATTGGCTCTTTTTTCCACCGTACTAAGCAATTCACTAGCTGTAGAAAACAAATTTGTAGTTTATGTAGTTTTTTGCACACGCAGAAAGTATTACCTTGTTTTCATAAGATTTAGGGAACATTGCAATTCAGTACAAACTAGAAAAGGATCCTCCCCTTTAATTGATCATAACCAGAAAGAGCACAGGGAGGAAATCTGCCTAATTTGCTTTTGAGAGAGGAGGCAAAATCCGACATTAAATATAGGTCACAGGGCAATCTGGGTTTAAGTGATCGAAATGACCTGTGTTTTTGACTTCATAAGCTTATAGTTTTTTGCTTCTGTAAATTTTGCTTGTGTAAGGGCCCTTTCACATCAGTGGTAATTTCAAATCGCGGCAGATGCGGTGAAAAAATCTCATCTGCCGCGATTACCGCATAACCGCGACACTTGCGGCACACTTGTGGCAAGCCCCATGCAGCGTTTTTTTCCACGGCCGCACCTGCCGCAAGTGCCGAAACCGCACTTGCCGCATCTGCCGCACCCTTACCACAAGCCCCATAGACATTGCATGGGGCTTGCCGCAAGTGTGCCGCAAGTGTCCGTGTATTTGAAATTACCGTTCTGATGTGAAAGGGCCCTAAGGCAATGGTTTTAAACAGACATATTTTAACTTGTTTATGTGAGTCGGTCGACAGGGTAGGGGGTACTTGGATACCGGAACAGATGGTCACTTTGAAGGGGGATCATGGCTTGTCGGTTCCCGGTTCCGTGCCCTGGACCCTCAGTGGCAGGGATGGTGGGGGATGATGATGATGGATGAGGGGGGGAATGGTAATGTGATCGCCACCTGTGGTACCTGGTAACGTGGATACCAGCGCTGCAGCCAGCCGCTGAGGTGAGGAGGTGCAGCTTAGAGTAGTACAGCTCCCACAGGTGGAGCTTTACCTCAGGGCAGCAGGGGTGGATGAGGGGAGTCATTGCAGCATCTCTGCAGTGAACGCTGTGGGCAGCGGCAGTGAAGAAAGCACTCACACACACACAATAGTCTCTGTTTCGGTACCATTTTACTGATGTCCGGTAACAGGTATAGTCCAGGAGCAGGGCCATAATTATGATTAGGCACCTGTAGGCATGTGCCTAGGGCGTCGGCTTGGAGGGTGGGAGATGCCAGGAAGGAGTTGTGAAAAAACTTTTTTTTAACTATTCTCCCCACTCCCCCAGACTCTATAGCAAAACCGGAGTCTTTGCGGGGGAGGGGGTGTCACAGTGGGGAGGGGGGCGGGAGCGAGGCAGCACAGCAGGCTCTATAGATTTTCATCAGTGTCTTTAAAACACTGATGAAATAATCCTCTGTGCTCCCTGCACTTCATGATTCGGTGGGAGCTCCAGGCTGCTCTCTGACCCTGTGTGCACACGCTCTCCTGACGTCCCGGCAGCAGGGTAAGTTTACCCCTTCACTGCCGGTATGAGTACAGTGTGCACTGTGCATTGCAGCCATAGAAAAGGAGAGAGACCGCAGTAGCTGGGAACAGCCTAAGATGGGGACAGTGGAGCAGAGGGGTGCAGGGATATGGATGGAAACAGGGGTGCAGGGATATGGATGGACACAGGGGTGCAGGTATATGGATGGACACAGGGGTGCAGGGATATTGATGGGACACATGGAGTGCAGACATATGAATGGGACACAGGGGGTGCAGAGATATGGATGGGACAGGGGTACAGGGATATGGATGGGGCATGGGGTGCAGGGATATTGATGTGGCACAGGGGGTACAGGGATAATATGGATGTGACAGGGGTTCAGGGATATGAATGGGGCAAAGGGGTGCAGGGATATGGATGGACACAGGGGTGCAGAGATATGGATGGGATACAAGGGGTGCAGGGATATGGATGGGGTGCAGGGATATGGATGGGGCACAGGGGTGCAGGGATATGGATGGGATACAGGGAGTGCAGGGATATGGATGGGGCAAAGGGGTGCAGGGATATTGATGGACACAGGGGTGCAGGGATATGGATGGGATACAAGGAGTGCAGGGATATGGATGGGGTGCAGGGATATGGATGGGGCACAGGGGTGCAGGGATATGGATGGGATACAGGGAGTGCAGGGATATGGATGGGACACAGGGGTGCAAAGATATGGATGGAACAGGGGTACAGGGATATGGATGGGCACGGGGTGCAGGGATATTATGGATGTGACAGGGGTGCAGGGATATGATGGGGCAAAGGGGTGCAGGGATATGGATGGACACAGGGGTGGGGATATGGATGGGATACAAGGGGTGCAGGGATATAGATGGGGTGCAGGGATATGGATGGGGCACAGGGGGTACAGGGATATGGATGGGGCACAGAGGTGCAGGGATATGGATGGGATACAGGGAGTGCAGGGATATGGATGGGACACAGGGGGTACAGGGATATGGATGGGGCACAGGGGTGCAGGGATATGAATGGGATACAGGGGGTGCAGGGATATGGATGAGGTGCAGGGATATGGATGGGGCACAGGAGTGCAGGGATATGGATGAGACACGGGGGTGTAGGGATATGGATGGGACACAGGGAGTGCAGGGATATGAATGGGGTAGGGGTGCAGGGATATGGATGGGGCACAGGAGGTGCAGGGATATGGATGGGGCACATGGATATTATGGATGGGACAGGGGTGCAGGGATATGGATGGGGCACAGGGGTGCAGGGATATTATGGATGGGACAGGGGTGCAGGGATATTATGGATGAGACAGGGGTGCAGGGATATGGATGGGGCACAGGTGGTTCAGGTGCCGGGTGCCTGGTGCTGGTCACATGTGCCTGGTGCTGGTGGCAGGTGCCTGGTGCTGGTGCCAGGTGCAGGTAAGCTGGAGACCAAGAACTGCAGAGGAAGAAACTGCTGAGTGCCTGGTGCCGGTGAGCGGGAGACCAGGAGCCTCAGAGGAAGAATCTGCCTGGTACTGGTGAGTGGGAGACTGGGAACCACAGAGGAAGAAGCTGCCGGGTGCTTGGTGCTGGCGAGCAGGAGACCAGGAGCCACAGAGGAAGTAGCTGCTAGGTGCCGGGATGAGGGATCCGGAATCAGGAGCATGGAGTCAGGTAATGCGCTGTTACGTTCAAAGAAAGCAGCCTGGAGGGGGACAGAATGGGATGGATGGATGGAATGGATGGAATGGATGAATGGATGGGGCGGTCTGGAAGAGGGGCAGAATGGGATGGATGGATGGATGGATGGATAGATGGGGCGGCCTGGAAGAGGGGCCAGAATTGGATGGCTGATGGATGGATGGATGGATGGATGTATGGGGCAGCTTGGAAGAGGTGGCAGAATGAGATGGATGGGGCAGCCTGGAAGAAGGGGAAGAATGAGATGGATGGATGGATAGATGGGGCGGCCTGGAAGAGGGGGCAGAATGGGATGGATGGATGGGACAGCCTGGAAGAGTGGGCAGAATGGGATGGCTGGATGGGGCGGCTGGAAGAGGGGGCAGAATGGGATGGATGGGGGACGGCCTGGAAGAGTGGGTAGAATGGGATGATGGATGGGGCGGCCTGGAAGACGGGGCAGAATGTGATGGATGGATGGATGTATGGAGCAGCCTGGAAGAGGTGGCAGAATGGGATGGATGGGGAAGTCTGGAAGAGGGGGCAGAATGGGATGGATTAATGGATGGATGGGGCAGCTTGGAAAAGGGGGGAGTAGCTGGATGGATGCATGGGTGGCTGGCATGGAAAAGAGTAGAGAAGATGGATAGATGAATGGGGGAGAAGGTACATGGATAGTATGGTGGACGGGGGAGAAGATACATGGATGGGTGGATGGCGGAGAAGGTACATGGATGGATGGGGGATAGAGAGAGAAGGTACATGGATGGATGGGTTGATAGAGGGAGAAAGTATATGGATGGATGGGTGGATAGAGGGAGAAGGTACATGGAACTTGGGGGAGAAACTACATGGATGAGGGATGAGGGAGAGGCAGCGTGGAACATGGGAGGGGGATGGGGGAAAGATGAGCTGCATGGGACATATGGGGGGTGAACAGTATGGGACATGTGGAGGGAGGATGAGCAGTATGGGACATTTAATCTGCATTCCCATTTATATAGGGAACGTACTGTTCTGGTGATGTATTAACGGTGGTTCTGATTATGTATTATTGTATTGCTGGTGGTTCTGGTGATGTACTGACAGGGGTTATAGTGATGATGTATTATTGTATTGATGGGGTTTCTGGTGATGCATTGACTGGTTTTGGTGATGTATTACTGTATTGACAGTGGTTCTGGTGATATACTGACAGGGGTTCTAGTGATGTGTTATTGTATTGCCGGTGGTTCTGATGATGTAGTCATGTGGATGTTGTAATCTTTAACTTAACAGACTTGATCCTAAAACATTATAGGGCAAGTGTGACTAAAAATACAGCTGAATGTCAGCCAAACAATTAACTAAAGCACCTAAGCACTGTAGATTGGCGTCCGATCACTCAGCCGGCAGCGAGATTGCTAAGCTCTCCCATATCTAAGAGCGCTCATTCTTCCCAGTGTTCATGTATACTGTATGGAAGCTGCTGTTAGGTCCTTTTCACATCAACGGTTTGCTGATGTTTCTGGCCGATCCGGCAGATGGAGTCGGATCTGCTGCCTAACGTCCGATCTGGAAGACCCCATGCCTTGTCTATGAGGTTTGCGGTCGGGTGCGGCAAGTGCGGTTTCGCCAGATCCGGCACTTGCTACGGCAAAAAAACCTGCTGCTAACCGCGGGTTTTTTTGTGGCCACAACTGCTGGATTTGACGAATTGCGGCAAAACCTCAATTGCCACAAGCCCGATAGAGAATTAATGGGGGCTTGCCGCAAGTGAACCTCAAGTCGCCATTAGGCGGCATATCCGGTAACTCTGCCAGATCCGGACAGAACCGCTGATGTGAAAAGGGCCTTAGACATCTCTGGCTACAGCTTATCACTTAGAGGACAAAAAGATCAACAGCCTGTAATCAGACAGGCTGGATCCTTATTTCCCTCGACAAATCATCAGTTAGAGCCCTCATACACATTAGACTGTCCTCGCGGGTTTAGTCTCATGTGTATGGAGGTCTAACTACTATCTGAAGGCTACGAGCACTGACGTCTGTGAACCCCCTGAGTGCAGGAATTCAGATAAAAGATAGGACACACAAAAAAGGAAAACCTCAAAAGACTGAACATATGAACAGCAATCCGTTTTTACATTGCCGTGCAGGTGTTCATTCCTTTTAGCATTTATTTGTTGCTTGTTCTGGCGGAATACTGAGCGGATCTGCCTGAAAAATAAAACACTGTGTCTATATACGCTTAGTCTGACTAAGCGGGAAGGGGGGAGGGCGCTGAAAGTGCCTAGGGTGGCAGGAACTCCAAATACGGCCCTGTCCAGGAGAGTAGCCAGGTTCTCGGTGCAATTTGTGACGTTCACCTTGGAAAGTTGTGAGGCCTCCTCTGTTATTGTGTGCAGAGATTGGGGTAAGTCCTGCCTGAAACTGAACTTGCTGCTCCTTCTCCCTCTCAGGGTACTACTCCATAACCGACAATGAGGACCTTTCTGTGAGATCCCTATTCTTTGCTTAGGCCCCTGGTCCTATACTTGGTCAGGTTTGAGTGTCTTCTCTTCTTTACCTCAGGTGGATTAGATCCACCTGGTCTGTCTGGGCTTTCTCTGCTACCTTTTACTTTATTAGCAGAATCAGACTCCGGTGTACGGGTGGGCTAAAGGGAAACCAGGTCTGTTCCCTTCTTTTCTCCTACTTCCTCCACTGGCCTCTGACCCTCTCTTTAGAGTGCAGCACAACTTGGTCAGTGTTCCCCAGTCCTGGGCCTGGCTTGATCCCAGCAACCAGCTCCTTCCAGTACCTTCCTCTTTGGCTGTCTGACTGGAACTAAGTGCTCTCTTCACTGCTAAGAGCAGACTGACTGACTCCTCCCCTCAGGCCTGGATCCTTATAGGGGAACTTGCTTAAGGCAGCAAGTAGAGCTCCCCCTCCAGGTCTGGGGTGGAAGGTGTTGTGTGCTGTGTGTACCAAGGTGTACGTCTCTCCTTGCAACGGTGGGTCCTGTGGCAATCCCCAGCAGGGGTGCCACATATGTATATTGATGAAGTTCCATTTTGATTAGCATAAGCAAATTAGAACTGCTGCATTCAGCTATAGGATCTGTTGAAGAGCCAGACAAGCATAAAATAGATTTTATCCTCAAGAGCTGTTAGCATCCTTCTGTACCTGCCTGGAGTTTATGAATTCCCAATAAAGGCTCATTTTAGGTAACTTGGATAAATGCCACTTATTTCTCTTTTGTGAATGTACTACATGTTTTTCTTTGGCGAGCACCACTTTTTATGATTATCACTTACAATGCTAGGAATAACCACTGCCGTATTTTAGAGAATCTGTTTAAGGCTGGGGTCACACTTGCGTCATGCATGCGTTTTTCACACTTGTCTTTTGTGAAAAATGCATGGAAAAAACGCATCCATAGGCCCCAATGCAAAAAATGCATGGCCAAAGTGCCATGCATTTTTTGGATGCGTTTTTTGCCTCAGCACCAAAAAATGCATCATGATGAGTTTTTTTGGTGCGTTTATGGTGATTTGCATTTTTATATGGTTATTTGCATTTTTGTAACATGGGGCCCTATGGGAAACGCATTCAAAAACGCGTGGCACTAAATGGTACCATGCGTTTTCGCATCCGTTTTTGCTTGCGTTTTTTAAGGTTGCTCCAGACCTAACATCAAAAACTATATATACCACAGAAATGAGTCTTCAATAAGGTGGCACTGGGGGTGACACATGCACAAACCATGATCTCCAGCATCATTGTATTTAAGATACTTTGTAAAATCCTGAAATGGTTCTGGCAGCAGCCCATTCTCGGTTGCATCTTAAAGTCTAAGACAATACTTTAAGATGCAATTGCACATGCACTGCTGATGGCGCCATTTGAGGATTCTACAGACTGTCTTCAAAAAAATCATTAGAGAATGTGCAGTCTGCACATGCACCACCCCAGAGAAATTTCATTACAGACATAGTGCCAAAGCTGAGTGCATTAGCCACACGTAGTAAAAACGAGAAAATCTGCACCACCCTGTGTATTCTTAGGCTAGGGTGACACTTGGCTGCGTTTTGAAGGATGTTTTTGGCAGCCTGCATTTTTGGGCTGCATTTTTGATGTTAGAACAAAATAGGGGAAACACAGAAAACCCATCTTTTTTACATATGAGGAACTCCTCAGACTATATATACCACAGAAATGAGTTCTTTACACTAAATTCAAAATATGTGTCTTATACCCAGTAGTTTAAAGAGAACCTGGAGATCCCACAAGTAATTTTGCTATAAAATATACTTTATTGAGAAACACACAGGTAACAATTAAAAAACCATAAGGTCATGACAACATAATCACAGAGAAAGGAACGGTTAATAAGAAAGGTGGCCTGAGCCTCCGATGACACGGCCGTTAGTAGACACGCCCCTCTGAGTGGTAGTGACGTCTGAAGAGGTTTTTCCCTCTCAGGGGAGCGTCGGTATGGCCGCGACACCAGGAAGTAGCTCTGATCACGCCCCCACAACACATGTGCAACCAGTTGTACCTTTATTCAGCACTATACAAAAAGCGCTTTAATGACACTTTTCCCCACACACCTCCTGATGCAGTGCCTTGTATGGCACGAAACATGTCGGGGTTTTGAGCCATAGTCCTGCTAGATCTTAATCCCGTCTCCATAATGGGTAAGTGCCCTGTTTTCTGAACTTTTGAGCTTGTTGTTTGTTTTCTTTCGTAGTGAATAGGCTGAACTGCTAGTCAGGTCAAGGTTATAGGTGTAATTTACACCACCCTCTGCTGCAGATGTCTATCGCCTTTCCTGTTCTTTGAATTGCTCTGTTCTTCGGCATTACTTTATCCATTATGTTGAATGTTACCGGTCTGATCTTAAGCTGAGGTCTTGGCTCTAAGTTTCTTCCTCCACGTTTCTTATTAACCGTTCCTTTCTCTGTGATTATGTTGTCATGACCTTATGGTTTTTTATTTGTTACCTGTGTGTTTCTCAATAAAGTATATTTTATAGCAAAATTACTTGTGGGATCTCCAGGTTCTCTTTAAACTACTGGGTATAAGACACATATTTTGAATTTAGTGTAAAGGACTCATTTCTGTGGTATATATAGTCTGAGGAGTTCCTAATATGTAAAAAAGATGGGTTTTCTGTGTTTCCCCTATTTTGTTCTAACATCAAAAATGCAGCCCAAAAATGCAGGCTGCCAAAAACATCCTTCAAAACGCAGCCAAGTGTCACCCTAGCCTAAGAATACACAGGGTGGTGCAGATTTTCTCGTTTTTACTACGTGTGGCTAATGCACTCAGCTTTGGCACTATGTCTGTAATGAAATTTCTCTGGGGTGGTGCATGTGCAGACTGCACATTCTCTAATGATTTTTTTGAAGACAGTCTGTAGAATCCTCAAATGGCGCCATCAGCAGTGCATGTGCAATTGCATCTAAAAATATTGTCTTAGACTTTAAGATGCAACCGAGAATGGGCTGCTGCCAGAACCATTTCAGGATTTTACAAAGTATCTTAAATACAATGATGCTGGAGATCATGGTTTGTGCATGTGTCACCCCCAGTGCCACCTTATTGAAGACAGCCTGACAGCATAACCAAAAGGATATTCACTGCATCTATAATCCCATGGGGGAGGATTAGGGACAGTGAACATCCCAACAGCTGACGTTGGTGTCAGTTGCTGGCATTGGATGAGGACACCCCACACTGGGGGAGTGGAGAGAAGGTGAGTAGAATTGTTTATCTTGATTATGACAGCAATAAGATGGGAGCTATATACAAAAGGATGGCATCATGATTGGGGGTCGCTATATACCAGGATGGAGGTCATATATACCAGGTCAGTGCCCAGTATACCAGGATGGGCACAGAGTGAGAGACATATGTACTTGGATGGGGCCCTATACATCAGAATGAGCCCAATTTGAAGGTCATATACAGTATATCAGGAAACTTCATTCGGCAAGAGGCGGTGACACAGTTTGGAATCCCATAATACCTCTGGTGATGCCTCGCATGGCGCTGTGTTTTTCTTTGTGAAGAAGAAGGAGGGCACCCTTTGACCTTGTATAGATTGCAGAGGCTTGAATGCCATCACCATCAAGAACATATACCCCCTGCCGCTGATTCTGGAGCTCTTTGACAGGCTCAAAGGGGCTCGCATCTTTACGAAATTGGACCTACGAGGTGCGCACAACCTGGTTCACATATGTGCCAGAGACAAATGGAAGACCACCTTCAACACCCGAGATGGCCATTATGAGTATTTGGTCATGCCATACGGGTTGTGCAATGCCCCCGCGGTGTATCAAGAGTTTGTCAATGACGTCTTCTGTGATCTGTTGCACACGTGTGTGGTGGTTTACTTGGACGACATCCTTATCTTCTCCCCGGACTTTTCCTCTCATAGACGGGACGTGCGGCAAGTCCTCCTGCGACTAAGGAGGAATCGGTTGTACGCCAAGATGGAGAAATGTCTTTGAGCAGACCTCTCTGCCCTTTCTCAGATACATCATCTCTGATTCCAGATTACGGATGGACCCTGAGAAGCTCTCTGCTGTTCTGAAGTGGCCCTGTCTTGTGGGGACTAAGGCTATCCAGTGGTTCCTCGGCTTTGCAAATTATTACAGGCAATTCGTTCCCCATTTCTCTTCCTTGATCAAGCCTATCATGGCTTTCATCTGTAAGGGAGCAAAGGCCTGCAACTGGACCCCAGAGGCTGGGAACGCCTTTTCCACTTTAAAGCGCTCCTTCTCCAAGGCTCCTACCTTGCACCGCCCAGAGGTAAACAGACAGTTTGTCCGTCCATACCCAGACAAACGTCTCAGAATCTGTCTCCCCCAGGTTGTGTGGAGGGTAGTGACCTGGGTGTGTATGTTTCCCCCATTTTTCCCTCTTTTCTGGCTGCTATCCCTTTGGGACAAAGAGAGGATACCATTCCCACTCATCAGCATATAGCTAGGCCTTGGTCTCTGCTCCAGAATTTCATGAGAGGAGTTGTCCATAAAGGGGTCCCGGCTCTTGAATGTACGGTTCCTAAGTCAATTTTGTCAGAGATGTACACTCCCAATACAATCTCTGAAGAGCCGCCCTCCCCAGGTCATTTTGAAGAAGGTGATCTGGCAATATGCATTTCCTCTGTACTTTCCTCTTTTCCAGTTAATGTGCATAAGGTTTAACCGGAGAGAAGACGCAGGATTTATCCCTCTGACCAGGTTCTTTCAAGACCTATGTGTTCCCCCAGGAGAGGTTGTAAAGGAGGGGTTGTTGCCCCTATGGAATTTCCTCATTCTGAGAATGGGAGTTGCAGGTTTCAAGATGACACCTCAATTGTCAGTCCGTCAAGGTGATGTTCACATTCCAATAGATGCATGCTTGGTAATAACCATGCATGTCCGGACCTGCGCGTGAATGACTGTGTATGGGTGTCTACTACTGCCATCAGGTGGAAGTGTACTTCGGGGTCTCTGGGCTCTGGATTTGTCAGTCCTTATCAGGTGAAAGACATTGTTAACCCTTCAGGTGTTCGGCTGGAGCTAGCACCAGTACTTAGTACCCAAAACGTGTTTCACAGATCATGGCCCCGGAGATGTGTTGTGTCTCTAGAGCTAACATTTACTATATCTTTGCCTCACTGCACAGCTGATATCCTTGAGGGACAGGGGGTTAAGGATGTGATTGATGGTAGTTTGTGGCGTTCTTTCCATAGGTATTATCCTCACTAATTCGCTTTCGAGAGTACAGAAACCCCTCGTTAAAAAAGGGATACTGTTACAATGGACTCTCTTCCTGGGAGACTTGTGACTGGCTTTGGACCTCTGTCTTATGTCTGTATTGAGACTTCATATTAAACGAGTTTCTTCCCTTTGGCAGTTGAGAAGTTAATGTCAGTGTCTGCTGCTAGCAAGCTAGCTAGTCCTTGTCTCGGTATGACCACTCTATGATTACTCCCCCTTTATATGATCATATGGTTCCAGCATGCTTTGCTGGTGATTGAAAATCTCTAGCTAAACTTTCTGAGTAGAAGGGGGTTTTCTGGAAATCTGACTACTGCTAAGTCATTTGCTGCCAAGGAGCTAGGCAACAGGCATGAAGCTGCCTTGTTGTACCCCTGTCTTTCTCCACATTCCTTTTGTTGTATTATTGCAGTGTTTGGGACTAGTGTTCCTGCCAGCCATTCCCTATTGAGGGCTAACATCAGGGTCGAGCAAGGGCCTAGGTATTCTGTTCAGCAACAAGTTAAAAGAACTAGTATAGCTAAAGTAGGGAGATCAGCATCACAAAGCTCTCACTGATCTCAGTGAGGCCAGTCAAGGAAAACACTGCGGGCAGGACACAGTGAAATCCATGGTGCATTGCCCCCTGGGAATTTGAATATGCAAATGGAGTCTGTGGAGCCTCGTTTAAGAGTCTCAAACACGGGACTAGCCAGATATCCCCCTTAGGGAAGGACCTAGCCATGGGGTGGATTCTTTGCAGAGACCACCATAACCACCATATTAAGTGGCCCTTTCAGTAACTATCCCACTCAGTTACGACCTTAAGGATATGACAAGGGAATTACCAAAGCCAGGTATCCATCCACAGACAGATGTTTCGGGGTATTGCCCCTCATCAGTGGGGAGTAGGATTCTGGCTAGGTGGGAGCAATGCCTGGTAGACCAACATCACAAAGCTCTCACTGATCTCAGGGAGACCAGTCGAGGAAAACATTGCGGGAAGCTGGCTAAAGCACTTAAACACAGTGAAATCCATGGTGCATTGCCCCCTGGGAATTTTAATATACAAATGGAGTCTGTGGAGCCTCGTTTAAGAGTCTCAAACACGGGACTAGCTAGATATCCCTCCAGGGAAGGACCTAGCCCTGTAGGTAGATCAGAGCACAGTCACAGTTGAGTGCTGGAGGTCACTTCTCCCCTACTCCCTTTGAGCAGGGCCCTCCGCTGTATTTATCCCCCCTGCCCGGTGTCTCCCCATCTGTTGATTTGTGTTGTGTGTGGGACATCTTTGGTCCGTGTGTCACTATCATGCACGGTAGCCGGACATCCCCTTTGTCTAAGTGTGACAGTTAATTAGGATTACGATAATTATTTATATTTGCCAAATGACAAAATAATGGGATAGAGAATGTTTTAAGGCATTTTTATTTATTTTCTGCAAAGTCAAAAGTTTACATACAGTTCATTAGTACTTGATACCATTGCCCTTAAACTGTATGACTGGGTCAAACATTTTGAATATCCTTCCACAAGCTTATCACAATAGTTGGTAGGAAATTTGGCCAATTTCTTCTGACAGAACTGGTGTAACTAAGCCATGTTTGTAAGTTGCCTTGCTCGTACAGGTATTTTCAGCTTTGCCCATAAATTTTCAATAGGATTGAGATCAGGGCTTTGTGATGGATGCTGAAAAACATTAACTTTGTTATCCTTAAGCCACTGTGCAACCAGTTTGGCAGTATGCTTCAGGTCATTGTCCATTTGGAAGACCCATTTCCTTCCAAACTTTAACTTCCCGGCTCATGTCTTGAGATGTTGCTTCAGTTTTGCCACATAATCTTCTTTCCTCATTAAGCCATCTATTTTGTGAAGAGCACCAGTACCTCTCGAAGCAAAAAAAAAAAAAAACACATCATGGTTCTGCCACCCCCATGTTTCATAGTTGGAATAGTGTTCTTATGCTTCCAAGCTGCTCCATTTATTCTACAAACTCAATGATGATTATAATGGCCAAATAGTTAAATTTTAGTTTCGCCAGACCACAAGACAGGGAATGTAGGTCTTTTTTTCTGTATGCATTTGAAAAGATTAATCTGGCTAATTAATCTGGCTTTTTTATGTTTCTTTTGGAGTAATGGCTTCTTTCAGGCAGAGTGGTCTTTCAGCCCATGTTGATACATTATTCATTTCACTGTGGATAATGACACAATCTTTCCAGCTTCCACCATCATCTTTACAAGATCACAGAAACCATTTACTTCATATAATGACTGGACATTCTCATCTTGTTTGCACTTGCCTGTAATTGTCTGTACAGATAAACCAAACAGAAAGGAGCGCAGATAGGGTGTAAATGCGTACAAAGAGGGATGCACTAGTATAGTACACTCACCTTAATAGGTTGCGTGAGTCACAACCAACTGGACAGGCAAAAAATATGTGGCCGCTGCAGATCCCTGTGATTAGCAATGTTCCAGGGGTTGAGGAGACGGGTATAATATCCGCACTGACCACGATAAGGAATGAAACCAGAGCTATAAGAAGACCCTTTATTCCACTTTACCATTAACTTACCGATGCATTTGGTAGCATGCAGGCTACTTTATCAGGGCTCATTAAATTACAGAGTCACACCGAGTGTTACTTTTATACATTAACATATGACATCACTCATTTGAAAAAACACATACACTGGTAATGTAAGTTCTTGTGAAAACGCCCTCTTACATGAAATGATCACTTCATTATAATCAACACATAGAATTCCCCAAACGCACTAAAAGAAACATCACTGTTTCCTAAAATCTTAAAAATGTATATTTATAAATGAATATGATTGATAAATAAGATAAAAACACATAAAATCATCAGTGGGCTTATCCAACCATGAGCCTGCCCATCAACACTGCTCATTTTTGGGAGCACTTTGTTTATCCACTTGTCTATTACTCCTATCAGGTTCACCTGCACCACCACCTCACAGCACTTTCAATTGTTGAGGGCTCCCAAAAAAACTCCTATTCATTATTGTCTTTGATGTATTGAGAAATTTACAATAGCATACAGAGCAGTTTTATCAATCCCATACTCTACCCATTTTATTTCATTTTAGTTCAATGTTTTCCAAATTCTACATGAGAATTATGAATTGGACATATCAGAGGTCCTCCTTTATATCAGCTTCCTTTTTGCAATTTAACTTTGTATTTTAACACAGCTTACTCACCTGACGTGCAATATGGCTTTATATATCTGTGGCTCGCTCACGGTGAGAGACCTCTCACTGGGTCTTATAGCACAGCTCACGCTCTCCCCAGGCAGGAGGACCCAAGGACCGCAGGGATCCAGGAGACAAAGGATCAGGGAACGGCGACACCACGCATCACCCTGGATCAAGTCCCCCCTGCCATCAAGTCCCTCCCAGAAATCATTAGGAAACAAGGTTTACAGTTTCCTTTTTTCAATGCCTGATAGGAGAGGTTTAAGTGACATCAGATGTTTCAAGTATTATCACAGACCGAAGAGGACCTCTTTACCTGGCAATTTAGAAGAGGTCCACTATTTCATTAAAACTTGGATTTACTGTTTCTAATTTAATAAGGTAATACATGTGTATTAAGAACTTAGGAGGAAAACAGCAGCATTCCGGGATCCTTTATATGAAGAACAGCTTTATTCCAAAAAGTTTACATCGGTGGGTGCAGGGAAGGGAGGACGGAGGGACACAGGACTGCACACAGGACTTCAATGCAACAAGGTCAGTGCCCGGTTTTTCTTCTTAACCAAGTGATTGTAAAACATGTTTATACCGTGTTAGCCAGTAGATAGAAAAATCTTGGAATCTGAGAGTCCTCAGTGGTTGATACCTTTTAATGGCTAACTGAAAGGATGGTAAACATAGCAAGCTTTCAGGACACCATGGTCCCTTCGTCAGGCTGATAATGACACAAATTTTGTCACCTGTTATATTTACTACAGCATCTAAGGGTACTTTCACACTAGCGTTTATTTGAAATCGCGGCAGATGCGGTGAAAAAACCGCATCTGCCTCGATTACTGCATACCGGCTGCACTTTCGGCACGATTGCGGCACAGTTGAGGCAAGCCCCATACAATGTATAGGCGGGCTTGCGGCAGGTGCGGCAAGTGCAGTTTTGGCACTTCCACCTGAAGAAGACTGCTGTGTCAGTGGAAACGCGTTGTGGCTGTGAAGGAGAATAATAAAAAGCTACGTTTTATCTATAATTCACCCTGCCTGCCTTTCCTGAGCGCTCCACAGACTGCTTTGCATTAATCATATGTTCCAGTTTCTCTTTTGGAGGATCAGCATCAGGAGCAGCTTGGAAGGCACATTAACAAAAGGACCTGTGTGGTGTGAGGTGAATGCCTGGAGCTACAGGACCTTTCCTGTCTGAGTGGTCATGTGTTCAGAGCTGGGGCCGGAGGAAGCAGCTCACAGGCAGCAGCACACAGAGACTCCAGGGAGAGCGATTAAGCTCCACACTTCAAGTGATTTACCAGGGCTGTGCAGGGCAGTGCACAGCCCTCCAAAGTGAGCAGCTTTTTTACTAGTTAGGGGAAGAAATATTTTATAGAGGTGCACCCATTGCGCATCCTTTTCTGTTTATTTACATATTTATACATTGTATGAGGCTTGCCGCAACTGTGCCGCAACCGTGCCGCAAGTGCAGCCGGTATGCGGTAATCGCGGCAGATGCGTTTTTTTCACCGCATCTGCCGCGATTTCAAAAAAACGCTGATGTGAAAGTGGCCTAACACTATTTTTTCTTTTTTTTTTTTTGCTCATGTATATTTGTATGTGTCTACAGAATTTGTGTCATTACCAGCCTGAAGAAGGGAACTCAGTGTCCTGAAAGCTTGCTGTGTTTACCATCTTTTCAGTTAGCCATTAAAACTTATCAACCACTGAGGACTCTCAAATTCCAAGATTTTTGTATCTAATTTATAGATCCAGTAAATCTCCCATGATAATGAAAGCAGTGTCTCGACAATCCATGCTATTGAAAACCTTTTTTTATATTATGTGTGTGATAATTTATTCTTTTGTGTAATGGCTGTGTTATACGTCTGGCAGCAAATACAATCAATTAGATAGATAACATAACTGGATTGGCAATTAGGCCTGTATTTGATCTGATATGTGTTGGTACTGTCATTATACGATTCGAAGGTACAGACCTTATTACTTATCCATAAGCAGCATAGACATTTCTCTTATAACGTTTGAAGGAACCGCAGGGTAGGATAGAGGTTTTTGACCTCTCAGATACCATTTTTTTTGGTTCTAGTTTTACTGGGTGCCAATATGTTCTTCAAAGAAGGTGCTCTTTTGAAAGTAACTACTGGAATTGTAGATAATATTTTGTTGCATACAGGATCATTCATCACAATATTCCAGTGTTTTTTATTATATATTTTATCATTTGATTTTGTGAAGAAAAAGTAGTGATAAAATTAGTAGTGTAACTGTCATCAGTATACCTCACACTTCCTTTAATCAATTCATTCTGGGATAGATTTTTTGCATTGTTGCATGCTTTTTACAAATTGTCGGATATGGAATTAACGTCCTAATTATGACAGTAAGGATGTAGATTTATTTATGGATTTTCAGAAATTTGTACGTAAAATTACGTTAAGGAGACATTTTGAATTAAATAAGGGTGACAGAATTCACTCTGGTTCAACCCCTCAGGAGCCCGTTGATAGCATAATACATGTAGATCTCTGGGGTAAATCTAAACTTAGGGGCATCATATAAAAACTTTTACCGATCTAGTTTTAGAAGATTTTAAGAAATTACAATTAAAAAATTAGATTGCAAATGAAAAATAGTGGTCTGTGATACTGATTAGAGGAAGTTTTTATTTATTGGGAAGACTTTAGTGATGAGCGAGCACTAAAATACTCGGGTGCTCGATTCTCGGGTCGAGCATCTCGAGATGCTCGGGTGCGCGACTGAGCACCGAGCCCAATGTAAGTCAATGAGTGATAGGCTCCACCCACAGACTTCCAGCTATAAAATGAGTGTTTCTGGGAAGGGCAAGAGGGTGGGCTATTTCAAATCGTCGCAGCATATAACACCTTGCTGTGCCCCCCAGAGGGACCCTAACAATCAGTCTGCTCTCTGTGAGGTGCCAGATCACTGTGTGCACTGAAGGGAGCTGTGTATTTGTATCAGATAATTATTAGTGAAGAGTCCGAGCATCTCAGCGGTACTCTGTGCTCGCCGAGCATCCCGAGTACCGGGATACTCGTGCGAGTGATGAGTATCTCCGAGCATGCTCGCTCATCACTAGAAGACTTATATTTTGGGGTACACTCATTTATTTGATAATTTTCTGTACTAGAATCCAAGTATTCTGGTGAGACAGAACAAAGTAAATGCACCTTTTTCTGTTCTGTCCAGAGACATTCATAGGGGATGCACATTTGCACATTTTTGTTTTTCCCCTTTATTTACATTAGTTATTTAAGCTTTAGAAGAAAAGTTCTACTATATTAAAGACTTTTGTTTTCAAAGGCACGGAAGAAAATCTCACTGTACACTGGTGACATGAATCTCGGTGATGTCTCTGAAGTGGAACATGTCATCTGTCTGTAAAAAGAGTTTGGATTTTATAGTATTTGACATTTTAAAAAAATGTCCAGAATTCACAATTTTTCCTTTTACATTTAACATTCAGTTGTATTCTGATATAATGTAAAATCCACCACTGGTTAACAAGTTTCAACACTAAGCAAGACTATATTTTTCTCTACTTGGGAGTTTAGGATTTTAAAATGAATATCCAATACACTAACACAGTTCAATTAATTTTAATAATTTTATTTTATTTAAAAAGTTATACTATATTTGGCAAATGTTCGTGTAAAAAGTGATCTAAGGCAGCTTTCACATTTGTGTTTTTAAACGCAGCATATGCTGTGTAGTTCTTTTTTGAATCCACAAGCGTATTGCACACCTATCTTTAGCATGGTGTGTGCAGGAGTACACAGGGACCTGTGTTGGTGTCAGTATGTCTGTGTATGCGTCTCTGTGTGTGATTTATTCACGCCCAGCAAACGCAACATCTTGCATTTTTTGATGCCCGTAAAAAGCGCAAGCATCCGCATGTGCATGAGTGCATTAAAACAACATATTATTGTATATGGGTGTGCATTGGTGCACAATGGCTTGCACATGGCTGCGTTTGATGCGCATGCGTATGACACACAACGCATGCACAGGAAGTGATTTTCAGTCCCTCCCAAAGCCCTCCCAAATCCTAGCTGTATAAAAAGGGGGTTTGGACATGGAAGTGAAAGACTCATTAGGATCTCATGACACTGGATGTCTACATGCTGGATCTCTACACACTGGATCTTTAGATGTGGGATCTCTACACGCTGGATCTCTAGATGTGGTAAAGTATACAAGCTTTTGCAATGTTTTTATATCTATTCTTTCTTTCCTTTTTTTTTTCTTTTTTGTTAGATTTTTTTTTCTTTTCTTCTCTTTCCTTTTTTTTCTATTTTTTATTTCATTCTTTTTTTAATTTTTTTTTAGGTATTATGCCTTGTTTTGTTTTTTTTTTCTCTTTTGTCTTTTTTTTTAAATTTATTTTTAAGGTTATTTTTTCTGTTTTTCTGTGTGTTGTTCTGTCTCAATCCAGCATGTAGTGTGTCTTTTCATTTTACATTATGGAGCCTGTACTCTGTCATACTGCATTGTGTACTGTGGGTCTCTCGATGCAATGTTGTCTTTGCTTTTTCTATCTCATGCAGCCTGTACTCTGTGTCATGCACTGCATTGTGTACTGTGGGTCTGTCACTGCAGGGGAACCTCTCAGAAGAGCCCACAGTAACTGGCCCAGAGGTCTGTGTGGCGAGGCGCAAAGCAGGAAGGGCGAGGCAAAGCACTGTGTGAGAAGACCTGAAAGTACAGAGAAGGGGTGCCAGTTAAGTATCATCCTACTACACGGGAGTAACTGGATCCCTACCTCCAAGAACCCAGTCCTCAGCGGGCTGCTGCACAAGAGACTATGAGTAAAGAACCAAAGACTGCAGCCCACTGTGTCTGTGAACTTTCTTAATGCGTCTAAAGTACCAGAAACACTACTACGAACTCACTCAGGTACCTTTGGCCACCCTAGAATAAGTGCCATGACTAAGAAGAGGGGAGTTGTGCGGCCTCCGTTCGTGGGCCATTTCACAGAGAAGCATGAAAGCCGTGCCCACCCACCAAAGGAACTCTTGTGCAGCAGATTGTGCCAGTCAGTCAGAAAGACCCACCCAGAGGTGTGGCTGACAGCATCCAGAACAGGAACCGCCTAGAGAAAGGGACGGGAGATGAAGCGAGTTGTAATCACTGGAGCAAGATGGCAGCCAAGCACCCGGACGTCCTGATGGAGGAAGAGTTCTACTCTGATGACATGGAGGAGGACATGGGTCAGCAACTGAGAAAGGCGCAGGTGAAGGCTGTGGAGGTGTGGAAGGGCAATCTGCTGAGCAGGACGACCTGGAAGTGGACATCACTGAAACTCCTGTAACCCTCAGAGGAGGAAGAAGCAGAGGTCAGTGCCAAGGAAGCTAAAGGTACCAATACCCTCCTGGCGGCTGACGACAACCTGGTAGGGACCCTAGATACTCCGACCTCCTTAGCACCAGATTGGGATAGCAAGAAGTTGCAGTGGGACCAGTCTGTAGTCCATCACAGATGTGTGGTCCCATTAGAGCACAAGCCAGCTGTAGAGGGCCAGGAGACACAAAAATGGGAAGGCCCATAGTAAAGACACTATGTTGGGCGGAATATTGCCGCCAGCAGCAGGCCAAGAGAGACATCCAAAAGGAAGCTGAAGAGGTGGAGCAGAAGGCTAAATGGCTTGCCATGAAGGAGCGGAACCTGCAAGAAAAGCAGCGAGTCCGCCGATCCGGAGCAGCAAAGCGGGGCCCAATCCATCAGCGTCCCGTAGTCCAGTTGCAGCAGGACAAAGGCTGGGAGTTCATTAAGGAGCGGAGAAGTGACAGAGAACTCTTTGTGACCCGGCGGGACGTTGAATCCTACCTGTTGGAGGGTCACCCTGGTCATGATCTGCAACATGGCAACCGAGTCACCTTCACCCAGCACCTGGGAGAGCGGGGGTGGTACGCCCTAGGAGTCCATATCGTAAGTAATGAGTCACCTGCTTACACAGCAGAACCCCAGGTTGTGGAGCCAGTAGCCGTGCCCGTTCAGTGTCAAAGGTTGCACCAGTCGTCCATACCAGTACAAGAGCCCCATCCCAGATTCATCGATGTTGCTACACAGACTGTGATAGGAGGATCCGCAGTGGTCGTAGTGAGAATCAGGGAGGTGCCTACGCAGACTGAGCCCGTGTCATGGGCCGCAGCAGCTGCAGAGAACATGGCTGCATTGTGTACTGTTGGTGAGGACGTGCCACCCTGGATGGAAGAAACCACGGTCCAACATGTGGTAAAGTAGTGCAGCATTGAAAATAGATTTTTATTACTAACCCGGTTAGGGTTTAAATATCTGTTTGTTGATTATGTCATTTCTAATGAAGGACTCAGTAGCTATGGACAGTGCGTAGCTCGAACTGTAAATGTAAATAGTTAGCACCCAGGTGTGCTCCCAGTTGGTTTTAGAGCCGACATGTCAGTAAGACCACAACAAACAAAAACCTACTGGCGTGGCCAAAGAATCAGTCTCTTTAACCCTGTCGCCATGCCCAGGGAATGTGCTGGGGTTATACTTCTGGTGGGTTCCCTGCAAGACAAAGGGAGACACCAAGTGCTGGACATTCGCCTGTTTAACACCTAGGACAGGGTGATGCATACCCACATATGATTTGCTCTGGACTTGGCGGGACTGTAAATAGTTATTTATGCATGCCTTTCTACTTTTATATGTGTAATGTTAAAGTACCGTACCTCCCGTTAAAGGAATTAAAAGTCTTCTTCTAGTTATTGTTACTGTTATATTGTATTCCAAAAAATTTTGCATGTCTTGAAACCACTGTTTTTCTGTTTTCTTGCAGCCCAAGAACAGGCTGGTTTAAGGAAGGAGGATTGTGGCGCCCCTGCTGATCCAGTCGCCACAGAGCTACTGTACCCCTGTTAGGTGTAGTATCAGACTCACGGGTAAGAGGTGCAGAGATTGATACCGGGACACCCAGGCCACACACTAGAAACCATTGTAGTGGGGCTGGGTGGTGAAGCGAGTTAGTTAGAGGGAGCACTGAGTGAGGTCAGGAAGAACACACGTAGATGACGTGGGACACGTGACAAGGGGTATAAATAGCATGGGAACCATCTAGAATGCAGGGGAATGATAGTAAGCAGAGGAAGAGAGTTACCCAGCTGAGGAGAGGCAGTAGAATAGCTGAAGTGAGGTCGTAGTACACCAAGGTCGAGTTGGAGGGAACCTAAAGAACATACGCCTGAGAAGTGTCTAGAGGACTACAGCAAGAAAGAGCTTGTCTTGAGGCCAAACCCAAGAGAGCAGAGAACACCCAAGTGGCTCCAGGAGAACAAGTGGGTCCCAGAGGCACGAGAAGTGAGTAATACACCTGTGGGGCTCATATTCATTGTCAAGCACAGGCGGTGGAGAGTTTAGGCTGCGAGGGGCATCGGGAACCCCAAAAGACTAGTAGAGATGATCAAACAGGCTCAGCTAGCGACCCGGAGACTGTGGCACTTCCATGGTGTCATAGCTGAACAACTGCGCACATCTGCTGAAAAGGTGGCAACCATAGGGCTGAGGGGAGACACTGCAGGGGAACCTCTCAGAGAAGCCCACAGTCAATTGATCAAAGCCCTATGTTGCGAGGTGCAAAACAGGTAGGGCGAGGCAATGCACCAAGTGACATGACCTGGAAAATACAGAGAAGGGTTGCCGGTTATGTATCATCCTACTACCTGGGAGTAGCTGGATCCCTGCCTTCAAGAACCCAGTCCTCAGTGGGCTGCTGCACAAGAGACTATGAGTAAAGAACCAAAGACTGCAGCCCACTGTGTCTGTGAACTTTCTTAATGCCCTACCCGTACAGGGCTTAAGAACATTGCTGCTTCCCAACCATTGACCTCTAGGAGGACTGACAATCTGTGGCGGCCAGATATAGCCACAACTAGAGATGAGCCACCACCGTAGTGTTCGAATTCGATTTGTCGAATTGGGGGTGTGTTTGAAAGAAAGTCTGTGTCCGTTAGTTACCAAAGTCCGAGAAAACTCTGTGGACAATTCTTCTAGAGCAAGGGCTGGGTTTATTATAGAGAATGCAAAGCAGATAGGATACAAGATACAAAGCATGATGACTCACGCAGGTGTCCAGACTCAAGATGGTATCACGAATCTGGCATTGCAGTCTGGCCTCGAACTATGGCATCAGGGCTTTTTATACATATTTAAAACTAGGAGGCTACCTTTTGAAAAACAGGTGTTAAAGGTGACTTCATAGAGGTGTATGTATGTAAGAACAAAGAGAAAACAAAAGTTCAGGATGAGAACATCACTACCAATTACATTACAAACTATACATCTGTATTCAGCTTATCTATGATCATTAATCTCATCATGGCTCTTAGAAGATACACATAACTCTTAAAATATTGACAGATGATAAGGTCTGTTTCAAATTAACTGGATTACTATTTTGTCTATTCTACTGTATCTCACCACAGAAAATAACGAGAGATATACAATATACTTATTATGAGCTTCTCTGAGTGCATAGAACAGATCTAATTAGCTTCTCTGCTAGCTAATCACTCTGAGATCATTTTTAATATTCTTTTAGCTGGAAGGCCTAACAAACTCTGCAGTTCGCTATATCCTTTGAAAATCACAAGAATACATTACAGATGATACAACATGGCTGACACAAACTATCATGGCTGACCATACTCCTCCTCTACTCCCCCCTCATCTTCTCTTCGCACAACCGCATACAGGATTTCTCCTCTGCTTAACCCATACTCTGGAAGTCACTGCCCCAACACATCAGACATTCTCCAACCATGGAAACCTTCAAAAGAACCCTGAAGACCCACCTGTTCCGCCAAGCCTACCACCTGCAATTAGACCCCGGCCACCAGACCGCCTCACGACTGGAACTTCCCCCTCCCACTGTATCCCCACCCACCCCTCGTAGACTGTGAGCCCTCGTGGACAAGATTTCTCCCCTCTTGTATCTGTACGACCGAATTGTCCACATTTATTGTTACTTGTATTGTTACTATGTTACTTGTCCTAGTCTGCCCCTTTTAGCATGAAAAGTGCCATGGAATATTATGGCATTATATAAATAAATAATAATAATAATAAATCATTTTCTAACAAATCCCCCTCTGTCTGGACAGAGTACAACTTGGGCAGATGAGTCACAGTGCTAGTTCTCATATATTGTATTGAGGGAATGCATTCATTCATACACTCTGAGGTTGGTGGGGGAATTGGGTGGAGTAGGAGGTACCTGTGGGTGTCAATTGCTTACCTGTGATTACTACTGCCAAGGGACTAATGCTTAAAACCTCTGGGCAATAGTAATGATAGAAACCCAATGCCCACCTTTTGGCATACACCAACACCTGAGCTGTGTTTACCTTGGTAGTATTGTGCAGGTGTTAATGATTGTAACCCCTGTGCAATATAACCAAGATCTCTGTTATTCCAAAGTCAGGGTTTCTGGGTGACAAAGGTGTTCATTTGATTACCTGTGATTACTACTGCCGAGGAACTGATGCTTACAACCCCTGGGCAATAGTATTGATAGGAACCCAATGTACACCTTTGGCATACACCAACAACTGAATTAACAAAGAAACAGAATGTAAACTCTCTTTATATTATACTCACAGATGAAATTAAGCGATGACAACATAGGTATTGTTTAACAGTTGTATTTCATAAAAAGTAAACATACTTCACTCTAATACTTTTGATCCAGAAGTAGGAAAAAATATCCAAGGTCCATAAATAGCCAATTTTTGACATTGGATTAAAAAAATTGTCCCTGGACTGAGGAATTGCAGTCAAATAAATAGGTCAAATAGAAGGGGCACTGAAGGGTTATAAAACCTTAAACTACAACAATAGTAACTGGAATTTACAAAACATAACTCTGTCAGGATTTACACAACAATAGTGAATATACAGTTAGGCCAGAAATATTTGGACAGTGACACAATTTTCGCGAGTTGGGCTCTGCATGCCACCACATTGGATTTGAAATGAAACCTCTACAACAGAATTCAAGTGCAGATTGTAACGTTTAATTTGAAGGGTTGAACAAAAATATCTGATAGAAAATGTAGGAATTGTACACATTTCTTTACAAACACTCCACATTTTAGGAGGACAAAAGTAATTGGACAAATAAACATAACCCAAACAAAATATTTTTATTTTCAATATTTTGTTGCGAATCCTTTGGAGGCAATCACTGCCTTAAGTCTGGAACCCATGGACATCACCAAACGCTGGGTTTCCTCCTTCTTAATGCTTTGCCAGGCCTTTACAGCCGCAGCCCTCAGGTCTTGCTTGTTTGTGGGTCTTTCCGTCTTAAGTCTGGATTTGAGCAAGTGAAATGCATGTTCAATTGGGTTAAGATCTGGTGATTGACTTGGCCATTGCAGAATGTTCCACTTTTTTGCACTCATGAACTCCTGGGTAGCTTTTGCTGTGTGCTTGGGGTCATTGTCCATCTGTACTATGAAGCGCCGTCCAATCAACTTTGCAGCATTTGGCTGAATCTGGGCTGAAAGTATATCCCGGTACACTTCAGAATTCATCCGGCTACTCTTGTCTGCTGTTATGTCATCAATAAACACAAGTGACCCAGTGCCATTGAAAGCCATGCATGCCCATGCCATCACGTTGCCTCCACCATGTTTTACAGAGGATGTGGTATGCCTTGGATCATGTGCCGTTCCCTTTCTTCTCCAAACTTTTTTCTTCCCATCATTCTGGTACAGGTTGATCTTTGTCTCATCTGTCCATAGAATACTTTTCCAGAACTGAGCTGGCTTCTTGAGGTGTTTTTCAGCAAATTTAACTCTGGCCTGTCTATTTTTGGAATTGATGAATGGTTTGCATCTAGATGTGAACCCTTTGTATTTACTGTCATGGAGTCTTCTCTTTACTGTTGACTTAGAGATAGATACACCTACTTCACTGAGAGTGTTCTGGACTTCAGTTGATGTTGTGAACGGGTTCTTCTTCACCAAATAAAGTATGCGGCGATCATCCACTACTGTTGTCATCCGTGGACGCCCAGGCCTTTTAGAGTTCCCAAGCTCACCAGTCAATTCCTTTTTTCTCAGAATGTACCCAACTGTTGATTTTGCTACTCCAAGCATGTCTGCTATCTCTCTGATGGATTTTTTCTTTTTTTTCAGCCTCAGGATGTTCTGCTTCACCTCAATTGAGAGTTCCTTTGACCGCATGTTGTCTGGTCACAGCAACAGCTTCCAAATGCAAAACCACACCTGGAATCCACCCACCTTTTAACTACTTCATTGATTACAGGTTAACGAGGGAGACGCCTTCAGAGTTAATTGCAGCCCTTAGAGTCCATTGTCCAATTACTTTTGGTCCCTTGAAAAAGAGGAGGCTATGCATTACAGAGCAATAATTCCTAAACCCTTTCTCCGATTTGGATGTGGAAACTCTCATATTGCAGCTGGGAGTGTGCACTTTCAGCCCATATTATATATATAATTGTATTTCTGAACATGTTTTTGTACACAGCTAAAATAACAAAACTTGTGTCACTGTCCAAATATTTCTGGCCCTAACTGTAGCTGAACAATTAATTGCATAATGTCTACAAACATTACTATTACAAAATTGGGGAAGAGATAGGAAGTGGAATACCAGGCCCAAAACTTTATTACTCCACAAAAAGAAAAGGGAATACAATGATCAAATTAAAGTATTATACACATAAATCTGGCAACATTGGTGATGAGGGAGGAAGTGGAATTGCAGGCCCAAAGCTTTATTAATCCACAAAAAGGAAAGGGAATACACTTATAAACTTCAAAACACTTCAAGTATTGTGCTATTCTACCAAAAACATTAATGTAACAAAATTAGGTATGAGGAAGTGGAATCACATGGCCGAAGCTTTATTAGACCACAAACACAAAAAATATGATTTGACAACTTCAACAAATTAACTATTTACAAAAAACAGTATATACATTAGTGGATAGTTGGGTAAATGGATTTACTGGAAATATTTATCAACAATCAAAATAATCAAAGGGAAGGGGTGAAGGAGAGTGGGTTAACGATCAGCAAACATTGTCAGCAAATATTTAAGGTAAATTTGCTAACAATTCTTGAATGATGCAGTTCCAAAACCGTTTTTTAAACCATTTCGTCCAGCCATGCAACACGTCCATTGTCCGAAACGAAATAAGCAGCAAAATTGTCCCTCATTTGGGCAACTTCAAATGTAGTACTCAAAGTGTGATCTCGGTAGTCCTGCAATGTGGAAGCAACAGATTCCTCAAGGTCAAAGCGGTGTCGCGCTCTCACTAGGATGAAATTGGGCAGAACAACACACGCATTGACAACCTCATCAATTGTCTCAGTTTTCAGATTGACGGCAGTTCCTAAAATATGCCATTTTGATGCCAGCAAACCAAAGGCACACTCCACAGTCTGTCATGCCCTTGTCAGTCGATAATTGTAAATCGTTTTTGTCCGATTCAAGTCACGACTAGAGTACGGTTGATGAGGTTGCCACACATTTGAAACGCCTTGTCCACAACCACAACAGCATTGACAGTCCTTCAGTGTTCGGTTCGGCAGGGGTCATGGCGGTGGAAAGCTGAAATTGTCCCCATACAAACATTGGCCCATGTCTGAGTTTTTGAAATTCTGCGAGCCATTTCCTCATCCAAATTAGCCAATGTTCACAGCGACAAATCAACAGTCAGCGTCCGCAATCGCCATCAAAACTATCAAAAAGTATTTTTTTATAGTTGAAATACTCGGATCTTCTTCCATCAGGTTTCAGGATCCGAATATGTTTGCCGGCCACGGCCCCCAAACAGTTCGGAAATTGCCAAGTCTCCAGGAATCTTGCAGCGTTGTCCAGCCAGAATTGAGGTGTGGGATGGGGGAGGAATTCTTCTTGCAGATCTTCACAGATTGCACAGCAGGTCTCTTCAACAATCCCAGACAGCGTCGACACTCCAATACGGAACTGGAAATGCAGAGATAATATGCATTTAAAGCAAATTAAAGATTCATGTTAATAGACATTTAAAAATATGAGAAATCTCCTCTGGAAAGTGAATATTTTAATTACATTTCATGAATTTCAGATCTTGATTGCTGCATTTATTAGAACCTAGTTTATGTAATTGTTAGCAAGCAATATAATTTTCTACGTAAGAACTTCATCACATTGGGAAGCCACATCGACTTACTCAAAGAAATGAGAGCAATAGAACTTAATGTAAAGCAACACATTAGTTTAAATCAGAGCATGAAAACTTAAAAGTTTTACTCTTCTCAGTGAAAGACAAATAAATATAATCCATGAAAGACGTACACAAAAATAAGTAATAAATAGTGATGGGCAAACCTGAACTATAAAGTTCGGGGTCCGTACTGAACACTTAGGCTAGGGTTACATTTGGAAGGCTCATTGCGATTACCGCATCCAGATCCAGATGCGATAATCGCATGAGCCTTCAGAAACATTTTGTGTTCAAAATACTGTTGTGGCCAAAAGTATTGACACCCTTGCAATTCTGTCAGATAAAACTCAGTTTCTTCCTGAAAATGATTGGAATCACAAATTCTTTGGTATTATTATCTTCATTTAATTTGTCTTCAATGAAAAAACACAAAAAAAATTGTCCTAAAGCCAAATTGGATATCATTGCACACCAAACATAAAAAAGGGGATGGACAAAAGTATTGGCACTGTTAGAAAAATCATGTGATGCTTCTCTAATTTGTGTAATTAACAGCACCTGTAACCTACCTGTGGCACCTCACAGATGTTGGCAATAACTAAATCACACTTGCAGCCAGTTGACATGGATTAAAGTTGACTCAACCTCTGTCCTGTGTCCTTGTGTGTACCACATTGAGCATGGAGAAAAGAAAGAAGACCAAAGAACTGTCTGAGGACTTGAGAAACCAAATTGTGAGGAACCATGAGTAATCTCAAGGCTACAAGTCCATCTCCAAAGACCTGAATGTTTCTGTGTCTACCGTGCGCAGTGTCATCAAGAAGTTTAAAGCCCATGGCACGGTGGCCAACCTCCCTAGATGTGGACAGAAAAGAAAAATTGACGAGAGATTTCAACGCAAGATTGTGCGGATGGTCGATAAAGAACCTCGACTAACATCCAAACAAGTTCAAGCTGCCCTGCAGTCCGAGGGTACAACAGTGTCAACCCATACTATCCGTCGGCATCTGAATGAAAAGGGACTGTATAGTAGGATACCCAGGAAGACCCCACGTCTTACCCCGAGACATAAAAAAGCCAGGCTGAAGTTTGAGAATGTTCTCTGGTCAGATGAGACAAAAGTAGAGCTTTTTGGGAAAAGGCATCAACATAGAGTTTTCAGGAGAAAAAAAGAGGCATTTAAAGAAAAGAACACGGTCCCTACAGTCAAACATGACGGAGGTTCCCTGATATTTTGGGGTTGCTTTACTGCCTCTGGCACTGGACTGCTTGACCGCGTGCATGGCATTATGAAGTCTGAAGACTACCAACAAATTTTGCAGCATAATGTAGGGCCCATTGTGAGAAAGCTGGGTCTCCCTCAGAGGTCATGGGTCTTCCAGCAGGACAATAACCCAAAACACACTTCAAAAAGCACTAGAAAATGGTTTGAGAGAAAAGCACTGGAGACTTCTAAGGTTGTCAGCAATGAGTCCAGACCTGAATCCCATTGAACACTTGTGGAGATATCTAAAAATGGCAGTTTGGAGAAGGCACCCTTCAAATATCAAGGACCTGGAGCAGTTTGCCAAAGAAGAATGGTCTAAAATTCCAGCAGAGCATTGTAAGAAACTCATTAATGGTTACCAGAAGCGGTTGATCGCAGTTATTTTGGCTAAAGGTTGTGTAACCAAGTATTAGGCTGAGGGTGCCAATACTTTTGTCTGGCCCATTTGTGGAGTTTTGTGTGAAATGATCAATGTTTTGCTTTTTGCTTCATTCTCTTTTGTGTTTTGTCATTGAAGACAAATTAAATGAAGATAATAATACCAAAGAATTTGTGATTGCAATAATTTTCAGGAAGAAACAGAATATTATCTGACAGAATTGCAGGGGTGTCAATTCTTATGGCCACAACTGTATGTCTTTAAACCTGGATCCGGTAACCGGATTGCTCATAATGTGCTATCCGGTTGCCGAATTCTTTGTTCATCCCTGCTGCCGCAGGGATGAACAAAGGGTTAATGTTAATAATATATGTTGGCACCCTGTCTCCAGGGAGTGCCCACCCTCCCTACAGACATGGTGACCATGTGGGGCAGCATATGAAGGGTCAATTAGGTGTATTACTGTATTGCCGGCTATTGTTGGCATTTACTATTTTATGAATTAATGCCGGCGGCTCCTCGCTGTGGAGGAGATACAGTACGTAATGTGCGTACTGTATCTGCCGCTATCCATGGTCCTGAAAGCTTTAACATTAGTTCTATGGGCAGTGCCTCTCATAGCACAGGCCCTAAATTGGGGGGTACTGTCACAAGGACTGCAGAGTTTGTAAAGATGCTGAAGGAGTACCTTGCCGATCATACGAAAGTGCTCCTAGATTCCTCTGTGCCTTATAATTATTGGGTATCCAAGCTGGACACGTGGCAGGAGTTGTCCTTCTACGCCTTGGAAGTCCTGGCCTGCCCTGCCGCTAGCGTTTTGTCAGAGCGTGTTTTTATTGCAGCAGGTGGAATCATTACTGATAAACGCACCCGCCTGTCAACTGAAAATGCTGACCAGTTGTTTTTGAGCTGGATACTGAGATTAGAGCTTAAATTACAGCAGCTATACCGGTCAGACACAAACGCTGACACTAGTATACTGAGTGTTTTTGCGTATAAAAATTGGAGCTACAATCCCCTCCTGGCGCACAAAAATGGTAAATGAATGCAGACAAGAGTTGGTTTCTAGCTGGACACTGAGATTTCAGATTTGAGGTTAAATCCCAGCAGATGGACCAGTAAGACACAAACGCTGACGCGTATACCGTGTTTTGGCGTATACTACTTGGAGCTACAAGCCACTCCTTCCGCACTAACATGGTAAATTAATGAAGACAAGAGTTGGTTTTTAGCTGGACACAGATTAGAGATTAGAGATTAAATCCCAGCAGGTGGACCGGTCAGACACAAACGCTGACGAGAATACAGAGTGTTTTGGGGTATCCTAATTTCTGCTACAACTCACTCCTGGCGCACAAAAATGGTAAATGAATGCAGACAAGAGTTGGTTTTTAGCTGGACACTGAGATTAGAGATTAAATCCCAGCAGGTGGACCGGTCAGACACAAACGCTGACGAGAATACAGAGTGTTTTGGGGTGTCCTAATTTCCGCTACAACTCACTCCTGGTGCACAAAAATGGTAAATGAATGCAGACAAGAGTTGTTTTTAGCTGGACACTGAGATTAGAGATTAGAGGTTAAATCCCAGCAGGTGGACAGGTCAGACACAAACGCTTACGAGAATACAGAGTGTTTGGGCGTACCCTAATTTCCGCTACAACCCACTCCTGCCTAGAGAGCTAAATTAATCCCTAAAAGCACTGTTTTGGGATGGATGAGATTTCCAGCCTGTCCACCAGCCCCAGATGTGATGCAGGCTGGTATACTGGCACAACGAAGTTTGCTATATACCCTGCCTCCCTGCCTGCCTGTATACAACTCTATTAGTCCTCAGAAGGACTGTTGTGGTAATTAGATTAGCAGCCCTGCACCTACACTAGCTGAAAGGCCACATATCTGTCCCTCAATCAGTAGCACTTCTCCCTACACTGCCTGTCTATGGAGCAGAGTGATGAGCACAGCGCAGTCAGGTCTTATAAAGACTTGATCACGCTGTGCGGCCAGCCAATCACTGTAAAGCCACAACCAACAGGGCTGTGGCTTTACAGTGGCTGTTAGCCAATCCTTGCATGCGGACTGGCTCTGTAAAGAGCGCCAACATGCAGGGAGGTGGACCCCGAGCATAGCAAGAGTATCGCGAGATTACTCGGTACCCGCCGAGTACTCTGACTACCAAGATATTCGTGCAAGTACTGAGTAGTGACAAGCATACTCGCTCATCCCTAATAGTCACTGATTCCTCCACCCACCTTTGTGCCAAGATCTGAAATTGGTTGCAGTTAGTCTGCTATACACCCCCCTGCAGTTTAAATTAAATGTAAATTCCCCCACTCATCCTCTGTGCCAATGTCTGTGATTGGTTGCAGTCAGTCTGCTGTATTACTGCTGTATTATTGAAAACATTAGCTGTCTGCTCTCCTAACCCAAGTGGGACAATGTGCAAGAGTAGAGTAAAAAAATTTGTTAAAATTACATGGTGTTAACTATTTTGCCAACCAGCCAAGGTTAAAGCAAAAAGCTGGGGACTTATATCAAGCTGGGAACTAGCCAATATCCAAGATTTATGGCAGCTGCTTGCTTTACCTTGGCTGTTTAGCAAAAATAGATGGGATCCCATGCCTTAAATAAATAATTGAAAAAACAGCATAGGGTCCATCCTATTTTTGATAAATAGCCAAGGCAAGGCATACAGTTTGGGACTGGTATCATCAGGGTTGGAAGGTCCATGATTATTTGACCCTTCCCAACCTAAATATACCACTGCTACTGAGCTGGCACCATGGCCCAATGCTTGTTTTGATATGTTGTCTTCATCAGGGGGCATCCTAACGAAGGCAACCATGATGAAATGTGTGTTTGGTCCTGGCACCAGCTCAGCTGAAAGACAGCAACAGGTATTTGTACCTTTCATATTTAGCTTTAATTAATTCATTGTTACCAGCATGGTTATCTTTATTAATATTTAAATGCTATTTCACCTTGGATAACAGTCTTCACAGTAATAGAATGACAGCAGATCAAAAAAGCTATGCTGTGTGCAAAATTATTAGGCAAATGAGTATTTTGATCTTATGATACTTTTCATACATGTTGTCCTACTCCAAGCTGTGTAGGCTTGACAGCCAACTACCAATTAAGTAAATCAGGTGATGTGCATCTCTGTAATAAGGAGGGGTGTGGTGTAATGACATCAACTTCCTATATAAGGTGTGCTTAATTATTAGGCAAATGCCTTTCCTTAGGCAAAATGGGTCAGAAGAGAGATTTGACGGACTCTGAAAAGTCCAAAATTGTGAGATGTCTTGCAGAGGGATGCAGCAGTCTTGAACTTGCCAAACTTTTGAAACGTGATCACCGAACAATCAAGTGTTTCATGGCAAATAGCTAACAGGGTCGCAAGAAGCGTGTTGCGCAAAAAAGGTGCAAAATAACTGCCCATGAATTGAGGAAAATCAAGCTTGAAGCTGCCAAGATGCCATTTGTCACCAGTTTTGTCATATTTCAGATCTGCAATGTTACTGGAGTATCAAAAAGCATAAGGTGTGCTATACTCAGGGAAATGGCCAAGGTAAAAAAGCCTGAAAAATGACCACCTTTGAACAAGAAACATAAGATAAAACGTCAAGACTGGGCCAAGAAATATCTTAAGGCTGATTTTTCAAAGGTTTTATGGACTGATGAATTGAGAGTAACTCTTGATGGGCCAGATGGATGGGCCAGAAGCTGGATCAGTAAAGGGCAGAGAGCTCCACTCCGACTCAGACGCCAGCAAGGTGGAGGTGGGGTACTGGTATAGGCTGGTATAATCAAAGATGAGCTTGTGGGACCTTTTCGGGTTGAGGATGGAGTGAAGCTCAACTCCCTTACCTACTGCCAGTTTCTGGAAGACAACTTCTTCAAGCAGTGGTACAGGAAGAAGTTGGTATCATTCAAGAGAAACATGATTTTCATGCAGGACAATGCTCCATCACATGCATCCAACTACTCTACAGCGTGGCTGGCCAGTAAAGGTCAAAAACAAGAAAAAATAATGACATGGCCCCCTTGTTCACCTGATCTGAACCCCATAGAGAACCTGTGGTCCCTCCTAAAATGTGAGATCTACAGGGAGGGAAAACAGTACACCTCTCAGAACAGTGCCTGGGAGGCTGTGGTGGCTGCTGTACGCAATGTTGATCGTAAACAGATCAAGCAACTGACAGAATCTATGGATGGAAGGCTGTTGAGTGTCATCATAAAGAAAGGTGGCTATTTTGGTCACTAATTTTTTTGTGCTTTGTTTTCGCATGTCAGAAATGTTTTTTTCTAATTTTTGTGCAGTTATGTTAGTTTACCTGATGAAAATAAACAAGTGAGATGGGAATATATTTGTTTTTTATTAAGTTGCCTAATAATTCTGCATAGTAATAGTTACCTGCACAAACAAATATCCTCCTAAGGTAGCAAAATCTAAAAAAATACACTCTAACTTGCAAAAATATTAAGCTTTGATATTTACGAGTCTTTTGGGTTGATTAAGAACATAGTTGTTGATCAATAATAAAAATAATCCTCTAAAATACAACTTGCCCAATAATTCTGCACACAGTGTAGACAAATATACAGTAATTTGTTTTTGTGCTGCTAATTAAAACATTTTATTTTCTTGCAATTAGGAGAAACAAAAAAAACATTTTTTACACTTTACTATACTTCAAAAATACAAACCAAACTTTATTTTATGGACTGTTATGAATATAGCAATTTCAAATATGTATGAGGTTTTTTTTACATTTTAGTAGGTTTTGCTAAATAAAAGAAAAAACTATTTTATGACAAGAAAAATAAAAACAATTTTGTATAGCAATATATGAAAAGCAAAAAACATATTTCATTAACATGCTGTGGCTGTTTTTGTGAGATATGTTAAAGACTCTTGTTTGAAAATAATACTTTTTAATATATATTTTATTTAATAATTTATGTATTTATCTTTTGTGAGGAGAGTTTAAAAATTTTAAATGTAAAAATTGCACCATAACATGTTGTAAACATTGTTCATTATATTACACTATATTTATACGACTTAAATTATCTATAAAATATTGAAATATATGATATCTCAAAGTATTTCTTCTAAAGTTGAGCAAATGTCCCAAACATCTATTCATTTTATTCAAATTGTCCTAACAACATGCAAGAAATTCAGTGGGCACCACATTTTCAGTAACCTTATCATGTAGTAGGTGTCATAATAATAATAATATTAGCAAATACCTTTGATTAAAAATGTATAATATCTCTCCCAATTACCGTATATACTCGTGTATAAGAAGACCCGTGTATAAGCCGACCCCCCCACTTTTGCCCCCCAAAACTGGGAAAACCTATTGACTCGCGTATAAGCCTAGGGTGGACAATGCAGCAGCTACCGGTACTGAAATCACTTGCTCTCGTCCGCACCAGGAACGCAACATGTCGCGTTCCTGGTGCGGACTAGAGTGTGTGATTTGTGCGCAGGCGTCCACCTGCGTACAGATCACATATTGCAATGAATGGGAGCGCACGGTCATGCGCTGTCAAGCGCAGCACCGTGCGTCCCCATTCTAAACATAGGGGCTTGCACTGGCTGCGCTCACATGGTGATTCCCAGCCACAGAATGCTGCGGAGGGAAACGCCAGTGTGAAACCAGCCTACAGTAAGCATCCTGCTAATTCTATAACCCTGCTTTCTCCTTTCCCTCACTAGTCTTCTTTCCCCTGCTCTATTACTACTGTAATTTCCCTGAGAATATATCTTTCCCCTGCTCTGCTCTTCTTTCCTCACTATTGTTTTCCCTGCTCTATTACTGTATGCTAAACTTAAAATCCTATACTCTAATGGTGCCTCACCTCCTTCCTTAGACTGGGACAGTATGGCACCATAATTAAAGTCCCCTGCGGCCGCACTGTGCATTAGGTGAATGTCTGGCCGCAGGGGACTTCTCTTGTGTGTGCAGTGCTGTGGGGGACAGAGCGATGCAGCGGAGGGATCCGGCCGCCACATCACTACAGCAGAACTGAGCGATGCGGCGGAGGGATCTAAGCCGTGCATCACTCGAGCAGGACGGAGCGATGCGGCGGAAGGATCCAACCGCACATCGCAAGAGCAGGAGGAAGGAGCGATGCGGCAGAAGGATCCAACCGCACATCGCAATAGCAGGGCGGAGGGATCCAGGCCTCCACATCACAGCCCCAGCCAGCCCCAGCCGGCGCGATGATGCGGAGGGATCAGTCCCTGGGCTGAGGTACCGTATTGACTGAAGGGCAGCAGCGGGGGCGAGGGTACTTGTAGGGGGGTTGTGTGGGTGTTTAGGAGACAGCTAGGGTGAGGAGCAATTGAAAGGCAGAAGTCAGTTAAGTTAGTGACTCGTGTATAAGCCGAGGGGGACTTTTTCAGCCCCAAAAAAAGGGCTGAAAAAGTCGGGTTATACACGAGTATATACGGTAGCTACTTACCTAATGTGCCAGGCATTGCAGCTTAGTTAACCATTCATATAGTGATAGTTAGTTGCTGGTGGTTGTAACCATGGATACCTAAGATACTATAACACCTTGTACATGAGCTTAGTGACATAGCTAATCAGGAAACATATACTACAGTGAGTACAGAAAGTATTCAGACTCCTTTAAATTTTTCACTCTTTGTTTCATTGCAGCCATTTGGTAAATTCAAAAAAGCTCATTTTTTTCTCATTAATGTACACTCTGCGCCCCATCTTGACTGAAAAAACCTGAAATGTAGATAATTGTGCAAATGTATTAAAAAAGAAAAACTGATATATCACATGTATTCACATATCACAAGTATTCAGACCCTTTACTCAATATTGAGTAGAAGCTAGCTTTTGAGCTAGTACATCCATGAGTCTTCTCAGGAAAGATGCAACAAGTTTTTCACACCTTGATTTGGGGATGCTCTGCCATTCTTCCTTGCAGATCCTCTCCAGTTCCGTCAAGTTGGATGCTTAACATTGGTGGACAGCCATTTTCAGGTCTCTCCAGAGATTGGGTTTAGGTCAGGGCTCTGGCTGGGCCAGTCAAGAATGGTTACAGAGTTGTTCTGAAGCCACACCTTTGTTACTTTAGCTGTGTTCTTAGGGTCATTGTCTTGCTGGAAGGTGAACCTTCGGCCAAGTCTGAGGTCCAGAGCACTCTGGAAGAGATTTTCATCCAGGATATCTCTTTACTTGGCCGCATTCATGTTTCCTTCATCTTGTCCCTGCAGCTTAAAAACACCCCTATAGCATGATGCTGCCACCACTATATTTCACTGTTGAGATTGTATTGGGCAAGTGATGAGCTGTGCCTGGTTTTCTCCATAAACTCCGCTTAGAATTATCCCCAAAAAGTTCTATGTTTGTCTCATCACACCAGAGAATCTTATTTCTCTCAGCCTGTAAGAACTTCATGTGTTTTTTTTTGCAAACACTATGCAGGCTTTCAAGTGTATTGCACTGAGCAGAGGCTTCCATCGGGCCACTCTGCCATAAAGGTCCGACTGGTGGAGGGCTGCAGTAAGAGTTGACTTTGTGTAACTTTCTCCCAGTTCCCTACTGTATCTCTGGAGCTCAGTCACAGTGATCTTGGAGTTCTTCTTTTTCTCTCTCACCAAGGCTCTTCTCCCACGATTGCTCAGTTTGGCTGGGCAGCCATGTCTAGGAAGACTTCGGGTGGTCTCAAACCTCTGCCATTCAAAGATTATGGAGGTCACTGTGTTCTTAGGATCCTTGAGTACTGCAGAAATTGTTTTGTAACCTTGGCCAGATCTGTGCCTTGCCACAATTATGTCTCTGTGTTCCTTGGGAAGTTCCTTTGACGTCATGATTCTCATTTGGTCTGACATGTACTTTGAGCTCTGAGGTCTAACATAGACAGGAGTGTGCCTCTCCAAATCAAGTCCTATCACTTTAATTAAACACAGCTGGACTCTAATGAAGGAGTAAAACCATCTCAAGAAGGATCACAAGGAAATGGACAGCATGTGACTTAAAGGGATCTGGCACCCCCAAAACGCCTCATAAGGTATTAAAAGATGTCCCTAGAGCATATTAACACTTGTCCTACACTCCTTTTGGCTCCTAGATGCATCTAGTGAAAATGTATAAAAACGTTATTAAACTCACTCATTAGCGATGTTAATGAGTGGCTACTGAATGCATAGTCACCCAGGCAGGGTCTCCCTCCTCATAATATCACGCCTCAATAGGCGTGATCTTCAACGCTGATTGAAATGCGCGCCTCCCCGCTCTCCTGTGTGTCGGTGTGGCTGCAATGCGGCTGTATGACGCGAATCGCGTCATTTCCAGCTTCGGGTGACGTGGTACACCCGCGCCGCTCTGTTATGCCTCCAGCACGCATGCGCAGTGCAGGGCTTGAAGCTAACAGAGCGGCGCGGGTGTACCCACGTCACCCGAAGCCGAAAATGACGCGGTTCGCGTCATACAGCCACACACTGCAGCCCGGCCGGCTCAGAGGAGAGAGGGGAAGCACTGATTAGTGAAATCCTGCAGTGTGAAGGGGGCCTAAGAAAATGCTTGTATTGATAGTATTTTGGGAGAGATGGATGGCCCTGATAGAGAGTGCCCCTTTTTTTTACCAAACACATTTTATTATTCCCATTAACTAACTTTATTGTTTTTTATTTATTTTCTGACCAGGTGTTTTATTTATTGTTCTTATGCTTTCTTTTTTTTTTAACCTCTCCTTCTTGTTGTAACATTTTTATTTTTATCACAGGGTAGACTTATGAGAATTTTATTTTGCAGAGCAAGTCATGCTTTCAATTGACTTTACCCATTTTATCACGTAATTTGTGGAAGTAGGAAAAAAATCTAAATGTAGCAAAACTGTGAAAAAAGCGCCATTCGGACAGAAATTGTAATTGGGATCTTGTTTCTGCAGAATTAATTTATAACCATGACTTGGCGTTGACCTACAGCTCGATCAGCATTATTGTGCAATCTTTTTTTGAATATCTACCAGAAAAATGACGCAATAGTTGTTCATTGGTAAATGAGGCATATCTGGAGCCGGTAACCGGATTGCTTTACAAGCAATCTGGTTACCATAATGGGCTCCTATGAGGAGCATTTCCTGCTCTGGTTTTCAGGATTTCAAAATAAAAACGCAGGTGTGACCCTAGCCTAAGACAATTTTAATACAATGTTGCATTCTTAGGAATTTGTGGAATTCAATACATACCAACAAATGTATTTTTTTTTTCATAAAGTTCACAATCCAAATTTTCAGATATTGGCTTTGTTTGATGTTCTCTCAATATTAAGTGATTTTGAATTATGTTATTAGAATGTGAGTTAGTGTCAACAGGCAATGATTTTAGGAAAACTATACATCAGAAATAATGCATTTTCAATAAGTTTATATAAAGTTTAATTACTGCACAAACCCACCAGATTTGCCACACATTAGCATTGTTGCAGTATCATTAAAAACAAATGAAATATTTCCCTTGGTACAGCTTTGCTAGTTTGTGGGATGTAAAATACCATCTGTATATTTATTTCCAAGAATTCTCTAGAGGATTAGTTTATTGTGAGAATCTAGCAATTATGAGAAGAAAGCTTACTGCAAGCGGTGTGCTTCTACTATAAGTCCAAAAACTGTTCCCCATCTTTTACAAAAATTAAAATAGAAAAGAAAATGCAACTATATATCAATATGTTGATTTGTGTTGATGAGTTACTTAAAAACTTAGCCTATTGAAGTGTTTATACAGAAATAGTTAACAATAATCCTGATTTTTAGGAACCATATCTTTCGGACTATAAAATGCTCCTTATTAAAAGGTAAAAAATGTTTGTACTGTGTGAGCCAGTAGATAGAAAAATATTAGAATCTGAGAGTCCTCAGTGGTTGATGTCATGTCTTTTATAGAAAAACGCATATAATATGTTTTACTATGCTTTGTTCAATTTTTGGTATTGACAGCATTAAGTTACTGCCTGTGATAAAGCTGAGTTTCAGTTGCTGTTCAGTGATAACGTATCCAAGAGCGCCATCTGTTGACAATGTTCTCTTACTAAATTGGTTGCAGTACAGTCCAATTTTTCCTCCTCAAGGCTTCTGTAGTTTCCCATCAGCCCTTGCACTAGCCTCACCCCTTCTTCTTCAGAAGCCATTATAGCCTCATAGATGCTAACATCCTGGTATGCTGATCACTCTCTGGATTTCAGCTCATATGTTTCTGTCTACATAGCACAATCGGTGAGATATCATATGCTACAGTTATATTATGCTGGAATTTACCAAATTGTATAATGTAGTTAGTCTGTTCTACATGTTTATCATCAACTAGTTTTCTGCCATTATAGCTATTGCGTATTCGCCATGTTGTGCAATTGCACTGCGTGTCCTGTAACAAATGTAATGCTATGTATGTTCCATATGCTGTATGTTGTACTGAGCATGTTATTTGTTTCTTGTAGTTTTACACTATCCTATCAATAAAACTTGAAAAGGAACCCCTGCATCCGAGTCAATGCATTGATGGGAAAGAGTTTAGCTGTCTGTCAACTCGTACTTCTAGAGTACAGAGCTAGGGTGCCAGAACAGTAAAACAATTGCAATAAGTGGTGTTGAAGCACAGACACTGACTTCTAACAGAGAACAGTCAAGCCACATACAGACACGATGTAAGATAAAGGATCTGAAGTTTATGTAACAAGCTCCCATGTAAGCTCGTCAGCTTCAAGGAAGTCTGTGAGAAGCGCTGTAATTGCCACTGCCAGGGCGAAGGCGGAATCCGCCAAAGTGAGTGCTGCTTTCGCTGAACAGGAGTTGAAATTAAAGAAAGAAAAAGCGTGTCTAGAAGTGGACCTTGCAAAACTCGCCATAGACACGGAAGAAGTAGCAGCAGACGCTGAAGTACAGGCTTTAGAAGAAGCAGAAAGCTACGAGAGTAAAGGTTTCAGCTTAAGGTTTGGACCTGAACTTAGTAGTCATGATATCTCACAACACAATTCAGACTATGTGCTACAGCATGCCTCCACCATCATACCATCTACATTCAGCTCCAAGAGAGAGACCGAATCATGTCATTAAGCATGAAGGCAATTCTGTCCACCTACTACCATCAGTGCAACCAGCACTGAAGCCAGTAGATCCCTACTACACAGCAAATGCTTTCAAGATAGAAGGCTCCGATGGCGACTTTCGTGACGAAGATGCATTTTACAGCAACAATAACTCGCTGAGACCTCATCACGGTGACACGAACCTGGACTACCCTCTCAGAGATCCCGAGCTACCAGCATTCCTCAAGTTCTTTGCATGTCGTTAGTTACTCACCAAAAGTCTCTTAAAGTTTAACGACTGTCCTGAAAGTTACAGAGTGTGGAGAGCTTCCTTCAGAAATGCCACTGCCAGCCTAGACATCTCTGCCAGTGAAGAGATCAACCTCTTGGTTAAGTGGCTAGGAAACAAATCAGTAAAACATGCAAAATGCATCAAAAATATCAACATCAATGACCTGAGCAAAGGTTTGTGCATGGTATGGGAGAGACTCGATGAGTGCTATGGCTCATCAGATATGATAGAAGAATCCCTCTTCAAAAGTTTGGGAGGCTTTCCTATAATCTCTAATAAGAGTTTTCACATGCTAACAGAATTGAGCGACCTCTTAGTAGAACTCCAAGTCACCAAGACTGAAGGAGACCTGTCAGGCCTTACATCCCTAGACACAGCCAGTGGCATCAAAACCATAGTGAAGAAACTACCTTAGAGTTTTCAAGAGAAATGGTTGAATCAGCGTTCAGATCACAAACAGTGTCACAACGTGGTGTTCCCTCCATTCCACATCTTTGTAGATTTTGTGCTCCAGCAGGCCAAGATCAGAAATGATCCCAGCTTCGACCTTCCACTGTATTTCCTTTCAACCTACAAACAGGTAAGCCTTCTCCAGTCCGCAACCCCAGAGGCTCACCTATCACCATACACAAAAGCAATGTGTCTTCTACAGACTCATCACCCAAGATCCACAATATAGAAGAACCCAAAGGGTCACTAACAACAGACCCAGAAAAGGAGTGCCCCATACATAAAGGGCCTCACCCACTACAAAAGTGTAGGAGTTTTAGAGGAAAATCTCTTAAAGACTCAAAGAGAACAACATATGCTACAGATGTTGCGTATCTACATCTCACTTAGATAAAGACTGCAAAGCCAGTATTGCTTGTTCAGAGTGTAACAGCCAAGAGTACAACACAGTTCTACACCCAGGGCCATCCCTACAGACTTCCTCATCCATAGACCGAATTACAGAGCACGGCAGGGAGGAGAAAGACACCTCCTGAAGTGTCACCCCTGTGCACTCAACTTTGCAGAGAAGGTCTTATTAACAAATCCTCCTCAAAGATCTGTCTGGCTACAGTTTACCCTATAGGCCACAGAGAAAAGGCAGTTAAATTCTATGCTATTCTTGATGACTAAAGTAATAGATCACTTGCCAGCTCAGCTTTCTTTGACATCTTTAAAATCGAGGGACTCTGCTCATCCTACTCACTTAAAAGATACACAGGAGTGAGTGAAGAATCTGGGAGAAGAACTACAGGTTATCAAATCAAATCCCTGGATGGGATGACATCCTTACCCCTTCTTACATTAATCAAGTGTAATTCTATCCCAAACAATAGAAAAGAAATCCCTACTCCAGAAGACAGATACACCATGGATTGCTGGTGCGACAGAGACAAAGATCACCTAGGGTGTGCTGTCTTTCAAAAGACCAAAGAACATTACAAACAAGCCCACTCCATTGAAGATGAGACCTTCCTGGAGTTAATGGATTAAGGATTTCATAAAAATAGAAACAACAGCTGGGTGGCTCCATTACCATTCAAGCCACAGAGACCCTGTCTTCCTAACAACAAAGAGCAGGCACTAAAGCTCTTTACCTACCTAAACCGCAGCTTCTCAAGAAAGCCAGAAATGAAAGAATACTTCTTTGCTTCATGGGCGACATATTTGAAAATGGTCATTCAGAAGTAGCCCCACCTCTGAAAGAGAACAATGAATGCTGGTATCTCCCAATGTTCGGTTGGACAGATAGATGTAGTGTTTGTCTCCAGTTCACGATACCAAGGACTCTCCTTGAATGATGTTCTTTTAACAGGTCCCGACCTCAACAATGCTCTCATTGGTGTTCTCATCAGATTCCAGAATGAAACAGTTGCCCTCACTGCAGATATACAACAAATGTTTCACTGTTTTTAAGTAAATGAAGAACATAGAGACTTTCTACGGTTCTTGTGGTTCAGAGAAAACGAACCTACTAAAGACATTGTAGAATACCGTGTGAAGGGGCATGTTTTTGGCAATAGCCCATCCCCTACAATAGCAATCTAGAGGCTTAAGCGGTCCGTGCCAATAAGTGAAAAAGACTTTGAAGAAGATGTCAGACAGTTCATTGAAAGAGACTTCTATGTAGATGACGGTCGAAAACCCCTTCCATCGCCAGAGGCTGCAATCAGCCTACTCAAGTGGACTCAGAATGCACTTGCTCGTTCTAATCTTAGATTGCATAAGATAGCTTTTAATAGCAAAACAGTGATGGAAGCCCTTTCCTCCGAAGACTACGCCACTGAATTGAAAGACCTAGATTTATCTATAGACTCTCTTCCTGTACAAGGCAGTCTAGGCCTCAATTGGTACTTAAAGTCTGATACTTTCACGTTTCAAGAAGTCGTACTGTCCACGATCAACAGTCTATATGACCCGCTCTTATTTGTAATTGTAGACTCGGTTGATTGGGACATCTCACTTTCTCCAAGGAATTATATATTAAAAAGGAGAAAGAAAAAAACAGGTTCCAATGCCGCGCTGGCCACCAACGAAGAGGGGAAGTATATAAAAGTCAGTTTTATTAATATAAAAGACCTTTTCTCCTTTCTTTTAGTTTCTCCAGGGAAAGACGTTACGTGGGTATCCTAAAGAGACTCTCTAAAAACATTATCTGATCTGCATATACCCAGGCACAAGTATTTGCTCAGAGAAAGTTCTCTCTAGGAAGCTGTGGGCATTTAGTGACGCCTCAGTTAAAACCATAGCTGCAGTCGCCCACTTAAAAAGTATAGATGTCACGTGTACTGTCCACATAGGGTTTGTCATGGGAAAGGCCAAGTTGATTCCATGTTTTTAATCTACCATACCCAGGATAGAACTCTGCGCTGCTGTTCTTGCCATAGAACTGGTGGAATTTATCACATCAGAACTCTACCTACAGCTTGAAAATGCAGAATTATTCACCGATAGCAAAGTAGTACTAGGCTACATTCATAACGAGACTAGGAGATTCAATGTCTACGTAAATAATCAAGTACACAGAATTAGGAAGTCTTAACAGCATTCTCAGTGGAGATATGTACCAACCAACCAGAATCCTGCAGACCATGTGACCAAAGCGGTACCTCTATCATGCCTTAAAGACACCACCTGGCTAGTCGAGCCTGCACTTCTGTATCAACCAGTACCCACTGCTCACGAGACACATATACATGAACTCATCGAACCTGAATCAGACGTAGAAATCCAGCCCCAAGTTTCCGCACTTAACATAACAATCCCCTACAGGCACCTTGATTCCAGCCGCTTTTTCAGATTCTCCACCTGGAAATCAATCTACAGTGCCTTGGCTTGCCTGATTCATGTTGCTAGATCTTTTAAAAACACACAATCGGGATCAGTTCTATGCAAAGGCTGGCATTATTGCCATAAGGCTTACTCAGTGGACGAGCTCAAGCAGGAGAAACATGCAATCATCCGTTGTATACAGCACGAGGCTTATACCCAGATTCTATAGTCTCTCCAAAATCACAGAGATGTCCCTAAAGATAGTCCCCTCAAAAAACTGGACCCATTTGTAGATGCTCAGGAACTGCTGAGAGTTGGCGGAAGCATTTCAAATGCAAAGCTTGAAAATAATGTGTGCACTCCAATTATTGTTCCTCAAGGTATGTTGCTTCTCTGCTGGTTGAGTATTATCAAGTACAGGTTAGACATCAAGGATGCTTGATAACTGAAGTAGCCCTACGGAAAGCAGGATTCTGGGTAACAGGAGCTAAGCAACTCGTGAGTAGAGTCATTTTCAAATGTATTGTCTGCTGGAAAATCCGTGGTTCATCTCAATTCCAAAAAATGGCTAACCTACCAGCAGACCATTTGAGTAACGATCCCCCTTTTACCAATGTATGTCTTGACGTGTTGGGTCCCTGGTCAGTTACAGCACTTCACACTAGGAGAGGACATGCAAACAGCAACATCTTTTTCATGTGTTTGGGTATGAGAACTGTACACATAGAAGTCATTGAGGCAATGGAAAGATCCAGCTTCATAAATCCCTTCAGGTGATTTATTTCCCTCAGAGGACATGTAAAGCATATCTGTTCCGACAGAGGATCAAACTTTGTAGGAGTATGTGGTAAACTAAAGATTCTCTCAAACCTGGATGTTAACCAAGTAGAAAAATGTCTTTCCGAACTAAGTTGCACATGGACTTTCAACACACCCTACTCATCTCATATGGGAGACATGTGGGAGCGCATTATCGGCATACCTTGCAGAATCCTTGATTCCATCTTTCTACAACTAGATCATTTGAAGCTTACCCAAGAGACTCTCATAACCTTCATGGCCGAGGTGAACGCTAGACCCCTGGTTCCCATATCCAATGATCCTGATGACCCATCTCTGCTCACCCCTTCAACTTTCCTCACCCAGAAGTTTAATATGAGCATGCCAACTTCCAGAGAGTTTACTAATAAAGACTTGTACATATCCCAGTGGAAAAGAGTCCAAATGCTAGCAGACCTTTTCTGGACCAAGTGGAGACAGCAATATCTCTCTACATTAAATACAAGAGACAAATGGCAAGTTAGTAAGCCCAACTTGAAACCTGGAAATATTGTTCTATTAAAGAACATGCAGTCTATAAGGAACGAGTGACCTTTAGGATTGGTAACCAAAGTCTTTACAAGTCAAGACGGACAGGTCAGGAAGGTGGAAATCAAGATCCCCAAGCACAGTGGAAAGCTGTTTCTTAGACCTGTTTCTGACCCTATTCTATTGCTCTAGTTGAAGTTTATGTGGCATCCCCCGGATACCAGGTGGGGTGTGTCATGCTTTTTATAGAAAAACGCATATAATCTGTTTTACCATGCTTTGTTCAATTTTTGGTATTGACAGCATTAAGTTACTGCTTGTGTTAAAGCTGAGTTTCAGTTGTTGTTCATTGATAACTTATCCAACAGTGCCATCTGTTGACAATGTTCTCTTACTAAATTGGTTGCAGTACAGTCTAATTTTTTCTCCTCAAGGCTTCTGTAGTTTCCCATCAGCCCTTGCACTAGCTTTGCCCCTTCTTGCTCAGAAGCCATTATAGCCTCAAAGAAGCTAACATCCTGATATGCTGATCCTTGTCTCTGGATTTCAGCTCATATGTTTCCGTCTACATAGCACAATCGGTGAGTTATCATATGATACAGTTATATTATGCTAGAACTCACCAAATTGTTTAATGTAGTTAGTATGTTCTACATGTTTATCATCAGCTCATCTTTTGCAATTATAGCTATTGTGTATTGGCCATGTTGTGCAATTACGTTGCATGTCCTGTAACAAATGTAATGCTATGTATGTTCCATATGCTGTATGTTGTACTGAGTATTTTATTTTTCTTGTAGTTTTACACTATCCTATTAATAAAAGTTGAAAAGGACCCCCTGCATCCAAGTCAATATGTTGAGGGGAACTGTTGGCATGATTAATAATGACTAAATATAGATATGTACCTATGTATCTTTATAGATATACAATATACAGTATGTCTGTATATCAATAGTCCAACACATGCTGGGAATGGGGGGAGCTACAAAGAAGAGAAACTAAAACCAGTTCTCCCAGTTGTGGCCATCTCTGGCCAGGATGGGAGGAGTAGCACTGGCCAGTGGGTGGGTAGAATATGGGTTCTCAACACCTGGTCATATAGAAGCCCCTATTAGATCATGGCTTTCAGCCAATCAGAATGGGATTGTTGGACAGGCCCCTTTTTCCTAGGGTTTTTACCAAGGTGCCTAGGACACACGCTCTCTCTTTCTACTTGGATCCACCATGGGATAAGACGTCGACTCTGGTCTAAGTATTATATCTCTGTCTCCCTATATTTATATATCTCTCTCTCTCCCTATCTATCTCTGTATATTTCTCTCTATATCTCTTTCTATAGGGATAGTTAGATCATTAATATAGTGTGCATGTATATTTAGGTAACGTGGGTATTAGTAACTCTGGGTGTTTTACATCATTGTAACAGTAATTGATTGTGTATTAGTTTTGTGCTATCTAGAAATCTATATATTATTGTTGGAGACTTTTTGGGGTGTGTTTAATAAATATTCATTTATTAGAACAGACTTGTTTTCATTAAGTAGTCGGTATATACATATATATATATATAGTTAATCAGCATAGGAACAGAAAGTGGTAAGGAAGGGAAGATTCTGGATATCGGTGATTGTAGTCATAACCGACAACAATAACCGATAAACAGAACCAGCCCTACAACAAATTGGCGAGCCTAGGCCCACTGTTTGAGGTTGTTCTAGTGTCTTTTGTACTGAAAACCTGTGGTCATCATCTGGAGCGGATCAGGCCAGAGGAACGTGGACACAGATAACAGGAGGCACAGTGAAGTGATCCGTTATTCTGTGCGTTCAGTGCCCTGATAGCTCAGACGGTGACACAGTTTTCAGTCTTAGTAAGACACAGGACACAGTCCTCATCAGAGAACCTTTTTCTGATTTTAACGATTTTTCTGATTCCTTTACACGATTCACACGTCTATCGGCGAGGCAGATCATCACGTCACTTCGTTCTAACACCATCAACGTTTGGTTCATCTGAGGAGTCCAGCTGGTCGGGAAAGAAGGCGTTCCGGAGTAAAGGACCTTTTTCCAAGCAGCACAAGAGGGACGAAGGAACAGACTGCACCAAGCACCATGGCCTCTGAACAGGTGAGTATGAACTTCTCCACCCTTAAACACCTGTGTAGAAATAGCACATTTAACCCAATACTGCCCACCGCATATAAGTCCACAGAGATGCTCTGGTCAACTTTACTGGACCAGGCATACGCACATGATAGAGTTTGTATTAGTAAAAGTGTTTTCCACAAAACAAAGAAACGCCTCCAAATGCTGGCAAAATTAGTGTATACTTTTGAGGACAGCATTTGCAGGCCGGAGCATGTGGAAACACTTGCTACCACAAGAAAAGCAGACAAAGTTTCCACATCGGATAACCTACACTGCCATTGTTGTGTGGAAAGCATAAAACGTATACACACTCTAGAAACTGAGCTAGAAGAAAGGGCCCAGTGTACAGCCGACAGGGGCCGGGAAATCTGTGTGTTAGAATCTAGGATATCAGAGAAAGAAACCTATTATTCTGACATGGATAGAGAGCTCCTCAGTCTGTATACTGAGATAAATCAGTTCAAGAGTAGAGTTGCATCCATGGATGCACTAGTAAGCACACTTAGAGAGGATCTGGCTGCAAAGTCGCAAACGATTGTGAATTTGCAACAGGTCATCTCTAATCTGTCACGGCCTGGTACAAATAGCATGGTGCCTTTGCCCACGAAACAGGTTTGTGTTTCGGGTACTGCACAGGATGGGGAGACCGCGGCAACATGGTCCACGTCTCCCATGGATCAGAGATCCGGAGCTATAGAGTCCAGGGGACAGGTGGAACGGTCGCTACATTTCACTCAAACACCAAGGGAGTATACACGTAGCGACCGCTTCCAGGGTCAGGACGAGAGTTGGGGATATGGAGGGAGGTGGGAAAGGGATCACACCACTTCCAATCCGACAAATCGTTCAGTAAGGTCAGATGAATTTTATCCTAACCGTAACAGTATGGAAAGGATAAAATTTCTGTTACGGATCTGTAAGGAGATCCCAAAATTTGATCCCAGTCTAGATGCGTTTACTGCATGTGATATCTTTGAAGGTCACTGCAATAAATATTCTGTGGCTCCAGAACTTCGAATGGAGCTATTCAAGTTGTGGTTGCCTACACACCTCAATCAGAGGTATGAGGCAATGGGGAGCACGGAACCCAGTAATGGACAGTTTCATGATAAGGAAGAACGCCTTTCCTTACTAATGACACTGGCAACGGGCCACGGGGACGTGACTCCAGAAATCCTGATGAAATTCAGACCAACTATACACGATGAACCTTTATCGCTGTGTAGTCGGTTTGAAGCTATGTACAGGAAGGTCACTATGGATCAAGGTATCGGTTTTCCACACGGCATGATCCGCATGTTTGTGGAAAAATTCCCATACCTTGATACTGCAATTAGGTTGAGTGCAGCGAGAGAACCATCGCTCACTGATGCGGCCATGATTATTGAGCAGTGTAGACAAGATATACTGCACAATAAAAAGTCGGTTAAGGTTAGGGAGCATGTGCCTGTACACGTTAGATCACAAGATGAACGTGTGCGCCATGCTAGAAAGAAGTCAGCTGTTCGCCCCTCGGCCCCACCATTTGAGAGGACAGGGAGCATTCAATGCTTTCTATGTTTGCAATTTGGGCACATGAAGAAAAATTGTCCTCAGTGGGTACGGAGCCGAAACAGCCCTGAAAAATCTGGCAATAATAATGGTTTCAAGATGAAACCTAATTATGCCAGAACAGTGGGGGAACAGGCTGATGGGTCTCGGGGATATTTACAAGAGCAGACACCAAAATGTGTTGCCACTGTAAATGCCCCAGTTGATAGTTCAGGGGTTGTGGAATCTACTGATTCCACAAATAGAACTACAGTTGAGGATCTCCAAATTGCAGTATGTACCTCTCAGGTACCTACTGGAAATCTTGTCAACATCGATTGACAATTAGGGATCCCTAAAGAGCTGGCTCCAGTATGTCCTGTCATACTGGATTCTTCAGGGAGGCCCCACATAAAAGCCAGAATTAAAGATCAGGACACACAAATTATGCTTGATACTGGTGAGGAAATCTCCATTACTAATATCAAACATGATTTGCATCCAAACAGCCCTCAGTGTGTGGTGATCGGATTTGATCACCAACAACGGGGGTGAAGGCCCACAGAATTGAGGAAGTGATTGTCCACATTGCCAAACACTTAACCCTCAAGATCCCAATGTGGTATTACCCTGGTTCTGACAACATCATTGGAACTGATGTAATGACCCAAAATGGATGGATCCTGGATTTGGCAAACTGCATTGTGTGGAAGGGACCCAGACAATCCAAGGTGTGTGTCATACAACGCCAGTGTCTGGGACCACCTTTGCCAGCAATGGAGAATTCAGCTGATATGCTCGAACACAAATGGCCAGAGGTCTCTCATAATATAGACCTTGAACCCATTGTGTACGAACATCCTGATCTGTGGGCCCAGGGTAAAAATGACTGTGGAAGATTGATTGGTGTCCAGGTGGACATACAGGGGCCAGACCCACCCCCTCAACGTCAATATCGCTTTCCACCAGAAGCGACACAGTCGATAGTCAACACTGTCCTGGAATTGGAGAACAAGGGTGTGGTCATAGAGGGGAATTCAAGGTGCAACAACCCTCTATGGCCTGTGAAGAAAAAGGACACTGATGCGTGGCGTCTCACCATAGACCTACGTGTCCTTAATAAGTACACTCCGATGTCTGCCCCCGTAGTTGCACAAACTCCTGACATAATGGCGAGGATAAGTGGCAAAAGCCGCATATTCTCGACCATTGATGTCGCCAATGGGTTCTTCTCTATTGAACTCACAGAAAACTGTAGGTACAAATTTGCTTTCACAGTGGGGAACAAACAGTCTGGACTCAAACTGAGTCCTCACAAGGCAAACTTGGCCAGAACAGAGGTGACTTTCCTTGGGGTGCAGGTCTCTTTTGGAGCCAAAGGAATTGTGGCGGCCCGAGTGGAAGCTATGGTCAAGTTACCTCAGCCTGGCACTCTACAGGACTTACGGAAGTTCCTGGGAGTGGCTAACTTCATGAGGGAATTCATAGAGGATTTTGCTGCCAAAGCGAAACCCCTTTATGAACTCCTCAGAGGAAAAGAACCCTCACTCCAGGGCTGGTCAGAAGCACAGGATGAGGCCTTTTCAACTCTGAAAAGAGACCTCTCCTCTGCACCTGTGTTAGCCACCCCCAACCCAGATGGAGAAATGGCCATCCAGGCACATGCTGGGAAGGAGTCTATCTCTGTTGTCCTTCTACAGCAGATAGGACATGACAGTAGACCACTGGGATACTTTTCCCGACTACTCTCGCCGGTCGAACGAGGGTTCGACGAATGTGCCAAACAACTGGCTGCCATACACTATGCCGTTAAAACCAATGAGCATATTGTAGGTTTCAGATCTCTGACTGTACAGACACCACATTCTTCTTTGGTTCTTTTACTCAGAGATACACTCCCCAGAGTATCCCAACAGAGATTCGGGAAATGGATCCTGGACCTCAATGGCCGGAATCTGATAGTGGACCACAAGGCAAAGTATGTTCTGTCCCAATTGTTAAACATGACAGGGACCGAACATGACTGTGGTCAACCATCACCCTCCAGTACATCACAAATATTCAGGACCGACAGACATCCAGAAGACAGACTTTTCTGTCTGGACGGCACGTATGTATCCGGATTTGCAGTGCTGGATGAGACCACGGGCATCCAGAGTCTCTTCCGGTTGCCAGGTCACATGTCAGCACAACGGGCTAAACTGGAGGCTGTCAAGGAGGCTCTCCTCCTTCAACCTCCAGGGAATCGAACTATATATAGTGACAGTTCATATGTAGTTCGATCTCTCACCCTGCACCTGAACACGTGGAAAAAACAAGGTTTTGTGGACAACCAGAATAAACCTCTGGCCCACATTATGGTCCTAAAGGAATTGTGGGATTGGGGCATGGCAGATCAAGCGGAGGCAGCCATTATAAAAGTCCCAGCACATCAAAGAGGAGAACAGCCTTTGACCATAGGAAATAACAAGGCCGACAAACTGGCTAAGTTTGCAGCAGTGTCTGGTGTCCTTCAGGAACCAGGAACTGAGCAGATCCCTGCATTCCAGATTGCAGTGAGGCAAACCAAACTAAAAGAAGGCTTTCTGAGTCCTGAAGATGTCACTGGAGCAGAGTTTAGTGGGTGGTATATCTTACAGGCTACCTTCACTAGGAAGGATAGTCAAGATGGTTTGAGAATAAAGACGTACTTTGACAGACCCGTACTTGTAAAAGGCACCCTTAAGGCATATTGTATGTTGAGGGATTCCCAGATGACCATCACCAGGGAATCCAAATATGCCCAAGGACATGTGTCCACAGATTACTTACGGACTAGTGTATTGATGTTAAAGTTAAACTGCAGTAACTCTGGCCAGGCATTATGGAACGATCAGAGTGGTCCAGTGAAACTGGAGGGCTTATACCGAGCAACAGTTTTAAAGGTACGGACTGATGCCAAGGATCTGAGGTATACTCGAGTAGAGGGGTCGCCATCCATACGGTCTTTCATGATTACGATCATGAGAGAAGTCTGTGTATCGGAGGTGACGGGATACTATTTCATCACCTATGCCCACTGGGAACCGGATACACAGATGGTAAAATTGGATACTAATCCCTGGAGGTGGGACTTAGTATGCAATGGGGTGGACACCCCAATTGTGGATGTATGGATGGATGGCGCCCCTATGACTGAGGAATACCGAAGCAAATACGTGTCTTCTGACTGGAAAGACCCCAGAGGCAGGGACATTAACTTTGACATCAATATAGACGGTCCATTTAAGTGGCCTTTTTGTGAGGTGGTGGACGAAGGGTGCTGGTCATTTACACAGTGGGTCTATCTGTCCAAATCCAAACCAAAAGGAAACCTAGCGTTACAGGCAGGAGATAGCGATCAGTGGTACCAGTTCAGTGGTAGAGGACAAGTATGTGTGACCGTGGTAAGGGTCCCATATGAGGCTGAAGGTCTCCAACCAGTCAAACCGCACCTGGATTCTTGCAATGTTTCTACCCACCAATTGGCAGATCCCATAGCTCCTCAACTGTCATCCCCATGGAAGATCATCACAGGAACTAAATTCGTCCTATATGCATGGCGAATTTCTGTAGATGACTTCAGAGTAGATCACTGGGATCACAGATGTGAGGAGTTTGTGAGGAACCAAATTGACATGATGAGAGGATGGGTAGAGGCGGGGCAAGAAGTGAGAAAAGATGATCCCCGACACAGGAAATTCAGGAGTAGGAGAGAATTGATAGAGATGGGAATTAGTGGAGGTGCATTGGGAGTAGGTGCCCTGAACACTATGGATATGGAAGTCCTGAGAGGCAAGCTCGGGGACATTGCGCAACATGCTGGGGAAGGGTTCAGAACTCAGCTTGATGTAAACCATGTCTTAGAGGGTTTGCAACATTCGCACATTGATGCCACTACCTCTCTATCTTCAGCTCTACGAGAGAAGTTTAGAAGGTTAGTTGCAGGTCTTGTAGAAGTGCAAAACAGAGTTCAGTTTGCCCTAGCATGTACGCAGGTCCAGAGTGAACTCTCTGACAACCTAAAGCATATAGTGTCCTCTCTATACAAGGGCCACTTCCCATTCAACCTCAGACAAAGAGTAAATTCCCTAATCTCCCCGTTTGCAGCCAACCATACAAACTGGTGGCTGGTTCAATGGCATGGGTGTCATAATCTCACCTGCACGGCATCTTCTTTGGCACCTGTATCTGGTAATATCAAGAAGGGGTACAGTGCCATGAATATAGGAATTGTTGTTAGCAATCAGACGGTGCTTCATCCACAGCTCACCTCAGACATCCTAACCTATGAGCGAGGCCATCCTTATCTGTTTGATACAGAGGGATGTTGGAGGAAAGAGGATGCTATCCTCTGTCAAGGGAGTCAAGATAGGGTGCTTAGGCACCAGTGTTGGGACTCTGAGGGGTCATGTGAGATGAAGACTAACACAATACCCTCCTCTCGTCTGAAATATTTGGGTCAAGGGTATTGGTGTTGGTACCAAGGGAAAAATGTAACGTATTCTTTATATGACACTAATTGCACCGAAAGAGGCATACTCCTCCCAGGAGCATATTGTACCCTTAGTCTCGTTTTAGGTTTAGATGTCGCAGATCAGCAGGGGAGGACCCGATAACACCGGAGAAGAGACTCGACATTCGCCCTGACACTCCTGTGAGACTGCAAAAGATTCCTCTTGGTTTTGGTCGTGAGCTCAAGCGTCTCTTGTTAGATTTCAGCGAAGAAGACGACATACTCCGAAATCTTCATGAGGCTGAGAATCAAGCCACTATTCAGCTTGAGCATGACAAAACCAAGATAACGAGGATTACCAATGCCTTAGATACAGACTCTAAGGTGTCCTGGTGGGAAAGTATATTTGGCTATAGTCCAACAGCTACATCATTCTTTAATTTCATTATCCACCCTGTGATTGTTCTTCTGGTTCTTGTTCTTGTTATGTACATTGGACTGTGCCTAGTTTACCGGAGAGTAAAGAGACTTGCCCACCAGATACAAGAGAACCAGGCAGAACTTCACGAATTTAACCGTCGAAGAAGGTCCAGGACTTAGCACTAGAAGTCCGGAAACCTTGAGATGATATTTGACATTCATTGTATATCGTGTTTGACTTTTACTTTGATTTATGGTTAAGGAATGGGGGAGGGAAATATGGTATCATTATACACTGTTTAATTTTTACATTGGTATATAGGTTTGTTTGTTTTTTTGTATGAATGAGGGAAGAGTAAGGTTCTGTAGGGACAGGCCCCATCATTGTCTAAGGTATTTGCTACTTCAACCCTTGAGTCAATAACGTTCATAAGGGATGGATTGAAGGTCGGTTGGACTGCGTTCTTCTCACGGTCAACTTAGGTATGCTGATATCATCCCCTACCCAATAAACTCTGACCTGCCTAGTAGAGATTCAACTATCTATCCATGGAAGAACCACATTAACGATAGATGCTTCAATCAAGTTTGCAGGAGAAGTCTCTGTTGAAAGTCGTGCCTCAGCTAAGAAGAATGCCATCCCCTGATTGATCTAATCCCAAGAAGGAGGTGCTCCAAGAAACCACCTGGTGAGGCCCAGCTACAGAGTGTGTTACCCGGTAGTCCCTACATACCAGACTTAAAAAAAATAAATAAATAAAAAAATCTGGTAGGGAGAGGGGCGAGCACAGGAAAACTCTGTGGGCCGATCAAGAGACGGTGCAGCAACTCCAGAATCTAAGCAGTCAAGCTGGGAAGAAGACTATTTGGGGATAGGCGGGTTTCTCGAGATTGGCAATGACAAGATCAGACGTGTACTGACAAATAGAGAACTTTATTCCTCAACCAAAGAGACCAAGAAGATCCACAAGATGACTTTGGTGTAATCTATGGATGGAGACACTGGATTACGGCGAACGGCAGGGGAGAGGTGATGGCGATGGGTGATGTCTAGATACCTAAGTGGAAAATTTTACTTCATTTCATCCTGAACACTTATTGGTGATAGGATTGAGTAGGCAAATATATTCCACACAACACTTGCCTCAAATATCATTGTCGTGTTCTCGACAACAGGGGGAATGTTGAGGGGGAACTGTTGGCATGATTAATAATGACTAAATATAGATATGTACCTATGTATCTTTATAGATATACAATATACAGTATGTCTGTATATCAATAGTCCAACACATGCTGGGAATGGGGGGAGCTACAAAGAAGAGAAACTAAAACCAGTTCTCCCAGTTGTGGCCATCTCTGGCCAGGATGGGAGGAGTAGCACTGGCCAGTGGGTGGGTAGAATATGGGTTCTCAACACCTGGTCATATAGAAGCCCCTATTAGATCATGGCTTTCAGCCAATCAGAATGGGATTGTTGGACAGGCCCCTTTTTCCTAGGGTTTTTACCAAGGTGCCTAGGACACACGCTCTCTCTTTCTACTTGGATCCACCATGGGATAAGACGTCGACTCTGGTCTAAGTATTATATCTCTCTCTCCCTATATTTATATATCTCTCTCTCTCCCTATCTATCTCTGTATATTTCTCTCTATATCTCTTTCTATAGGGATAGTTAGATAATTAATATAGTGTGCATGTATATTTAGGTAACGTGGGTATTAGTAACTCTGGGTGTTTTACATCATTGTAACAGTAATTGATTGTGTATTAGTTTTGTGCTATCTAGAAATCTATATATTATTGTTGTAGACTTTTTGGGGTGTGTTTAATAAATATTCATTTATTAGAACAGACTTGTTTTCATTAAGTAGTCGGTATATACATATATATATATATAGTTAATCAGCATAGGAACAGAAAGTGGTAAGGAAGGGAAGATTCTGGATATCGGTGATTGTAGTCATAACCGACAACAATAACCGATAAACAGAACCAGCCCTACAACACAATGCATCAATGGGAAAGAGTTTAGATTTCTGTCGACTCATTCCTCTAGAGTACAGAGCAAGGGTGCCAGAACAGTTGATACCTTTTAATGACTAATTGAAAAGATGGTAAGAAAAAGCAAAGCAAGCTTTCAAGACATTATGGCTTCTTCATCAGGCTAATAATGACACAAATTCTGAAGACACACACATATATACATATGCAGAGTAGGATGATGCAGTAAATACAACAGGTAATGTAAAGCAGAAAATAGTAGTCAGTCTTGGGAGGGGGAGAGGAGCTGGGGAGGTAAAATAATAGTTCCGATATAAGAGGCACAGATTGTATTATTGTTCTATGGTCGGGAAAAATGTTAATGTATCCCTGATGAAGAGGTCGGGACGACCTTGAAATGCGTAGGAATAAAGTGCACCTTTTTAAAATACAGGGGACGTTTGTCTTTGCATGCAGCAGCGCGGATTGGAATATCTTTGTCCTGCTGGGTATCATGAGTTTATTTTCCCACACTCTTCTGTCTCACTGTGATCTGAAGTTACCTTTTAGAATTAGTATTTTCATATCCAATATTGTGTGATCAGGCCTGCAGAAATGTCTAGGCACAGGTAAATCTGTCCTTCTTTCCTTTATTGTATGGCGATGAGTGTTCATCCTAGTTCTGAGTTGTTGCCCTGTCTCACCTACATATAGATTCCTGCTCACACATTTAGTACACACAGTGGAGAAAAAAAGTATTTAATCAGCCACTAATTGTGCAAGTTCTCCCGCATAAAAAGATGAGAGAGGCCTGTAATTGACATCATAGGCAGACCTCATCTATGAGAGACAAAATGAGAAAACAAATTCTGAAAATCACACTGTCTGATTTGGAAATATATTTATTTCAAATTTTAGTGAAAAATAAATATTTGGTCACCTACAAACAAGCAAGATTTCTGGCTCTCACAGACCTGTAACTTATTTAAGAGGCTCCTCTATCCTCCTCACATTACCTGTAGTACTGGCACCTGTTTGAACTTGTTATCAGTATAAAAGACACCCGTCCACAACCTCAAGCAGTCACACTCCAAACTCCACTATGGTGAAGATCAAAGAGCTGTTGAAGGACGCCATAAACAAAATTGTAGCCCTGCACCAGGCTGGAAAGACTGAATCTGCAGTAGACAAGCAGCTTAGTGTGAAGAAATCAACCATAGGAGAAATGATTAGAAAATAAAAGTCATACAAGATCACTGGTAATCTCCCTCGATCTGGGGCTTCAACTATTTGGTAGAAATACAACTCGATGTGTTTGGAGGAGAAGAATGCTGATTTGCATCCAGAGAACACCATACCAACTGTGAAGCATGTGGGTGGCAACTTCATGTTTTGGGGCTGTTTATCTGCCAAGGGTCCAGGATGACTGATCCGTGTAGATAAAAGAATTAATAGGGCCATGTATCTTGAGATTTTGAGTGCAAACGTCCTTCCATCAGCAAGAGCATTGAAGATAAAACATGGCTGGGTATTTCAGCACGACAATGATCCTAAGCACACCACCAGGGCAATGAAGGAGTGGCTTTGTAATAAGCATTTCAAGTTCCTAGAGTAGTCTAGCTTGTCTCCAGATCTCAATCCTATAGAAAATCTTTGGAGGGAGTTGAAAGTCTGTGTTGCCCAGTGACAACCCCAAACATCAAAACATCACTGCTCTAGAGGAGATCTGCATGGAGGAATGGGCCAACATACCAGCAACAGTGTGTGCCAACTTTGTGAAGACTTACAGAAAATGTTTCACTTCTGTCATTGCCAACAAAGGATATTTAATAAAATATTGTGATGAACTTTTGCTATTGATCAGATACTTATTTTCCACCAAAATTTGAATAAAATTTCTTTCCAAATCAGTGAATAGACCTTATCACATCTGCATTTCTTTTCCATTTGGGTTGCAATGCATTTTTGACAGCAGGTGTGCCAAAAACGCATTGCAAATGTATCCAAAAATGCACCCATCGATTTCAATGGAAAACTCAATGAAAACGCATGTAAAAACGCATGTCATTTTGAGAGAACGCAAAACGCATGCGATTTTGCAAACGCAGCCCAAAACGTGTCCTGCAACATTTTGTGCTTTGTTTGCGAAAATGCATGTGTTTTGCATATTCTGAAAATAACGTGTTTTTTCATGCGTTTTCATTGCGTTTTCCATTGAAACCAAATGGATGTGTTAACGCATGTGTCTCTTTGCATTACTATGAGTTTTTGCAGCGCAAAGACACATGGGAACACAAGCACAACCCCCCTTAGATGTGAACTTTGCCAATGTAATTTTCAGGATTTGTTTTCTCATTTTGTCTCTCATAGTTGACATCTACCTATGATGTCAATTACAGGCCTCTCTAATCATTTAGGTGGGAGAACTTGCACAATTTGTGGCTGACTAAATACTTTTTTCCCTACTGTATAATTAAGTACACCACATTGCTTGTGATGTAGCTAATGTTACCTGGGATCTTGTAGCCCTGATGTAAAATAGTAGCATAGTAACATAGTATTTAAGGTTGAAGGAAGACCTTAAAGGCCCAGTTACACACACAGATAAATGTGCAGAGATTGTTCGCAGATCTCTGGTTGCAGTGAAATCATGGACACATCACCCCTAAGCCTTCATTTTTCCAAACTAAATAACCCCAAGTTTAATAACCTGTCTTGGTATTGCAGACCCCTCAGTCCTCTAATGACTTTTGTCACTCTTCTCTGCACCCGCTCTAGTTCAGCTATGTCTTTCTTATACACTGGAGACCAGAATTGTACACAGTATTCTAAGTGTGGTCGCACTAGTGACTTGTATAGAGGTAAAATTATGTTCTCCTCATGAGCATCTATGCCTCTTTTAATGCATCCCATTATTTTATTTGCCTTTGCAGCAGCTGCCCGAAATTGGCCCTAAATGTGAGTTTATCAATTACCCATACACCCAGGTCATTTTCAGTGGTAGAGTTGCCCAGTGTTTTACAATTAAGCACATAATTATACCTTTTATTTCCTCTGGCCAAGTGCATGACCTTACATTTATCCCCATTAAAGCTCATTTGCCATTTATCAGCCCAAGCTTCTAGTTTACATAAATCCTCCTGTAATATAAAATTGTCCTCGTCTGTACTGATTACCCTGCAGAGTTTAGTGTCATCTGCAAATATTGAGATTCTACTCTGTATGCCCCCTACAAGGTCATTAATAAATATGTAAAAAGAAGTGGGCCCAATACTGACCCCTGCGGTACCCCACTGTAAACTGTGACCCTTTCTGAGTGTGTTCTATTAATAACCTCCCTTTGTTTCCTATCACTGAGCCAATTCTTAACCCACTTACAAATATTTTCACCTATCCCCATTGCTCTCATTTTATGTATCAGCCATTTGTGTGGCTCCGTATCAAAAGCTGTGAGCCAGGAATCTTTATCTTGTCCGTTGTCATTATAAATGGACAGGTTATGCACCTGTTCTAGTTGCAGGAAAATGTTCGTGTTGCTGTCAGAGAGGACAGTGAGCTTTTAACAATGATGCTTTCTAGATTCGGGGCTGCCTAAAACACAGAAGTGGGGGGTCTGGAAATATAGCTTTTAGTCATGCATCCTTTTGTATTAGTGGTTGTAGTTTTTGTGCAGCTCCTCTGAACACCTTCAGATTTGAATTGTACGTGACTACAAGAGGGGCCCGGTTGTTTTCTTCTTTAGATTTGTAATGTAGGAGATGATTCCTTGTTATTCTAGTGGCTCTTGAAATCTAGTTTTCAGATCGTTCTGTGCTATGTGTGGAATGCGGCTTTCCGGGAGGGCGCACAGCTCAGCAGATCCGGGGCAGCAGTGAAGATTTAATATCCACTGATCTTCTCTGGTTTCCATGTTTTCAGCTTGCCATCATACACATTGATTCTGCAGCAGCTGCGATTACGCTCTCATATTGGCTGTGTGTCACAACCATACAAGGTGAGCGACTAGCTCCTTTTCTTTAATTTTAAGTATATTGGGTAAGACCCTATTACGCTATTTCATCCACAGCAGCCTGATGCATGCAGTTACAGACACACAGTTCTTCTACATATAAATATAGACACATATACAGCTCTGCTGCATATTACCACACCTTGCAGTCTCACACACAATCACTATATATTACAACAATTTGCATCTCCTGTTTGAGATCAGAATAGAGGTTGCACCAGCTGAGCAGCTGGAGGACCTCCACTCCACGTAGTTCATTTTATAATAATAATAATAAAAAAATAGTTATTATTTATATATCCCCAAACAAATTGCACAGCACTTTACATTTCAGTGAAGACATGTATAGACATTATGAGACAATACAGAGTAACAAAATCTATAGATACCAAGAGGAGTGAAGGTCCTGTTCGCAGGCTTACAGTCTACAGTCTTTGAGGAAATAGTGGATGCACAAAAGGTATATGGTAAAAAGTGCCATCATATATGGTCCAGCCATCAATATAATAAATAGGGGATTCACATAATGCTGCATGAACCGGTCACCAGCCAGGATTTGTACAAGTACAGATAAAATCCTATTAAGTGCATGAATGGGTATACATTTTGTAAATGGCAGAATGATAATAGTTAGATAAGTGAGGTGAGTTGATAGAAGCATCAGTGAAGCAGTTGAAGAGGAATATGATCCTGGCTGCAAGCAAGAACTCAATTAGTAGAGAATTGCAATAATCCAGGATCCATTGCAGGATCTTTCAGGTCATGTGACCTGTGAGGTCCTAAAGTTAACTATGGAGAAGATCCTTCAGAAGGTCCTTCAGCGTTCACATGGTGAAGCATCCATTTAGCTCCTGGTAAGCTTTCTTTCCTGTTCTGCACTGATCATCTTGCAGTCCAAAAAATATGGTAAGTCAAATTTGGAAATGTTTGAAGACCATTAAAAAAGATTATTATTTATAAAAGCAAGTTATCCATTTTGGCAATATGAATCATTTCACTTTAGAAATGCTTCTCACAGTACACATTTTAAGTGATAAATTGTAAAACTCTAATTATTTGAATTATTTATTGAATTGTAAAATTAAGTTTAACTAAAACAACTTTTAAAAATCATTGATTTTCTTTGTGCTCAGCAATATAATCAGAGGTGTTCAAGTGTCACTGCAATGTTGACGGTAAAACTTGCAAGCCATAAACATTGTCTTGCTATCAATACATTTTCCATTATTGACAGCATTCACTTTGTCCTTCCCAGTGAGAAAAGTAATTAAATTGGGTAATTATTTGGTAAAAAATTTGACTCCATTTTTAAATATGAATTTACTAAAAAATATTGGTCCAATTTAAAAGTTTTGTCTTGAGTTTTTTTCAGTTTTTGGAAATCATTGCAATAGTACAGATGGCCTAGGGTCACACTTGAGCCCTGGATCCATTAAAAGCATCAGTTTTTCAAATTAGAATTCTTGAAAAACTGATGATCTTAACGGATCCAGGGCTCCCATGCAAAATACGACTATTTGTACTCTTTTGCATTCAGTACTTACTACACTAATTCTCTAATTCTCTAATTACTCTACTCTAATCATGAAATAACTCTCTTCTTAGTTCAAAACATTCAAAATTCTCCTTTCATGTTCAGTGGTATACACTTTGATTACAGCAATAAAGGTCTGCATGTTGTATTTTTTTATAAAATCACAGTTTTTTTCTGCAGCAGTCCTCTGAATGATGTGCTCTGCATGACCTCTCCCACAGCACTGATTGACAGCTCTCTGTGTACACTATGCATGAGTAGAAAGCTGTCAATGATGGGGCGCATGATTATATACTGCCCATGAATATTGAGAGCTACATAGCAGCAGGTTTACTAATCCTCTAGTGATACTCTTCTAATGATAAAACAATGATTTTTATTAAAATTACATCAAGCAGCCTAGTAATTAGCACATTGCTGGTATTAGAATCTGTATCTCTACATCATGGTAATACTGCTCTCAAATTACGTAGCAAAAACCTGATGACAAATTCCCTTCAACATCTAAGGCTGTCTTCACATCACGGCGCAGTCCGGTCCGGGGCTGTCAGGAATGAACCTGACAGTCCCGGACTGGATCAGCACACAGAACCGGAGGGCCAAATGTGCCCTCCGGTTCTGTGTGCAGCCGGACGCAGCTGCAGCTGCTAATGAATCAGGACCGCGGGGAGCTAGCCGCGGTCCTGAAACAACAGCCGTAGGTGTCCGGTTCCCAGATCCTCCCGGACCGGTGTAATCCGGCCCCATAGGCTCCCATGTTAGGTAGCGCATGATTGAACCGGATCCGGGAGTATCCGGGGGAATCAGGGAGAATCCGGGATACGGCAAATTGGGGAGATTTTTCTCCCCAGACCCAAAAATGTTGCAAGCAACGTTTTTGTGTCCGGTGAGAATAATCCGAAATCTCCCAGATTCATCCGGAGAGATGGAAACCGGATGGCAGAGACCTGCCATCCGGCTCCATCCGACCCCATAGGCTACTATGGGGCCAAAAACCGGTCTGGGGCAGTCTGGTTTACACCGGACAGGCCCGGACCGGACTGTGCCGTGGTGTGAAGCCAACCTAACTCATCTACATTTTCTTTTTGCCTATTATTCTGTAGCATGGTATAGCTAAAACATTGAAATTTAGGTTAAAATATTTAATATCTGCATATGGTATCAGAAACTGTCATTAAAATCTACAACTCATTCAATGAAATACAATTCCTCCTAAGGATAGTATGACAGAGAAATAAAAAACATTATGGCTCTTGGAAGGCGGGATAGAAAAAAACACAAAAAAACGAAGCCTCATTGGGAGGGCATTAAATATAACAACACACATAATCTAAATATAATTTATTTCTGAAAGTTAAAAAAAACAATAGTGTTCCATTTTTCCACAAGAAAGTATGTTTTATAGCTAGAGAGTTGATTTTCCATCTGATCGCTAAATTGTCAGTACTCAGAATGCTAATAGATACTAATCCATCATGTGTGCTGAAAGAGACAGTTTTGGACATTCCATACCATCTGTATTTCTCTCCTGGTGGAAATTAATCATTCAGCTGGATTGTCACCAATTTTGACAACAAAAGGTTGATGCTGCTGACCGTCTTGCTGTTTTGATAGATTTTGAAGACATATCGTCTTCTGAGTAAATATCATTCCCCATGATATTCGTATGTAACCTGTTATTGATTAGGCAGCCCAATTAAATCCTGTTTTAATCCCTCACATATATGCCAAGGAGAATCAGATAGGCATATCATTCAATAGTTAAATATATTCATGGTGGAAAGTCTAACATCTGTTACCGAGGCACAATGGTACCCTTCACAAACCTAGAATTATAATTGAAGACACTTTACAATACCTAACAGATGCAGTAAGTTACAGTTAAAATGGTTTGCATAATCTAAATTTTCCATAGATTTTATCATTAACTTTATGGGGCACTACTCACTAGACTACAAATGCAGACACCCTGTATAAACATTAATTCTTATCAATAAATGAAAGTTTATTCTTGTATTCTCTTGCATTCTGTTGAGAAATTTAACCTTAAAGAATTTATTTGAGTAGAATTAGATTCTATTAAACATTTTATTCTGGAGAATATGGATTTTCTGTAATTTGCATTGCGCTAATTCAGATGAAAGAAGGTCGGCTGTGGTCACAATTTTACAAAACAGTACATGACCTTCAAAAGGTTAAAAAATGAAGTCATCTTTATATCTAATCTCACTGCTCATGTCTCCAGTTGCCTGTATTACTGCTCTGCGAATCTGATGCATTGTGTATCTGGCACAACGTTTGCGCTATGATGGGCTGGACCTATGAGCAGGCCCACTGAGTTCACTGTGCATTCGCCAGCATCCATTCATTGCCAGAATAACTCAACAAGAGTAAACAATGGAGGCACAGAGGGTTGAACAGCAGAGAGTGAGCAGCATGGAAATTTGAGCAGAAAGGTGAGTGATAAAAACCTTTTTCCAGCCACTTGCCTTGCCAGCTGCCTCTGCTGCTCTCTGCCCACTTTGTGGTTCCCTGTGTCTCAGTCATGTCACATCTCTAGCCCGGTGTCCATTCTAGGTCAGGGCTTGATAGCTAGTAGTGGACCCAAAGAATAATCATTTGTACTAGAGATGCAATGTGATGGCAACCAGAGGACTGGACAGAGGCCAGAGATCATTATTAACTTTTTACGTCTTACATATATTATGCCTTAAAGGTACACAAAGGTCTTAGAGCATAACAAGAGACATTAAAGTTATGGTAAATAACTTTTTTGGCATATTAAATTTCTCTGTATAAGGCCCCTTTCACATCAGTAGTAATCGCTGATCGCAGCACTAGCGGTGAAAAAAACGCAACTGCCGCGATTACCGCATAACGGCGGCACTTGCGGTTCACCTGCGCCAAGCCCCATGTAATGTCTATGGAGCTTGCGGCAGGTGCGGCAAGTGCGGTGTAGTTGCGTTTTCGCCACTTGCGGCAGGTGTGGCCGCGAAAAAACCGAGGTATGAACCTTTTTTTTCGCGGCCGCACCTGCCGCAAGTGCCGAAACCGCACTTGCCACACCTGCCGCACACTTACGGCAAGTCCCATAGACATTGTATGGGGCTTGCCGCAAGTATGCCGCGATCGCGGCCGTTATGCGGCAATCACAGCAGTTGCGTTTCTTTCACCGCAACTGCCGCAATCATCGATTACCGCTGATGTGAAAGGGGCCTAAGGTGGAAAAAAAATTCAATTATTGTCTTATCCACTTACGGTACTTTATTTCATCATTCTAACTAGCTACAGCTGCTTTCACATCAGCGTTTTACGCTGATCGCGGCAGTTGCGGTGAAAAAACCACAACTGCCGTGATTACCGCATAATGGCAGCACTTGCGGTTCACTTATAGCAAGCCCCATAGATTGTCTATGGGGCTTGTGGCAGGTGCGGCAAGTGCAGTTTCAGCACTTGCGGCAGGTGCGGCCTCAAAAAAAATGCTGCATACCGTGGTTTTATCGCGGCCACACCTGCTGCAAGTGCCGAAACCGCACTTGCCGCCCCTGCCGCACACTTACCGCAAACCCCATAGACATTGTATGGAGCTTGCCGCAAGTGTGCCGTGATGGCGGCCGTTACGCGGTAATCGCGGCAGTTGCGTTTTTTTCACCGCAACTGCCGCGATCAGCAAAAAACGCTGATGTGAAAGGACCCTAAGTTAAGTTTCATTTTGCTAAGAAAAAATTGTCAATTTACGACAGGCCTGCTTTTCAATGCTGGCTATGGTACAGTGTTGGCCAAAAGCATTGACACCCCTGCAATTCTGTCAGATAATACTCAGTTTCTTCCTGAAAATGATTGCAATCAAAAATGATTTGGTATTATTATCTTCATTTAATTTGTCTTCAATGAAAAAACACAAAAGAGAATGAAGCAAAAAGCAAAACATTGATCATTACACACAAAACTCCAAAAATGGGCCGGACAAAAGTATTGGCACCCTCAGCCTAATACTTGGTTGCACAATCTTTAGCCAAAATAACTGCGATCAAACGCTTCCGGTAACCATCAATGAGTTTCTTACAATGCTCTGCTGGAATTTTAGACCATTCTTCTTTGGCAAACTGCTCCAGGTCCCTGATATTTGAAGGGTGCCTTCTCCAAACTGCCATTTTTAGATCTCTCCACAGGTGTTCTATGGGATTCAGGTCTGGACTCATTGCTGGCCACCTTAGAAGTCTCCAGTGCTTTCTCTCAAACCATTTTCTAGTGCTTTTTGAAGTGTGTTTTGGGTCATTGTCCTGCTGGAAGACCCATGACCTCTGAGGGAGACCCAGCTTTCTCACACTGGGCCGTACATTATGCTGCAAAATTTGTTGGTAGCCTTCAGACTTCATAATGCCATGTACACGTTCAAGCAGTCCAGTGCCACAGGCAGCAAAGCAACCCCAAAACATCAGGAAACCTCCGCCATGTTTGACTGTAGGGACCGTGTTCTTTTCTTTGAAATCCTCTTTTTTTCTCCTGTAAACTCTATGCTGATGCCTTTGCCCAAAAAGAGAAAACATTCTTCCAAAATGTTTTAGGCTTTCTCAGGTAAGTTTTGGCAAACTCCAGCCTTCCTTTTTTATGTCTCGGGGTAAGAAGTGGGTCTTCTTGGGTCTCCTACCATACAGTCCCTTTTCATTCAGATGCCGACGGATAGTACGGGTTGACATTGTTGAACCATCAGACTGCAGTGCAGCTTGAACTTGTTTGGATGTTAGTCAAGGTTCTTTATCCACTATCCGCACAATCTTGTGTTGAAATCTCTTGTCAATTTTTCTTTTCCGTCCACAGTTAGGGAGGTTAGCTACAGTGCCATGGGCTTTAAACTTCTTGATGACACTGCACACGGTAGACACAGGAACATTCAGGTCTTTGGAGATGGATTTGTAGCCTTGAGATTGCTCATGCTTCCTCACAATTTGGTTTCTCAAGTCCTCAGACAGTTCTTTGGTCTTCTTTCTTTTCTCCATGCTCAATGTGGTACACACAAGGACACAGGACAGAGGTTGAGTCAACTTTAATCCATGTCAACTGGCTGCAAGTGGGATTTAGTTATTGCCAACACCTATTAGGTGCCACAGGTAAGTTACAGGTGCTGTTAATTACACAAATTAGAGAAGCATCACATGATTTTTCTAAGGGTGCCAATACTTTTGTCCACCCCATTTTTTTATGTTTGGTGTGGAATTATATCCAATTTGGCTTTAGGACAATTCTTTTTGTGTTTTTTTTCATTGAAGATAAATTAAATGAAGATAATAATACCAAAGAATTTTTGATTGCCATCATTTTCAGGAACAAACTGAGTATTATCTGACAGAATGGCAGGGGTGTCAATACTTTTGGCCAACACTATATGTGCAGCATACAGTGTATCAAACAGGAGGGGGTGCAACCTGTAACCTAAATTACAAGTTTTCATGCCACCACAATCTTAACATACAATGAATTAAAAAAGTAATATTATTAAGGAGTACTGTTCTTAAGGCACTTTGACTGGCACAAACAAGAATCTAATTGAGGTGGAATGTTGGATTTAAACACTCCTAATTTTTTAACCCTATCTCCCAAAATCCTGATTTCGCTTTTCTGACAAGATACATTTTTTTCATTCCTGAACAGTATCAGTTTAAGAGGTAGTAATTTTTCAATGCTTCAATGGATCCCACTGATTTTGAGATTGATATTACCGTATATACTCGTGTATAAGCCGACCCGTGTATAAGCCGACCCCCCTACTTTTGCCCCCAAAACCTGGGAAAACCTATTGACTAGTGTATAAGCCGAGGGTGGACCCCAGCACAAGTATACAGCCCCCAGCAGTGTGGTATACAGGCCTCCCCAGTGGTATATACAGGCCCCAGCAGTGTTACAGCAGCAGCCCCAGAGGTATATACAGCAGCAGCACCAATGGTATATTCAGCAGCAGCCCCAATGGTATATACAGCAGCAGCCCCAGAGGTATATACAGCAGCAGCCCCATAGGTATATACAGCAGCAGCCCCAGAGGTATATACAGCAGCAGCCCCAGAGGTATATACAGCAGCAGCCCCAGAGGTATATATAGCAGCAGCCCCAGAGGTATACAGGCCTCCCGCCCGCCCGACACCATCAGTATACAAGCGCACCACCCATCAGTATCCAGGGCCCCCCCTTGCAGCCCAAACCTGTAAAGTAAGATCCGGAAGAAGACGGACGAAGCTGGAGGAGCGCGATGTCAGCAGCGGGGACGGCGGCGACAGGACAGTGATAAGTATAATGATCTTACTTTACAGGTTTGGGCTGCAAGGGGGGGCCCTGGATACTGATGGGGGGGCGCCTGTATACTGATGGTGGCGGGCAGGCGGCATGTGTCCTCGGCGTATATACTCGTGTATAAGCCGAGGGGGTACTTTTCAGCCCAATTTTTGGGCTGAAAAACTCGGCTTATAAGCGAGTATATATGGTATTTGACATATTGCACTGCATGTTAGTCGTACATTTAAGATGAAATTTTTTGCATCAATTTGAAATTTGGCAAAAATGTTGAAAATTTCGCATTTTCAAAATTTTAAATTTGTATGTCCTTATATCAAAGAGTTATACTACACACAATAATTAATACACAACATGTCTACTTTTCCTCACCACCCTTTTTAAAACATAATTTTTTTTGTTTGTTAAAGAGGACCTGTCACCAAACCAGGCATGGTGATCTAATTACAGCACTGGATGCAGCATGTCTGCAGCATGCAGACAAGGGGTCCACCAGCACTTGAGCAGCCCTGTACCCCGAGATAATACACTTAGAAAACTTACATGCTCCAGCCACTAAGGAGGTGGCTAGGGGCTGCAGCCAAGGGCAGATTCACACCCCCTGCATGTTTAATCTGCCCACCTCTGCCAATCATTCTCTCCCTGTCTGCAGCATTTAAACAGTTTTTTTTCTCTCCGTTTAGCCCTGCCCCTCAGGGACTCTGGGAGAGAGAAAAAAAAACTCTGTTTAAATGCTGCAGACAGGGAGAGAATGATTGGCAGCGGTGGGCAGATTAAACATGCAGGGGGTGTGAATCTGCCCTTGGCTGCAGCCCCTAGCCACCTCCTTAGTGGCTGGAGCATGTAAGTTTTCTAAGTGTATTATCTCGGGGTACAGGGCTGCTCAAGTGCTGGGGTACCCTTTGCCTGCATGCTACAGACATGCTGCATCCAGTGCTGTAATTAGATCACCATGCCTGGTTTGGTGACAGGTCCTCTTTAAGAAGTTTTCAAATAGTTAAAGTATTAAAACAAAAATAATCTACACTGGATATAGAATAAAAATTTACCACTTATTTTACTAGATGAAATTATTAAAAAGTCAACATGACATATACATTGCACACTATTAATTTATTAAATAAAATAAACATTGCAGCTCAATAATTCCTTGAAACTGATCTGCAGCCCCGATGGCTGACAGATCTAAAAATTAATCTCATTATTTATAAGTCCATAAAGAAACCTTTTTTACTGTATTGGTAATTCACAGTATAAACCCTATATTCTGTTCTCAATGAAAGATTAGTGTATAATACACTATGAATATCCTTTAAGTACATGAGACAGAATCCTGGACAAAGTGCCTCAGTGTCCGCGCTGCTGCTCCGAGACCAAAGACACACAGACACAGGGATGTCTGGATCAGCGATAGCCTTTATTTCCGACGCGTTTCGGAGCCTCCTCCCGAGCTCCTTCCTCAGGGAACATCCTGAGGAAGGAGCTCGGGAGGAGGCTCCGAAACGCGTTGGAAATAAAGGCTATCGCTGATCCAGACATCCCTGTGTCTGTGTGTCTTTGGTCTCGGAGCAGCAGCGCGGACACTGAGGCACTTTGTCCAGGATTCTGTATTACAACCACGGTCACTGTTGGGAGTGCGGTCCCTGCAGCAGCTGCCTGTACGCTATTCTACCAGTTGTGGGTTTCACAACTGACAAAGGTGAGCAATTCCACATCGATAAGCGAAAGTGTATCATTGAGATAAGACCCTATTGCGCATTCTTTTGTTCACAGATTTTACTTTAAGTACATGAGGCTGAATAATTAGAGCACTACCTATGCAGGAAAAAGAGAGGCCTCTGTATGTGGTGAAAGACTCACTGATCGATGTGATGGAGAGTGCCGCTGGTAGGGGTAGCACTTCAAGTATTTGAAGATCTGGCTCCTCACACTCCACTGTAGAGAAATTATGAGATATGAAACCTGCAGGTCAGTCTTGCGATATGAGCTCCACACTTACTTTTCCCAAATAGTTTGTCTTAGTTGCGAGATATTGTTGAGTGGTGTTGAATCTGCCCTGTGCTTCTGAACACCAAGGTGATAGCAAATTGTACCTAAGGAAGGCTCAAAAAGAGTTGAAACACGTTGTACTATTTCCACTACTGTATTTTTAATAAATTTACTATTGAAGAACATCCTTGGCTCCATCTGGAAGTGCTGCTAAAATTAAACCGGAATCCCTTTCCTGGATTACCAGCCAAGGTAAAGCCACTAGCTGTGGCCTGCAGGCTGCACCTGTATTCTTTACCCTACCTGTTGATCAAAAATGGGGGGATTCCTATCTATAAATTCATATATCTATAAATCTCCCTTAAACATCTCTTTCAGAGATATTGTAAGCTTCCTTGAGTTTCCATGTATGTGGACTCCTGCAGGCTGTGAACTTTGGGAAGAGATCACAATTTAGAAATGAACCAGCAGTTCTGGACTCCAGGAACCTTATTACCTCCCTTAATCATTCACTTAAGGGAGTTTAAGCTTACCTGAGTTTGCAGCTGTTCCAGCTGAGGGATGGATGGATAGATACATAGATGCAGTTAGGTCCATAAATAATTGAACAGAGACAGCATTTTCCAAATTTTTGTTCTGTACATTACCACAATGGATTTTTAATAAGACAGTTCAGATGCAGTTTATATTTCAACTTTCGTTTTTAAATTAGTACGATGAGCAAAATAATTGCATAAAAATGTGAGAAACTAAAGCCTTTTTTATACTCAATCAGTTTGTCATAGGGTGATAATAGCAAATAATGGAGTAGTTACAGGAAGACAGAGATGGGCTGAGGGAATGAGGGAAGCTAGTCCGACCCTTTAGACTGGGGCTCACTAGCTGACCGAGATCCCAGAATTACCCCTAAATATCTAGGCTGCCAACCTAACTCTTCTCCTATCCAGCGCTGGGCTAACACCCCCTCACATCCATCAAGGAAAAGGACCTGCAACTCTGACAAGATAATACCCACAAAGAGATTTAGTTCAGGAAAGCTTCTGAAAACAGCTCTGCGTCACGCAGCTCACCGCTTTCTGCATTGTTATTATTATTATTATACCGTATATACTCGCGTATAAGCCGAGTTTTTCAGCCCAAAAATTGGGCTGAAAAGTACCCCCCTCGGCTTATACGCGAGTCAGTGCGGGGGCTGCTGTATACAGCGGTATAAAGCAGCCCCCGCATCCCCAGTAATGCAGGGCCCCCCCCCTCATGCTCCGGTCACCTGTAAAGCAAGTTATACTTATCAGTGCCCGCTGCCGTCCGCATCTTCCGACATCGCGATCCTCCATCTTCATGCATCTTCTTCCTGCTTCTGTGCGCGTCGCAGGCAATGACGTCATTACCGGCGACGCGCACAGGAAACAGGAAGAAGTCGCATGAAGACGGAGGATCGGGATGTCGGCAGATGCGGGCGCGGACGGCAGCGGGCACTGATAAGTATAATTTGCTTTACAGGTGACCGGAGCATGAGGGGGGGGGCCCTGCATTACTGGGGCTGCCTGTATACTACCACTGGGGCTGCTGTATATAGGGGCCCTGCATTACTGGGGCTGCAATACCACTGGGGCTGCTGTATATAGGGGCTGCAATACCACTGGGGCTGCAATACCACTGGGGCTGCAATTCCACTGGGGCTGCTGTATATAGGGGCCCTGCATTACTGGGGCTGCAATACCACTGGGGCTGCTGTATATAGGGGCTGCAATACCACTGGGGCTGCAATACCACTGGGGCTGCTGTATATAGGGGCTGCAATACCACTGGGGCTGCAATACCACTGGGGCCTGCTGTATATCATACTGCTGGGGCCTGTATACCACTGCTGGGGGCTGTATACCTGTGCTGGGGTCCACCCTCGGCTTATACGCGAGTCTATAGATTTTCCCAGGTTTTGGGGGCAAAAGTAGGGGGGTCGGCTTATACACGGGTCGGCTTATACACGAGTATATACGGTAATTGATTTACAGAGCACTATTGATTCCATGATGCTGTACATAAGAAAGGGTTACATACAAACAAGTTAAAAATACAATGACCAAGCTAACAATTACAGATTGATACAGAGGCGAGAGAGGACCCTGCCCTTGCAGGCTTACATTCTGCAGGGTAATGGGGAGAGAGACAGTAGGTTCGGTCTCGGTCTGCTCTGTTGGTGGTGGAGTGCCAGGTCCAGTGGTGGTGGAGCACTGTGTCCAGTGGTGGTGAGGTAGCACCGTGGTCATTGCCGGCTGTAGGCTGTTCTGAAGAGATGGGTTTTCAGGTTCCGCTTGAAGGTTTCAAGTGTAGGGGACAGTCGGATGTTTTGAGGTGCAGAATTCTAGAGAATGGGGGATGCTCGGGCGAAGTCTTGCAATTAGATGAGGAACATACAAGTATGGAGGAAAAGAGGAAGTCTTGGGAGGATCGAAGATTAAGAGTTGGATGATATCGGGAGATTAGTTCAGAGATATATGGGGGAGACCATTGTGGACGGCTTTGTGAGTCATTGTTAGAGTAGAATAGAATTGGATATGCTGGTGAATTTGCAGCCAGTGGAGGGATTTGCAGAGTGGAAAAGTGTAGGAATAGTGAGGAGAGAGGTGGATTAGTCGGGCAGCAGAGTTAAGGACAGATTGGAGAGGTGCAAGAGTTTTAGCAGGGAGACCACAGAGGAGGAGGTTGCAGTAGTCAAGACAATGTGTGCACAGGGAATTATTTATTTAATCTTAAAATATACTCTTAGTGGTGCAGCTTGATCTACCTGTTCACATATAGTAGTCGAGACAGCAGATTATGAGGGCATGCACTAGTAGTTTAGTAGATTGAGGGTTGAGAAAAGGACAGATTCTGGAAATATTTTTGAGTTGGAGGAGGCAGGAGGTGACAAGGGCTTGGATGTGCGGTTTTAAGGACAAGGCAGAGTCAAGAGTTACTCTGAGGCAGCGGACTTCAGGTATAGGGCAAAGTGTGATGTCATTTATTGTGATAGATAGATCTAGTAAGGAAGGTGTGTGAGATGGAGTAAACATGATGAATTCGGTTTTGTCTACATTGAGCTTTAGGAAACGAGAGGAGAAGGAGGATATGGCTGATTGACACTCCAGGATTGTTGACAGCAGAGAGGTGACATCTGGGCTAGAGAGATAGGTTTGAGTGTCATCAGCATACACGTGATACTGAATTCCATGGGACTTTATGAGCTCTTGAGGTCACCAGTGCTTTCTCAGGATGTGCTAAACGGTAGATTTTGCCACTCCTAATATTGAAGCAATATTTTTTTTTCTGTTTTCCTATATGAAGGATGATTATTTCACCTGCATGTATAGCTCTTTGACCACATGTTTACTTCTCAGAAAAATCTTCAAAATACAAGCACCACTCCTCAAATCAAGGCCCTTAATGTGCTTAATTGAGCATGAAATAATGAAGGAATTGCCCATACCTGGCCATGTAACCGCCTTTGAGTTAATTTTCCAGTTACTTTTGGTCCCTTTAAAAAGGATAGCACATGTAAATGAGCCGAAACTTACATATTAGCACAGACGTTAGTAATGTCAAGGCGTCAATCTGATGCCAGACATTACCAGCCAAGTCAGTAAGGACATACAAACCACACTAGTAAATATTTTATTCTAAGACAAACTCAATACATTACTCTTTCACCATTTTTTGTAAATTAAAATCTATTTTTTAAAAAATTTACCATCCTACCAAACAAAAAAACAAAATCATGTAAAAAAAATTAAAAAAACAAAACAAAAGACAAACCCCCCAAAATCTTGAAGTGATCCCAGCATATGAGGAGCAAGATCAGTGACTGCTATCCACATATGCTTGGAGAGAAGGCACTTTATAGGTCCTGGCAATTTGACAAGCCATGACATCACCGAGGCCAATTCTGACCCACAAAGGGCACAAACAGTGCATGTTTTCAGGACTTCCTTAGCACTGCACAGGTGGTAATGTAATCACCTGCACAAGAGATAATTCCTACAATTCCTTGTGCAATGCTGAGTAATTTCTGAAAGCTTTAGTTTTGCCAAGTAAAAAAAAAATCAAATGGTCACATGTTGGCACAAGATGTAATCTTTCAGCTTTGAATTACACAAACACTGTTCATTTTCACATAGGCAGTTAGCTTATACTATTCATAGAGTAATAGTGATGTCTTTAGAGGAGCAAGGACTTCATGAGGGCACTAGTCACCCCTCTTACATACCTCTCCTTTTTTAATCATGGTTGTCCTCGGCCATAGTGTACACTTGGTAGACATCATACATGTAATTATACATATAACACGGGTAAACCATTGTGAAAGGTATTAGTCCTTCTTTCTTTGAGTTATCCTGACCACTGTCTCACTGGGTTGAGACCCCGCACCCATAAAGTCAAAGTTTTTTTTATTAAACAATAGGCCAACAGGTGCACAAAGTCCATAGAGTTTTGAATAGGCATTGGAGTCCATTCTGTGATTGGGCAGTAGCACAACACAGGGAGCATCTGCATATGAGTGAATTCTTCTCCCAGGCACAGTTCTCGAACCTTGCAGACAAATGACCCAGGTGGCACACCGGGTCATCCCATTTATCCACTTTTCACACAAGAGTCAATAACACAGAGTATGTCCCACAAGGAATAGCAAAATCTATTAAAATTGGGCTCAGCCATAAAGATAATGGGGCACAATCCATTAAGGGCACAGTCCATTTTGGGCTTTGAGGTGTAGCCTGAAGGCTGCATTTCCACTAATCCTACAGGGGAAAGTGTAATAGGCGCAAAACTGGGAAATGGAAAAAATAAAATTAGGCCTACCGGGCTTGATGCAAAAAAACAGGCCTCACTCCTCTCAGAACTTCAAATAGTCTTCATCTGGAAATCAAGCAACTGCAGGTTTATTAGCCTGCAAATTTACATTCTGAATGATTTAGGGGCACTTATTGCAGCAGGTCTGTGACCCAACAACAGGGACTTTTTAGGGCAGTCCTCTTTAAATGGACGTCCTTTTGGGAAGCCTCCCACTGTCACCACGGCTCTTTTACCACTCCCTGGGATGGACATGGCAGTTCTAAAATGTAGGCCACACCTGGCCAGTCACAGGGGGTAACAAGGGCTACTGCTGCAGGGGCATTCTCCAACACAACCTGCTTAACAGCACATTCCATTAGGACCACCACCGAATAAAAGGATAGAGGAGTTACGGGATGGCTATCCCATCTAGCACAACCTGAAGGAACTTGAGCAATCCCAAAAGGCCCTTCTTGTTCCCTGGCCTCTGTGGGTTTGGCTCCAGCTGGCTGGATCCCATAGTCAGGCCTAGCCAGCAGCCAATGCTCCATCCACCATATAGGCCTCCTACTCCTAACTCTTGGAAATACTGTGAGATGGGGAGCTGACTTACACCCACCATTTACCACCACTTGTGGCCCTTTACATTCAGGAAGGTAACCATCTCACCAACATAGAGGGTGCAGAGTCAAGAAGGCAGACTGTCCCATTCCAAATTGACCCTACTCACATAGCACTGGTGACTAGTTCCCTCTTCGGCTATGTTGTCATATGCCTTACAGTAAAAAAAAAGTCCACCACCTGGCCCTCAAAGCAGGCACACTTAGACCCCTCCAACCACTCTAGGTTCAGACCCCTTGAGAGCATCCTTTCTTCTAAAAATTACAAAGCACAGGGTGATTCAGGGGCGGCCTAAGGAGGGGGCAGGAGGCCTCACATGGCATTTTCCCAGTCAAAAGCCTCTGGTGGGGATCTATGGAAAGCAGGGAAAGAAAGACTTCTGGCACTACCTTCTCTTTGATCTCCACATCCACCACTTGCAGCACTAGGAGCAGGTTTGGTAAGGCACAGCAGGCTGTAGGATCCTCCCTCTGGATGTCCCAAGCCCGACTGGCATAGGAAACTAACCATGTCCTGAATTCTGGTCTAGTGCTACCTTTTCAGACATCCAGGACAAAAACTGGATCTGGACATCACTGCAGACCAGGCTCAAAGGCTGGCAAAAGTAATAATAAATAAAAAAATCTATGAAAATTAACAAATGAAAGACAGACATTGCTTTTCAACCCTGCTTCCACAGAATTTAAAGTAAAAAAATAATAACTTTTGAAATAGGCCTGGACAGAAATGATGGTACCACTGAAAATAATGTGACAAAAGAGACATGTTAAAGAAAGGTGTGTCCACTAATTAGCATCACAAGTGTCTACAATCTTGTAATAAGTCAGTAGACCTATATATAGTGCTACAGATACTCACTGTGCTGTTTGGTGACGTGGTGTGTACCACACTCAACATGGACCAGGGAACCAAAGGAAAGAGTTGTCTCAGGAGATTAGAAATAAAATTATAGACAAACACGTTAAAGGTAAAGGTTATAAGACAATCTCCAAAAAGCTTGATGTTCTTGTGACTACAGTTGCACATATTCAGAAATTTAAGATCCATGGGACTGTACCCAACCTACCTGGAGTGGCCGCAGGATGAAAATTGATGACAAATCAAAGAGATGAATAATATGAATGCTAACAAAAGAGCCCAGAAAAACTTTGAAATAGATTAAAGGTGAACTTCAAGCTCAAGGAACATCAGTGTCGTATTGCACCATCCGTTGTTGTTTGAGCAAAAGCGGACTTCATGGAAGACGACCAAGGAGGACACCATTGTTGAAAAAAAAATAAAGAGGCCAGACTGGAATTTGCCAAACTACATGTTGACAAGCCATAAAGTTTCTGGGAGAATGTCCTATGGACAGAAGAGACAAAAATTGAACTGTTTGGCAAGGCACATCAGCTCTATGTTCACAGATGGAAAAATGAAGCATATCAAGAAAAGAACACTTTTCCTACTGTAAAACATGGAAGAGGCTCTATTATGTTCTGGGTCTGCTTTGTTGTATCTGGCATAGGGTGTCTTGAATCTGTGCAGGGTACAATGAAATCGCAACAGGATAATGACCAAAAACACACAGCAAAAAAAAAAATGCCTAAGAGGAAAACAATAGACTTTTCTGAAGTGGCTTTCTATGAGCCCTGACCTAAATCTTATTGGGCATCTTTGGAAAGAGCTGAACAATGCCATCTCGAAAAGACAATATTCAAACACAAGACAACTGGAGCAGTCTGTCTTGAGGAGTGGGACAAAATACCTATTGAGAGATGCAGACGTCTCATTGACAGTTACAGGAATCGTTTGATTGCAGTGAATGCCTCATAAGGTTGTGCAACATAATATTAAGTTAAGGGTACCATCATTTCTGTCCAAGCCGATTTCATGAGTCACATTTTTTTTTTTAATTCTGTGGAAGCAGGGTTGTAAAGCAATGTCTGACTTTTATATGTTAATTTTCATAGATTTTTTATTTAATATTGCTTTTGTCAGATTCAAGTTATTTCTGTGACCATTGTGGGTTTTTCTTTTATTAAATGAGGTGTACCAACAATTTTGACAACGTGTTATGTTGGCATCTTCTGCGCCTCTCTGGTCTGCTCTAATAGTGGAGAAGCATCCTCTGCCCCTGAAGTATTGAGGAAAATTGTCTCCAGAGCAGGCAACTATTGGGATAGATTCTTGTTCTGCAGGCATACAGTAGCATAGTGATGCTCCTCTTTAGGCAATCCAAAGATGGCGCTGGTATCCGCAATGATGCATCTTGACCCTTGTCTAAGATTCTGCCTCTTCTAGCGCTATGAATGAATCACTTAGGGGACATTATTGTTTGCCCAATCTTGTTGCCTTAAGCTCCACTCTAATCCCTCCATGTGATGTGCTGCAGAAGGCACCTGACTCACTCATCTGGATGCCGCAACAAAGACTTGGGCTTGTGGTTAGGTATGTTGAAGGCTGACATATTTGGATGAGAAATAAGAAAAAGAAAATAGTTTTCTCAGCTCATCACCAATTCATATGGAATGTTGCATAAAGCTATAGGGCAATGCATAGACATGTCCAAGGGCCAGTTCCTAGGTGAAGAATGAAGTACCATAATACAAGTAATTTTCCCCCAAAAAGAGCCAGCACTTGCAAAAATAAAACTTATATAGTCCTATTCATATAAAAATAGGAAAACTTTATTAATGCATAATAAAAGTGATTAAAATCTCAGATCTACGCATTTGAGCTAATAATGCTCTAATCATAGCATAGACATGTATAAAGTGAACAACTCTATATACACACATGGGACTACAAGTCACCAGAGCTAATAACTACACCCATGATTAATGACATAACACACTTCTGCACATTCAAAAATCTGTAATTGTAAATGTTGTAAATGTTTTAAAGGAAAGGAAGAAAGGTATTGCACATTTTCATGAAGCAATATCCATATTATTTTTTATGAGCATGAACAGACCATGTATTTTAAGTACCGTATATACTCGCGTATAAGCCAAGTTTTTCAGCCCAAAAATTGGGCTCAAAAGTACCCCCCTCAGCTTATACGCGAGTCAGTGACGGTCCCTATGACTATACAGCAGCCCCAGCAGCCCCAGTAATCCAGGGCCCCCCAGCCTTGCTCCGGTCACCTGTAAAGTAAAATATACTTATCACTGTCCCGCTGCCGTCCGCGCCCGCCGACATCCGCGATCCTCCATCTTCATGCATTATCTTCTGGTTTTCTCTGACGTCATTGCCGGCGCCGAACACAGGAAGTCGGAAGAAGACGCATGAAGATGGAGGATCGCGGATGTCGGCAGCGGCGGGCGCGGACGGCAGCGGGACAGTGATAAGTATATTTTACTTTACAGGTGACCGGAGCAAGGCTGGGGGGGCCCTGGATTACTGGGGCTGCTATATACTACCGCTGGGGCTGCCGGGGCTGCTGTATACTACCACTGGGGCTGCCGGGGCTGCTGTATACTACCACTGGGGCTGCCGGGACTCCTATATACTACCTCTGGGGCTGCTGGGGCTCCTATATACTACCACTGGGGCTGCTGTATACTACCAATGGGGCTGCTGGGGCTCCTGTATACTACCACTGGGGCTGCTGGGGCTGCTGTATACTACCACTGGGGCTGCTGGGGCTGCTGTATACTACCACTGGGGCTGCTGGGGCTCCTGTATACTACCACTGGGGCTGCTGGGGCTGCTGTATACTACCACTGGGGCTGCTGGGGATGCTATATACTACCACTGGGGCTGCTGTATACTACCACTAGGGCTGCTGGGGATGCTATATACTACCACTGGGGCTGCTGTATACTACCACTGGAGCTGCTGGGGCTGCTATATACTACCACTGGGGCTGCTGTATACTACCACTGGGGCTGCTGGGGATGCTATATACTACCACTGGGGCTGCTGTATACTACCACTGGAGCTGCTGGGGCTGCTATATACTACCACTGGGGCTGCTGGGGCTCCTGTATACTACCACTGGGGCTGCTGGGGCTCCTATATACTACCACTGGGGCTGCTGTATACTACCACTAGGGCTGCTGGGGATGCTATATACTACCACTGGGGCTGCTGGGGATGCTATATACTACCACTGGGGCTGCTGGGGCTGCTGTATACTACCACTGGGACTGCTGGGGCTGCTGTATACTACCACTGGGGCTGCTGGGGATGCTATATACTACCACTGGGGCAGCTGTATACTACCACTGGGGCTGCTGGGATGCTATATACTACCACTGGGGCTGCTGTATACTACCACTGGGGCTGCTGGGGCTCCTATATACTACAACTGGGGCTGCTGGGGCTCCTATATACTACCACTGGGGCTGCTGGGGCTCCTATATACTACCACTGGAGCTGCTGGGGCTGCTGTATACTACCAATGGGGCTGCTGGGGCTCCTGTATACTACCACTGAGGCTGCTGGGGCTGCTGTATACTACCACTGGGGCTGCTGGGGCTGCTGTATACTACCACTGGGGCTGCTGGGGCTCCTGTATACTACCACTGGGGCTTCTGGGGATGCTATATACTACCACTGGGGCTGCTGTATACTACCACTGGGGCTGCTGGAGCTGCTATATACTACCACTGGGGCTGCTGTGGCTGATGTATACTACCACTGGGGCTGCTGGGGCTCCTATATACTACCACTGGGGCTGCTGTATACTACCACTGGGGCTGCTGGGGATGCTATATATTACCACTGGGGCTGCTGGGGATGCTATATACTACCACTGGGGCTGCTGGGGCTGCTGTATACTATCACTGGGACTGCTGGGGCTGCTGTATACTACCACTGGGGCTGCTGGGGATGCTATATACTATCACTGGGGCTGCTGGGGATGCTATATACTACCACTGGGGCTGCTGTATACTACCACTGGGCTGCTGTATACTACCACTGGGGAGGCTTGTATACCACTGGGGGGCCTGTATACCTGTGCTGGGGTCCACCCTCGGCTTATACACGAGTCAATAGGTTTTTCCAGATTTTTGGGGCAAAAGTAGGGGGGTCGGCTTATACACGGGTCGGCTTATACACGAGTATATACGGTATATAATGGGCATATGCTATTTTCATCTAAATTGCTAGCAAATAATTGTAGAAGCAGGTGACCTCGCACTCTGCTGACCCCCTGCAATAATAAAGTTTTTCTCTCTAAAAGAAAAACTTAAAAGCTCTCTCAAATGGATGTTCCTGGACATCCCAATTGCTGGCACATCTGCTGGTTGTGAACTCTTCCAAAGGTTCACAGCCTGCAGATTTTCTAACACCTGAAAAGGAGGAAGCTTGAAAACTCTATTAATCCTCCCTTAAATTCACCAGATTGAAAGCAACTGGTAGACGTGATGGCTATAACTTCATGTAACCTATAGGTTACCAGAGTTTTCAGCCACCGAGTCTTCTGGTGACCGTTTTGGCCCCAAAAATTAAAAGATTGTTTTAGGGCCATTTTAAGGTTTGGATCAGTTGCCTAACAAAGACAAGTTTACCGACTTTTTAGCAAACTGTTTGAGTTACTGATTCAGAATCTGAATCGGCCAGGTTTGTGCCAAATTTGAAATTGGCAAACCTTCTCCAGTAATGTTGCATATTAGCAATGTTACTCCAGACTCTATTTGGCTTTTGTCCAATTGTGCCCTTCTTTTCAAAAGTGCAAAAAACTGATACTGAATATACATTTTTGTTCATGCTAAAAATGACATATAAAAATATGGACAATGGACATGGCCTGGCTAAGTAATATAAGAAACCAAAACAATGTTGCGCCAAACTGCTGATGTTTATGGCATGGGAGCGGTTAAATATATCTAGGGCTCACCTTCTCTAGTTGTGCTGACCGCACAACTAGTTTATGCACTGATTTGTTACCCCAAAGGGTTTCCACATCAGCCGGTGTGCTGTAAGCAGGGATGAGCGTGATTTCCAATATGCACACGCTGCTGATTCTCGTGCTTGTTCCAAAGAAGTGGTGATTGACGTCTGATGCGTCCTGGGTGCCCAGCTGCTGAATACCACGCTTCCCAATGGGAGGATACGTGTGCGTTCAAATAAAGATGTGATATTAGATTAGCGCTACAAACCACTCCAGGCGATCGTTCTGTATAAATTACCTTAAAGCTTTATTCAATCGATGTAGAATGCCCAGTCTCCACAACGCGTTTCGGCGCTAATTGCACCTTTCTCAAGTGTCCCTTGAGACACTTGAGAAAGGCGCAATTAGCGCCAAAACGCGTTGTGGAGACTGGGCATTCTACATCGATTGAATAAAGCATAAAGGTAATTTATACAGAACGATCGCCTGGAGTGGTTTGTAGCGCTAATCTAATACCACATCTTTATTTGAACGCACACATGGCCTGGCTAAGGGAATGTAGGAGGCAGGAACCTGCAGCTATGAGGGAATTTGAACAAAAACGTCCAGCCTCATTATTAAATGGATCAGTTGAGGCTTTCAGCTGAATCACATATTTTGGAGGTATAGATGGAAACTTTACTATAAGTGCACAGCATAGAGCACAGGATAAATATAAACTGATCAAAAATGATCTGTACCCCAAGTTGATAACAATAGGGTTCACTTCAACCCACAAAAAAACAAGTCCCCACTCATGTCAATAATTTGTTAACAGAAATTTAGGGAGCTTCCACGTTACTAGTAGTGCAAAGGCTCTAAAAAAGTACTATGCCTGTCCTCAATAGAGAAATCTAGCAAAAACGTCACCCCACCCAATCCAAATATCCCCCTCCCTTCTAAGCACTACAATGTGTCTAAGCCACAATTAACATCCACATGTTTGGAATTAGTGTAGTGAGGAAGCCCCTTAACATATGGCACACATAAAAAAGGGAAAAAGGGTATAGGAATAGAACTCACCGATCCTATTATCACCTGTACCATGTGGAAAGGAAGCACCCGGAGCTGCCCAGACAGAGGTCTCAATCTAGAGCTAAACAATTAAAAAATGCTCCAGCGCTTGTCCTTCAATGCAAAGCAACCATTTTATTTAAAGCTCATTAAAAAGAAAAAATACCGCAGTGCAAAAATCATTATGTTGCGGTGTGTCAAAGTGACATAGTATGCTATAACTAATAGCACTTTGATGCCGAAGCGTGTTGGTTAAAATGTATGTTTTATATTGAAAGAACAAGTGCTGGAACTTTTTTTACTGTTTCAAAATTAATGTATGGGGTATGAGTTCCCAAAAGCATGATCTGAGCACAATGTATGGGCGCTTCAACATACTGGGGACTACAAGGGCTTATTTGCAATTTTTCATTTTTGCAACATTCACATTTGACTCTATGGGTGTTTTCTGGCTACAAAATCATAACTACACACATAAATTCCCAGAAGTGTGTAATTTCCAACAAGGGTAACTAGAGGGTTTTTCTGCCTTTGTGGCACTTAGAGGCTGTGCAATGGAGTCCACAAATGTGGGATATTGCTTTGTTCAGGAGAAATTTTGCAATGCATTAAGGGCCTGCTTTATCTTTTCTCTCTGTGAAAAGTGGAAATCTGAGGTTAAGACTACATTTTAGAGGAAAAAAATGTAATTGTTTTTTCCACTTTGCAGCAGAACAATATGGGGTTACCATGCCTCTGTGCACCAGTGGGACAAAGCAGAACGTTTAATAAGTTTTGTAGGTTGCCTCCTTGAGATCACCAGTTTTTTCTTTGTCCCTTGCCAGTGCAGGATTTTTTTTCTCGGTTTCTGGCTCTGCTTTACCTGCTCTGTGGTTGTGATTTTGAGCTGCAGTGGTGCTTTGACTGACAGCTCACCATGAGCTGTATTTTGGCTCAGCCTGACGCAGTGTATGAGGTGTCATAGTACCATTGCAGCGTGCTGACTTCCTGTCAGTCCCATGTGTGCCACCATTGTTTTGGTGGGCATCAGGCAGCTGCTAGTATCTTTAGAACCCAATTCCCACCCAATAACTACTAGAGTGTCAAAGGCCTGCAGTAGTGTGGCCATATGTCATTGAATCAGCTGCTGTGCAGTTGGGAGTTTATCCAGGTCAGGTTTAGCACAGAGGCCTCGAATGGAGAGGAAGGAAGAGTGTATTCTCCTCACCTTTTGTTTGGAGCATTTAGTTCCTGAGTGCTCTCTGCAGCCAGGTCAGTGCTGGGCACCTGGAAATCAGGCAGTCTAATGCAACCAGACATGTGCTGCCTGGGAGAATCTGGAGTTAAGAACCATGCGCTGTTCTCACAAAGCATTACTGGGAAGAGAAAAAAAAGCAAGCATGTTCTCATGAACACTGGTCAGATTGCAGCCTATTCTATGAGGAGTAGGGAACAGAGAATCCCTTCACCTGTAGGAGCCATGGCAGACTGTTATAGAGAGGTAACTCTCTATAACATTAATATTTGTCATTAATCTGCTCATATGTTTGAGTCTGTAAGCATTTGGCTCTGCTATTTACATATCTGTTAGATCTGTTGCCACATGGTCTAAAATCCAATCTTTGCTATTCATAGCTCTAAAGGGTACATCTCAGCTCATGCTCAGTTTGGAGCTGGCAAATTGCCATCAGGCCAGGGTTTTAAGCACCTGTCCCCCACAATGGGACACTACATGTGTCTGTCTGATGAGCAGGAAATTCTGAGAGAAACACTAGAAAGTTCTGCTTCTGTTTTTCAAAATGAATGTGCCTGCCCTCAGGCAGGGTCACCAGCCAATCTCAGTTCCCTGCTGCATGGAGATATCCTCTGAACTTATTGAAGCTGTCCAGTGAAAGTACTGGACAATGACTGAACTGCATGCTGGTTTAGTGTCTACCAGTGTTGCATTACAGTGCTGAAGTTAAATCTAATCCTATGATGAACATCTAGGTGGCTCAGTGGTTAACACTGCTGCTGTATAATATTGCAGTGGTGAATGAGAGGCTGGTCTTGTGTCCCAGCAGGTCTAAGTGATCAAATGACTGAGCTACCTCCATACCAGGTCATGGATTTTATGAAAGACAGTGAGATAAATGCACTCTCCCTTGAATGAGTGTCTAGGACTGGTCGTTGCCTCCAGAGGAAGATATGGAAAAACAGACCATTGCTCAGCAGACAGAGGAATCAGTCTAACAGCAAGACGTCACCGGATCAAATCTTGAACCTGAGATGACAATCTATGTCTGACCAATAGATTTGGACCTTATTCCTCAGCCTCTGAGAAGTCCTTCATTGAGGCTCAGCCTTCAAAACATCTAGCAGGAATAAGTTGACACAGTTGTGATGTGTAGTTTCGTTATCCCTTGTTGTCTACAGGGTTGGGGCACAAATGTGTACAATCAGTGATTTGTTGTTGCCCTTCATCTCCTGTCCTCTAGGAAAGAAATGGAGGCAAGGACTTTTCATCCTTCCATGCAGAAAACTCCAGAAGGGGTGATAAAGAAGCTAATTATACTTTACTGTGCCTGGGTATGAATCATCAGGCAAGTGCGATTAATAATCGATCAGTATTTTATTGGAAATAAGGTCCAGTATTCGTCTTTAGAAAATGCGTTGTTCCTTATCTGGATAACTTGCTGCCCTTAACCTCATCTTTCCCTGTCTGTCTAGAAAATGTACAGATTACTCTTACAAACCTTCCTGGGGTGTATGAATTAAATATATCTCTTCCACCTGAGGAAGATGCGGAAGAGGTTTGCTTTCTCACATGGAATTGTAGAATCACGCTAAGAACTCTCATGAGATTTCTAGGGTTATTGACCTCCACAGTAATGGCTGTGCCTTGGGTTTTAGCGCAGGGACAGTAGTTTTTTTTTTTCAAACCTGGATATCATGTGGTCCCTTCCATGGTAACAATACGAACATTCTCTTGCTGGAAATGTTCTGGACTGCAGGGATAGAAGGACCAGCCTGCATAATACTGGTGGTGGTCACCTCAAAAACACGTTGGGAAGTCCACTCAAAAAATAGTACCATTGCAAGGTCTTGGTCCGGTACGGAGTTTTTCCTACTCTCTGACATAAGAGATTACTAGCTATCTAACTCTTCTAGCCTTGACATATTTCCTGAGAGGTCATACATTGAAGGTTTGCACTGATAACATTCCCTATGTTTGTTACATAAACAAACAAAGCTGGATTAAATCTCCGCCGCTCATGTTATAAGTGGCTCGGATATTTTTCAGTGGGCAGAGTCAACAGTAACCAGGTTATCGTCCAGGAGATTGGTAACTTAATCCATAAGTTTTCAGACAGATTACATTGACGTGGGGCTCTCCGAAGAATGATCTGTTGGCAATTAGAAAGAATGCCAAAAGAGTGAGCTGTTTTGCCCTACAGCAGGACAACCTTATGGCAATAGATGCAATGTTCATCCCATGCAGCTTCAAGATATTTATCTGCCCACTTCCATGATACCAAGGGTATTGATGAAGACCAGGCAGGAACAGGTGTTCATCATACCATCCTTTTACTCTACCCAAGAGATCGTAGTTTACTCTCTTCATCATCTCAGGAAGAGGATCTCTCCACCCTTGAAATTTTAAATAGCTAGGAATCTATCTCATGAGAACTTGGAACTTTATCAAGGATGAAAACCTAATAGTACTTCATGCAGAGAGGTTCCAAAGAAATAAAAGCCTCAAAACCTTTTTCAAGTTGAATTTGTGAACAATATCCTGCAAATAAATTGTGCAGGGCAATAAATAGTATTTAAAAAAAATATATGAAGTTTATTACACAGAAATTCTACAGATAAAGAGGATAGAAAACCATACAAAAATATAAAGAGAATAAAAAAGATAGCAATCCAGGAATGCGTGCTCTACATGGACCTACACCAATGTTGGTTCCCAGGACAAGCATATAGACAATGGTAGAAAAAGGAAGTGAGGTCCAGAATCCTGCAAAATGGGAGCATACTGGGTTATCCTTTAAAATCCATATTTATTGTTACAATACATTGAAAATCCAATGCGTTTCGGACATATAGCACCTTAAATCATGCCAAGCACTCGTTCAATTAGCAAGGACACTACACACCCGATACAGATTTTTTTTAATGTATTGTTTCAATAAATATGGATTTTAGAGATTAATTCCCTATACTTCTTATTTTGCGGAATGCTGGACCTTACTTCTGTTTTCTACCATTTATCTTTATATGTAACATGGCATCTGCAATCTGTTCCAGCCAAAATGGTGCTCTAAAATTTAAGCACTGATTCCTCCTATTTGAGCCCTGGTGTGCACCTGAAGAGCAGTATTCCATCATATATTGGGTATCAGTGTACTCAGGATAAATTGCACAAATAATTATATGGTCTGTTTTTCTCCTGATACCCTTGTGAAAATTGCATAATTTCTTTAGGGGTGTAGTTTCCAAAAGGGGTTACTTGTTTGAAGTTTCAAATATTTACGCACATCAGTGGCTCTGCAAACATGACATGGCATCTGCTATTTATTCCAGACAGTTTTGCATTTCAAAATTCAGATAGCGCTCCTTCCCTCCTGAGCCCAGCCATAGGCCAAAACAGTAGATTTCCACCACATATAGAATATCCCTGTACATGGGAGTAATTGCACAGCAAATTGTATCATCCATTTATTAATATTACCCTTGTGAAAATGCAAATATTTGTGGTTAAAACAAGTTTTCTGATAAAAAAAATGTTTTCTTCATTTTTCCTACTCATTGATATAAAATTCTTTCATGCACCTGTGGCTTCAAGACATTCATAACAAAGCTATAAAAATTCCTTATGTGGTGTAGTTTCTAAAGTGGGGTCACATGTGATTTTTTTTTCTTTTACTACTTAGGCACATCAGGGGCTCTGCAAACATGACAATGCAACCGCTATCGAATGCAACAGATTTTGGGCTCCAAACTTCAAAATGCGCTCCTACACTTCCGCGCCAAATACTCATTGTTGGAAAGTAACCTGATTATGCATTATGTGGATTTATTTTGCAACTGTTACCTTTTTGTCTGTAAATTCTTGTAGGAAACATGCTTTCAATTGATATGCAATAGTGCTATTCTAGGAATGATGTACATATGAAATTTATTTTTAGCTCAAAGGATATTCTAAAGTAGTATATTTCAATCTATATGTTAATGATTACTAGGTCTTATAGTAAGTGATTTTTTTCTCCTAAATTATACTGCATCATGTCATACAACACACAGGAAATCAAATGTGAAGCAGGAAATTAAATATATTTTAAATCACATTTTTTATCCTATGTACTAAAAATTATATTTCTAGTACATCACCTCACCCCACTTATCTAACTCTTCCCATTCTGTCCTTATCAAAATTTTCTCCCAAATCAGGCCACTTGCTTCATCCCTTTGCACATCCTCCATGCACTTAATTGCACTCTGTATCTGTACTTGTACCGGTTCATGCAGCATTATTTTAATTCCCTATTTATTGTAATGACGGCCGGAAAATATATGGCATGCACTTTTTACCATTTACCTTTTCTGCCTCCCATATTTCCTCTCATTGAGTGAAAGCTTGCGATCCTCCCTCCTCTTTGTTTCTGTTGAATTGTGTTACTCTGTATTGTTTTATTTTGCCTGTACATGTTATGTCTGAATTAGAAAGTACTGCAGAATATGTTCGCTGCTTTAATGCTAAAGTATTAATGGTATGACTGGACTGCTGGCCAGCAAACACAGTATGCCAGACACACTTTGTGGAAGCCATCACGCTAATGCGCACATTTAAGGGCCAGTGGTACCTTTCACCCTCCTTCCGGTCCTAAAAGTGAGAACATTGGCAGATCCATTCCGCGATTATAATAGCGGGGTGGCTTGTGGCTGGATCCACAGGCTACAGTCGTGTCAAACACACCAGTACAAACAGGAAAAGAAGTGCAGATCAAAAAAAAGTATAAGAAAAGGCTAGGGACAAATTTGAGACCAAAATACAAGAGCAAGAGAGCAAACCAGAAGAAGCACACCACAACTACTAACCTCACCACCCAAGAGAACTGAAAATAAGCAGCACTGTACCAGAAGATATGGCAGGTTTACAGTTGAAACCAGAAGTTTACATACACTATATAAAAAGACACATGCATGATTTCCTCAATATCTGACATGAAATCAGAATAAACCTTTCCCGTTTAGGTCAATTAAGATTACCATAATTATTAATATTTGCTATATGCCATAATAATGAGAGAAAGAATGTTTAAAAGCATTTTTACAACTTTGTGCAAAGTTACAAGTTTACATACATTTCATTAGCGTTTGGTACCATTGCCTTTAAACTGTATGACTTGGGTCAAACATTTTGGATATCCTTCCATAAGCTCTTCACAATAGTTGGTAGGAATTTGGGCCCATTCCTCCTGACAGAACTGGTATAACTGAGCCATGTTTGTAATTCGCCTTGCTCACACCTGCCTTTTCAGCTTTCCAATAAATATTCAATAGGATTGAGATCAGAGCTTTGTGATGGGCACTCCAAAACTTTGACTTTATTATCCTTAAGCCACTTTGTAACCAGTTTGGAAGTATGCTTCGATTCATTGTCCATTTGGAAGACCCAATTCTACCCAAGCTTTAACTTCTGGGCTGATGTCTGAGATTTTGCTTCAGTATTGCCACATTATACCATCTGTTTTGTGAAGTGCAACAGTCCCTCCAGCAGCAAACAAAGCCCACAACATGATGCTGCCACCCACATGTTTCATTGCGGCAGTGTTCTTAGACTTCCAAGCTTTTCTCTTTTTCCTCCAAATGTAAAATTAATCATTATGGACAAGCAGTTCAATTCTGTTTTCGACAGACCACAGGACATGTCTCCAAAAATTTAGGTCTTTGTTCCTGTGTGCCTTTGCAAAAATTAATCCACCTTTTTTATGCTTCTTTTTGAGTAATTGTTTCTTCCGGTTATACTAGTCTTCCAGCCCTTGTTGATACAGTACTTGTTTCAATTTGGAAAATGGCTGTCAAACCAGCTTACACCATCATCCACACAAGGTCTTTTGCTTTTGTTCCTGGGTTGATATGCACATGCGGGCCAAATCACAATCGTCTCTGGGACACAACATTTGTTTTCTTCCTGAGCGATATGATGGCTGGACATTTCCATCTTGTTTGTACTTGCGTATAATTGTTTGTACAGATGAATGAGGCGCCTTCAGGTATCTGGAAAATGCACTCAAGGATGAACCAGACTTGTGCAAGTCCACAATTCTCTTCATGATATCTTGGCTGACTTATTTAGAATTTCCCATGATGCTACACAAAAAAGCAGTGTGTTTTATGTTTGCATTACAATACATCCACAGGTGTGTCTCTAATTAAACATAGCAGAAGCTTCCAAACACACGATATCATCTTATGGGCTGTCTCAAATTGTTTAAAAGCATAGTAATCTTAGTGTATATAAGCTTGTGACTTTGCAGAAAGTAATAAAAATGCCTTAAAACATTATCTCTCTCTCATTATTCTGCCATTTGGCAAATATTAATAATCATGGTAATCCTAACTGGCCTAAAATGGGAAATGTTTATTCTGATTTCATGTCAGATAGTGAGAAAAACATGCATATGTGTCTTTTATATAGAGTATGCAAATTTCTGGTTTCAACTGTAAATATCCCTCTCATTAATCATCTGCCAAAACTGAGGTAACACCCATTCTTCACCCTCAGCCCATCAAGGCAAAGGAGGAGGCAAGAGGAGTTGAGGGGAAGGAATATTCTCCCCCATAACTGAGCCAGGAGAAAGAGCATCCTATATCTCCTGGCAATAGACTGTACAACAACTGACACTAAAGGACTCGCCATTCCAGGACCACTGAAAAGTATAATTGCTGGGAGTAACAGAGTTTCACTTCCCAGCAACACTAAAGCCATTAGTAAGTTCCCAGAATGCAACACATGGCTACAGTGAGCATCCACAGTAGCTCCGCCTTCCAGAAACAACATTCCTCCCTTCATGGCCAGTTAGGGGTGACAGGTGATCTGATGGTGAGCTGGAGTACACCAAGAAGTGTGAGGGACTCACTCGGTGGGAAAGACATGAGAAAGATCAACACCCCTGATCACCAGAGACCTTCCACAACTCCTACCAACATCCAAACCACCAGACCTAACAGGCGCTATATAAATAAAAAAAATTATTATTACATTTATAAATTCAGATTATTTATTAATTCCAAGTAGTTTTCTGCACCAATATAAGTACAAACAGTATTATATTGTTACCACTATTTTAATTTCTGGATATCAACAATGTATGTAAAGTTAAGTAAATCTATATACATTGCTTGAATAATTTTACACCAGCCACCTATAATCTGCTTTTAGTGTTCAGATGGCTGCCTTTTTAAATGATCATCATGCATGCAAAAAGTGAGATTTCAGACTTGCTGATATGCAAAAATGTGGTGGTAGAGGAATTTTCACATTTATCAGATTACTGTAAAGTTTCAAGTTATGTAAATAACCAAAGCAATCTAAGTGAGTATATTAAATCAGGAATAAAAGATAAGAAATTTTAATTGACAGTACAGTGGATATAGCTTTGGGCTATAATACTTACTGTGGCATGGGGTCAGTACATGATAAGATCTGAAATTTATTTGAGCAGTAACTTTCTGCATGTAGATTACTCTATTCCGAGAAATAAAATTAAAATTACTTGCAAGTAAAATGAATAACATTAATTATTTTATGACGATACTTGTCTACGGATACAATTTATTAGGTGTTAATGAAGAGTCAAGATGGAGCCACAAAGCAAAGTTTTGATACAGTTTTTATAAGTCCAAAACTAAATGCCACTTGCTGCAATGAACAGCATGCAGTTTTTCAAAAAACAAGCATAGTTTTGCTAGTGCAATTCTTTATTGCATGTTGCTTAGCCAGAACAATACCACAGGTCTTCATGTTCATTTATTTGGCTTAATAAACTATAGTTATGTAATAAAATAATTGTTCTGTCAAATATATCAAAACCATTGTTGTTCAGAGGAAAACCAGCATCCAGTTCATTTTAAGCCATGATGGACTGATCAATACTGAACTATGTGGGTGACTTAACTCTCAGTTGTTAAAGATGTTATATAGCAACTAAAAATCAGTTAGGCTAGGGTCACATTTGCGTCGTGACCCTAGCCTAGCGCATCCGCTTAAAACTAAGAAATTTTCCCCGCAGTGCAGAGCATTAACGCTATGCACTACCAGGCAACGCAGCCCATAGTAACCGGATGTGTACCTTAGCAGCCGGCCACACACAAAGGATGTGCGCTTTAGCTGAGTGCACAGGAAACACTGTCTGTAGCGTTTCCTGTGCGCTGTTGTAAAGCGCACATCCTGGGGCTTTGTGTTTGGCCGGCTGCTAAGGTACACATCCGGTTACTATGGGCTGCGTTGCCTGGCAGCGCATAGCATTAACGCTCTGCGGGGAAAATTTCTAAGTTTTAAGTGGATGCACTAGGCTAGGGTCACAAGGCAAGTGTGACCCCAGCCTTACTCTGTCAGGATTTGATTTGAATAGATTTCCAAAATTCAGTTCATTAGACTTAATTCCCTCACAAT